>JAVJAP010000118.1:0-600000 GCA_034770075.1 Aralia elata
TCTTTCCCTTTTTGTCAGTAATTCCTTGTAGTGCTGCAACCTCTTCTGTTAATTGTTAAATAGTCTCGACCATGGACTTGACTTGAGCAGTTGATAGAGTGATGTCTCCTTCAATTCATCATATTGTCTATCCATGTCTTCTCTTTGCTTATGGACGAGAACCATTGCATTATCAGTCTTGGTAATAATGTCTCTAGTAAATTCCTAGAACTAATGAATGCTTGAACTCAGACTGAAAACTTTATCACTTAGAGTCTTTATAGATGAAAAGTTAGTTCTTGCAGCTTGTGAACAATTATTGCAAGTTCATCTAATTTCTTGTAATATAAGTTATCGCTTCTTCTCAAGGAGTATATCAAGTAAAGTAATCCAATGATGGTATGAGAGAGATGTCACCTTTTTTCCTATCTTGTTAGATACCCAATTGAGCATTTCCTTGAGTAAGATGATGTCCGAGGAGGTGGAGCGGAGAAAAAGTTCGAGAAGGAAGATGGGCAAATCAAAGGTCTATGAGGAAGTTGTTATTATAGAAGGGTATATTAGAGTGTCTTCTTTAAAAATGTGGGGAATTTGGTTAGTTCTTTCGTTTGGCGGGGGATACTAGCTCCGCTCTACGATAGGAAAAATTAACTGCGTTCTACGATTGAGAGAGCTTCAGCTTTGGTGTTGATTGAGTTTGGGGTAGGAGTTAGAAGAGAAGTTTGTGTGAGGTTTAAGAGGTGGGTGATGTGCGAATATGGTGTAAGTAGTATATATTGTTCTAGAGTGACAGTGGTTTTTTTGGTACGTGAGTTCTATGAGACTATTTATTGGGTTTTGTTGTGTGAAACTGAAAAAGAAGGGGTTTTTTCTAAAACATTTGTTCTACGATCGAAAGAGTTTTGAGGACTCTGCACGCATCGGTGGAAGTGAAATTATAGAAGAAAATTGGAAAGATAAAATCAATAGAAAACATGTAATTGGAGTATTTTCGGAGTTTGGGAAGCTGAAGTATTGGCTCTGTAGTTGGGATATGTGAAAGTGATCCTTAGTTGAATACTTCATCGCTAGTAGATATCTGGAAAATGAGGTTTGATACACATTCTACCTTGTCGGTAGACTGTTTGTAGAAAAGGTGATCATATCACTAGGGTGTATATCTTTCTTCTTGCAAATTTTTCCTTCCATTGAGGATAGTTTGATTGTGCAAGTGGGAGAAGGGTGGTGCATAGGGAGTTGACACCCCTTTGGTTCCGTGTTGGTGAGGGGTTTGGATTTCGCAGCAGTTATTGGGGTGAGGGTGATGTGTAGAGGGTTAGAGTAGGGAGTTGATAATGGAGGGCTTCATTAAGGGTGTTGTCCCGTTCAGATATTTCTTCGGGATTGTCATGGAGCTACTCCAGTTATTAGGCCCACTGTTCATTTTTGCAGGATCTGATTCCTTTTTGGTACCATCATTCATTCTCAGGATTCAGAATTTCTTTCAAAGTCTTCTTTATTACTCTCTTCTTCTTCCCCCTGAGTCTGTTGACCTTTCTTTGAATAGGAAAAGCAAGCCTAAATATTGGAGAATAGTGAGGAGGACTTCCTTTAATGTTTTCTCGTAAAATCTCTATCCACATTCTTGTACTAACTTAATGACCCCCCCATCCCCCACCCCCCCCCCCCCACCCGCCCCCCCCCCCCCCCCCCGCCCCCCCCCCCACGCCCCCCACACCCCCCCCCCCCCCCCCCCCCCCCCCCCCCCCCCCCCCCCCCCCCCCCCCACCCCACCCCCCCCACCCACCCCCCACCCCCCACCCCCACCCCCCCCACCCCACCCCCCGCCCCCACCGGCCCCCCCCCCCCCACCAAACACCCCACCCCACCCTCTCTTTCCCCCCCCCCCCCCCGTGTGAGTTGATGTTTCAGCTTCAGCTTGCTAGAGTTCCTTGTGTGAGAGTGGGTGATTTCAATCTTCTTTTGAACTTCTCTCCCGCCTCAACAAGCTACATCCTTCAGCTTATTTAGCTAGCTTCTTAGTTATTCTCCCTTCGATAGCACTTTCTTTTTTTGTGGACCTGCTTTCAATCTTATCTTCTTCTTCTGGTGGCTCTGGCGATTTGCGATACCTTTCTCTTCCATTTTTATCAACAATAAGCACCAAGACACATTTACAGTCCTAGCCATTTCTACTATAAATGTGCTAAGGCGAAAATTGCGCTTCCTAGCTGTGTCTCAGTTAGGCATTGAGTTCTTTCCTCTTATGTTCGCGAGAGAAAGATCTTGTTTGGGAAACATAAATCATTCAGCTAAGTTTTTCTTCAGGAATGGTTTTGTGCGAGGAGTTTCTGATTGAAACCCCCCACCCCCCCCCCCTCTTCTTTTTCTTCTTTGTTACCCCGTTGAAGTATGTTCTCTTGTGAGTTCCTCTAAGGGTAGGTTCAGCCACCCTTTGGGATCATATCTCAGAGTAAAACACATATTCTTCTTTATTTCCCCTACCCTCAGAATTGTTTAAGTGGAATATTTTTGAACATCCTTGGGAATATAGTCCCCTGTTTTCTCCTTCTTCAATTTCTTTCCTTAAGGCTTTCTTAAGTTAGTTGAAAGCCTTGTTTTGCTCTCTGGTGTATCTAGTGGTAGCTAATCCATAAGACTCAATAACTCTTTTCTTGTTAAGAAACCTTCCACATTAGTAACTGTTCTTTCACTACCTTCAGACTGCTTTGACTTATTGATTTCTACAGGATTTTTCTTCTAATTGTTAAAGAGCCTCTTGATGATCATCTTGGTTTTCATTTAGAGGCTTACAATCTTTTTCCTACATGTGTTGATGGAGCCTAATGAATGTTCATTCGGTAAATTTATCTGTACCGAAACCGGTCCAAACCGTAACCGATTACCAAAAGGTACCCAAAATCTATGTACCGATATCTGTACCGGTTGAAACCGGTGTCCCGAACCGGTTACGCCGGTTCGGTACCGGTACCGATTTTTACCAAAGCTTGTAACCGATTTTATTTAATCTACAGATCATAAATCACAATTGATGATGATAATTTGCAGCTTGAAATTGAGCAATACCAACCAAGACCCATCACCCATCGAAAGCTAAAATATTTGATCAAAACTATATGAACACGAAAATATAACCACAAATAGAACACACGCGAAAGAGGGCCATCGCAGATCAATTATTCTATCTTATAGTTATAGATAGTTGTACTCATTCCATCGCATGCAGTTTACCCAAAATTAGAAATAAATAAGAAGATAGAGAACATCCGGGAAAGAAGAAATAGGCAAATCCAAGTTTAACCAACAAACTCCCCATCCAATTTGAACATACCCCCAGACCCCAGCAGCCCAACTCAAGGAATTCCAATTCAGATCACCCATTTATTAATTGAAAAACCCACAAAACTACATAATGCAGTACTAAAAAGGTAATTAAAAAACCCAGATCATAATCCCAACTATGTTGCTGCTGAAACTGAATTGATCCAGAAATTGGAGAAAATTTTCCAAACTGACAGAGTTTCTGTTCACTTCTAAACGAGATTCCGATGGTTTTGAAGGCCACGACGACCGATCTAGCAACACAGAAAACGAATCTTACATGATGAAACAACAGAGAAAACGAATCTTACATGATTTATAGCAGCCATGTGGAATCTTCGAATGGCTGAAATTGAAGAGAGAACACCAAGGAAGTATGAAGATTGCCACAGAGAAAACGCCTCTTACGTGATGACGATGATGATGTAGAGAGTCATGACGCTGATGAGCACTGAGCTAGAGAGTAGTAGTAGAGGACGATGAGTCAGTGGCTGGGTTTTGATTTGGGAAATTGGGAGATAAAGCAATAAAGGCTTACAATTAGGAAAATACAATTAAAGGATTTAATATTCATCAACACCGGTATATACCGCTTCGGTGCGGTACGTACCGAACATCCAAAATACCATCCCAAACCCGGTACCCACGAATAACCAGTATATACTGATTATTTGTCCAGATATCGACACCGGTTTTTCGTTTTGTCCCGAACCAGCCCGGTTCGAACCGATATCGGTTAGCCAAAAAAAAAAAACCAAAAATAAAACAAAAAAAATGAGCCCACCCCTAGATGGAGATTCTTCCTTTGAGCATAATGTTGATAAACCTCCCAAAATACATCTTTAGAAGAGGTTTTGTTGTTCTTCTTTCTTTCTCTCTGTATCTTTGAACCATATTTGGACTACCATCCAAAATATCATTTCAACTGTAATTGATCGCACCTCAAACTGTGATGGTTGGCAGGATTTGAAGTTGGAGCTCGTTGATGGAGTCGTGGGCTGGAGTCCTTACACATAATACATTTGCCCACAATATCGGCAAGGAAACTCATAATATTGAGGTAAAATCCTTCTTTTTGAGTCCATTTAGTTACATCCTTAGTTCTTCTTCTTATACCCCATAAAGTCTAGTCCCTTCTGCTTATTCACTTTGCTGAAGTCAAAATCTCCTGGACTGTGTAGACCTAGACGAAGACTAATTTATATGGGACAGAAGGAGAGTACCACTCCTTTAGCCTTTGTGCAGCGCATCACTTCATCACAATTCTCAACCTTGTGAGGAAATCTGGTATTTTCACTGAGATAATTGGCAAAACTAGATTTCCTCACAAGGTTGAGAATTATGATGAAGTGATGCGCTGCACCTTCAAATCAATCAAAACACAATTGATTTCTTGAAATGATCTGGTTAGATGACATAATTCCCGGGATTGATTGTCTAAAAACACAAAAGGATTTCATTAGGGCTTGAAGGTCATAGAGTAAGTTAGGGCTTTCTGAGATAGAGAGAGAGAATACTTAGATAGCTTTAAAAATTGAAAGGGTGAAAAGTACGAAGTGGGACAAACGTGGCTAGATCTGATAGGAAGTCTTTTGTCTGCCAAATACAACTTTTAGTAGTTACTTCCCATAGGCTTAACTCGCTTTTTTGTCGTCCTGTCCTTCTCTCACTCGCTTCAATTTTTTGACTTTCCTCTTTTCACTGGTCAACAATAAGTAGTAGAGCCCTTACTCGACGATTTTTGCTTTTACTTTTTTTCATTCACTCTACGATCTTTGTATAAAGTGACTAAGTTCTAAACCATTTTCTTGCCTGCAATGGTTAGTTCGTTCAAGGTAAATTAAAAACTCTATACCTACTTTTAAATTTAACATGTCTAATTCCCCATCTTAATTAGCTTATTAAATTTAAGATTCCGCTAACAGTTTTTGTGAATACATCAACCAATTAATTTTTCAGTAGGAACATAAGACAATGAAAGATTTACCATTTTTGGAACATGGAAGCTCTAATAAAATAATGCCTTATTTCAATATGTTAGTTTTTAGAATGTAAGAAAGGATTGAGAGTAATTTGAAATTGCATTAATATTATCATAGAAAATAGGAATATATTTGAATTCAAACCCATAAACACCTAGCTGGTTCTTCATATCCACAGGATTTGAGCACAACAGCTTCCAGCAGCAATGTACTATAAGCTTCTTCTGCAGTAGAGGTTGATACTAAAGTTTTGCTTCCTTACTGAACCATGAGACCAATCTACTTTCCAAAGTAGTTGACAATGTTCCACTAGTACTTTTTTTGTTTAATTTTGTAGCATGCAAAATCAGCATCTTGAATATCCAAATTAGAATCCCAATAAGGACTCCGTGGGAATACCACAACCCCAAATTAGGAATACCCTTGAGATTTTCTAAAAATCCTTTTAACTGACACGAGAGATGAGATTCTTTAGGATTCAACTTGAAATCTAGCACAAATGCATGTAGCAAACATAATTTATCAGGTCTACGAGGCAATTAAGTACAGAACAGAGCTAATTATACCCTCTATATTTGGGTAATATCAACCATTTTTCTTTATTAACCTTGTTCATCTTTATCTAGTTTATGTTGCAGTAGCGCCATAGGGGCCTCTTGATAATATGGTAGCTGATTCCAATGCGTAAATTTTCTTAAATAAGATCTTTGATGTATTCACTCTTCTATTTATTTCATTTGTAATCCAAGGAAGAAGTTCAGCTCTCCTATATTTTCAAATTTTCTATGCATAAGTTTTGGGCAAATCTTTCACATAACTTTTTATCAGTAGACCCAAATATAATATCATCTACCATAAATTTTGCACTAAGAATGTTTTTATCTTTGTGCTTCATGAGAAAAAGTGTTGTGTCTACACTAGCTCTAATGAAACCTTTTTCAATAAGGAAAGTTAGTTAAAGTTTCATATCATGTCCCTAGATGCTTGTTTTAAACCATATATAATGCTTTGTCAATAATCTATACGCATAGTTAGAGTGAATAGGATTAACAAAAACCTAGAAGTTGTTCTACATAAAACCTCTTCTTGAAGTTCTCCATTGAGGAAGGGCACTTTTCACACATCTATTTGAAAGACTACGAACACATATGGGTAACATAGGCAAGAAATAATTTACTAGCTGCAAGTCTTGCTACAAGTGCAAAATGTTTCATCATAAACAATGCCTTCTTTCTTGATAATAACCATCTACCCACCAGTCTTGTTTTATTTCTTGTGATCACACTATCTTCATTCCATCTTGTTTCTGAAAACCCATTGGGTGCCAATAACTGGATTATCTTCTTCGTCTTTGGGACGAGTCCTCTAGACTTTGCTATCGTTCAAGTTTGTTCAGCTCTTCATGCAATGCTTCAATCCAACTTAAATCTTGAATCAATCTTCTTAGGTTTCCATTTGAGACAGAAAACTCAAATAGAAACACTCATTTTATGTTTGCATGATCTGGTTCTAAACTCTAGCATTTTGGATCACTAAATGATAAGATCTTGTATGTGATCTTTTAGCCCTTTTTCTTCCAGTAAGAACATCAATTCTTATTGCTTCTCATCTGAGGACATTTAAGGTTTAGGATTATCTTGCTCAGGTTCAGGAGGATCTTCTATTCGTAGAGAGTTTCCCCAACTCAGGAGCTTCTGACTCTGACTTCTATGACTCGCTCTGTCTGGCTTTACGATTATTAGCTCTTTGATCGTAGGGTCCCTCCTGTTCTACATTTTCTTGATCCTGTGCTAACGATTTCATTAAACACCGTAGCCATACTTGGCTCATTAGTGTCAGTTTCAGTAAATGTAACCTGAATAGATACGTCAACCTTTAATAACATTTTATTAAATACCCTATATGCTTTACTAGCAGTAACATAACCAACAAAAATGCCTTTCCTTTGACTTAGCTTGAGAACTGAGTCAGATAACTTTTACCATTGTTGAGGATGTTAGCAAGCACAACCAAAAAAAATATGAAAAGTAACTGATATTAGGTTTCCTTCCTTTCCACAGCTCATAGGATGTTTTATTGAATGTTGAATGCATATGAGTGATCTATTCTAAGTGTACGTAAGTAGTGGTGTTGACAGTTTTTAGCCCAGAAACACTCAGGTAGGCTTACTGCCAAGCTAGAAGAGTCCTCTCTTGCTTCTATAATGAGTTTCTGGTTTTTTCCTTTCAGCTACTCCATTCTACTAAGGAGTTCTTGGTGCTAAGAAGTTGTGATGAACTGCCTTTTCCTCCACAGAACTTATCCCAACTTCAGATAAATCAAATTCCCTTCCATGATCACTGCTCCTGATAGCTTTGATCTTTTCACCCCTTCATCTCATTTTTAAACTAGTTTGAAAAGTTTGAATCAATTAAGAATAGGTTTCATACTTAGAGTTTTAGAAAGAAGACCCAAGTGCATATAGTACAGTCATCTACTACCACTAGTGTATATCATTTTCCTACAAGACTAAAAGTAAGAATAGGCCCAAATAAGTCCATCTGAAGAAGTTATAAATGGCCTATTTGTTGGAGTTGCTGTCTTTTTGAAGAATGAGACTTTAGTTCGCCTTCCCTAACTGACAAGCTTTGCAAGGCTTTTTCTTCTTGACAAAGTTCAGGGTTGGGTAAACCTGAAAATGTCAAATCCTTGGAGGCCAGCGTGGACAAATGCTTAAAATTCAGATGAAATAACCTTTTTGTGCAATAACCAGCTAACAATCTTCTGAGGCTTTGACAAAGAAGCAAACAGTTTTCCTATTGAGCTCAGTTTTGATAGGTTGAACTACATAGACATTTCCATCTCTAATTCCAGTAAGCAATTATTTGAATTTGTCCCATCTAGGTCTTTCATTTGGCATTGATTGTTGAGGAAGATCAATTGGTGCCCTTTATCAATATAGTTAGCTAATGCTTAGTAGGTTGTGCTTTCCAGCCATTCAAAACAAATTGCTACCTTGCTAAAAGTGACTGCAACCATTTCCTATTGTGTCATAATCCTCTTATTTTTCCTAAATTGTTTATCTCCAAGGACCACAAAAGGACCATGCTTTCTCTCTAACGTTTGATAGAAGAGCTTTTGTGGTTCCTTGTCAGTGTGCCTTGAGCATCCGCTATCTAGATACCAATTTGAATTAGTGGAGCTGTTATCTAACCAAAAGAACTTAGATTTTACTTTGGTACCTAGTAATTTTCTTTGGTCCTGATAGGGGTTGATTAGTGTCTCTTAGGAACCCAGACCTGCACTAACTCTAGGCTTCCTATACACAAGGGTTAATCATAGGAAATTCACACATTGCAAAACAATATGATCATAATGATGATAATTATAAGCAATTTACTATGATGCATTGCATTGTGTGTGTGTGTGTTGATTCCCTTTTCTTCCTTTGGACACAATTTGGAACAAATACACGCAATTGCCTTTCTTTCCTTCTTGAGCTCAAACCTCTTTCTACTTTCCATACTATTCTATGATTTTGAGAATTCGTAAGTAGAAGTTAGCTATACGTTTTTTGTCAAGTTGGTTCGTAAAGTAAGTATAAATTGGCTCTACGATCCTTCTTGACTTGAAGGTAGTTTTAGCTTTACTTTGCGATCTCTTAAATCCCAAACCAGTATGTGATCTATTGTTTTCAGGGATCACAATTTAATCAGTAAAAATCGTAGAACTGTGAATAGTTGGCTCAACAGCCTGTATAGATTTTACAAACACAATACTTCTATGGGAACTAGAAGCACTGTTGTTGTTAGTCTCTAAGATTGTATCCATACTGCGATCTGAGGATAAGTCCCCAAATCCTAAACCTGATCTATCAAAACTTGATCTTTGACTAGTGATCAGGGAGTCAATAGAAGAGGAAGACCTGTTCCATGTAGATATTATCTTCTTTAATTCCATAATTCTGAAAAGCAGAGTTGACTCTCTCTGCGCAGACCATTTAATTGTGTTTTTCAAATTCTCATTTTTAGCTCAAGTTTGGAGAATGAACTAGTATTTTCTTGAACTATTCCCTACTCAAGTTGTACTCTTCCTTTTTCCTCTTGTAGTAGAGAATGATCACTTGATAACAACCTGAACCATTTCATATATTTATGCAACTCAAATGTTATGTCACATAAAGTAGTTCTTAAATTAGAAATATCAATATCAGGAGAGTCAAAATCAAATACCTCATTGATATCAATTTCTTGATGATCAGTGGTGTTGACCTCTAGAGATTAAATGTCCATAAAGCAGAGATTGGCCATTTGAGGACCTTCTTCATCACTTGAATTTAAGTTTAAATCATTTTCACTGTCACTCCATGATTGCTCAGCAACAAAGCCTTTGTCTTTCTTGTTGTACTTCTTGTATATCACTTTCTCTTTCTTGTTGTACTCCTTCTTCTTGTCCTTTTTGAGTTCATCTCTCAGGGGTTTGGCGCACTCAGCAATGTACAAGTCTTTGGAGGAGTCTCTTTTGTTGTTGTTGTTGTTGTTGTTGTTGTTGTTGTTGTTGTCTTGTCTGAAGTTTGCACTTTTTCCTTTTCTAATGTATTTCTTTAGTTTGCTGACAAGCAATACTAAGTCTTCATCGTCACCTTCTTCATCAGAATCTTCTTCTATAGGGGCTTTTGAGGAGACTTCTGCAGCTTTGAGGGCAACTCTTTTATCTCTTCTCTTGTTATCTGTTGTTGCAATTTCAGTTCTTTGGTTCAAATCAAGCTCATATGTAAGCAAATTTTCATTAAGTTTTTGCACTGTCGTCTCGTGTAAATTCTTTGACTCTCTGATTGTAGTAGTCTTGGTATCCCATTTCCTAGACATTGCTCTCATGAATTTGATGTTTAGATCTTTGTTAGGATAAAATTTACCAAATGCTCTAAGGGAATTGAGCAGGATGTTGAATCTTTCATAAGTGACAGTAATATCTTCTCCTGAGATATGAGAGAATATCTCATACTGCTTAGTGAGCAAGGATTTCTTGTTTTCTCAAACTTCTTCAATGCCTTCATGCATGACAAGAAGAGCTTCCCATACTTCTTTGACAGTTTTACAGTTTACCACATTCTCAAACAATTCATCTTCAAAAGTCATGAACAGGATGTTCTTAGCTCTTTTGTCCAGTGCTACAAGCTTCTTCTCGTTCTCAGTCCACTCTACTATTTGCTTGAATGCTACTTTGTTTAGATCATCAGAGGTAGGAGCTAGCTTTGTAAGAATATATGGCACATTCAGTACAACATCAAATAACTCGTCATCAATAGAATCCACATACGCCTGTATACGAACCTTCCAATTAGCAAACTTGTCTTTATTACACAATGGTGGCTTGTTTCCACCACTAAGCTCATAACAAGTTTTGTTTTATTTTGTGCCATGGATCTAAAAAGGGGGGTTGAATATATCTTTTCAAAATTTCTTTTTAATAATTGATTACCAATAAGTTAAACAAATAACTGATTTTGATATACGCAGCGGAATGATATTTTTGAAGATGTCCATTTAAAGATATAAAGGAAATCTCAGTTCTAAATTAGAATTGTGAAAACAGTCATTAATAGAAAAACGTAAAGTAACAGGAAAATAGAATGCAAAAATATGAAGAACTAACAGATTTTTAAGAGGTTCGGTGCACAAAAGTCTCATAATCCTTTCTTTTACTCTAAGAGTGGGGATATTCCACTAAGGGGGTAATCACTAAGACTACAATTCACAAAGAACTATTTTATAAGTGATTCACTAAGAATCCCTCAAGTCACACAGAGTTGGATTACACTGATAACTTGTAATGCCCATGAATTTTTAAGTGTCATTATGAATTAAATATATAATTTAATTTCTAATGAGTTAGTTTGTGTGCTTATTTAAACCTTTGTGTGCATTGGTAGACTACGTGACTAGGTGGTTAATTGAATTAAATTGATTAAAAGGAGTCACTAATAGTATAGTTAAATTAGTGATCCAACCCTAAGGTTTAATATCAATAAATTGATAAAGTAGTTACTAATTAAACATTCAATTAAATTGAATATAGTTAGTATATTGAATTGAGTGAGTTAATTAATAAAAGTATTAATTAATGAGGATATTGTCAAATTGAATAATAAAATTTAATAGTCCAATTAGTAATCAATTACTAATTGACTAACTTATTTAATTAAGGAACTAAGACCACTCATTTATTTGACCATGGAGGTAGTAATTAATAGTGTGACAAATTAATTAATCAATCATTGGTTTAAATTAAATGATTCAATATTGTATTAAATAGATTTAGTTTTATTAGCCTAATCATTTAAATTGAAAACCCAATAATATTTAATGTGTAGTCCAAAACCTAGCCACTTGGTAAATTAAATGTGTAACATTAATTTATTAGTTAAAGCAATTATTTGGGACATCAAATTTGGGACAAAAGCCCCCTATTAGCCATGTACATAGGAGAGAGAGGGAGCAAGTTTGTTTTCAAATTTTAATTAAAGTATTATGTAGCTTGTGTTGAAATAAGAGTTGTCATACTAGCATACTCTACTAACCTAGCTTGTCACTAGCCTCTGGGAAAGGTTAGGTTAAAGAGCTTGATGATGCTATTATATTAGATATAGATTTTATATCCAATAATATGGGAAGTAACTTGTAGCTTAGGTAAGAGATTGTGCAAGTATAGGATTTGATGGGTTAAGCCTATAATGTCATATTGCCACCCTACATCAAGTCTACACACTAGCTTAATGATGGTAAAATTGTATACTTACATTTCTTATATGTAAATTATTATAAGTATACCTCCTTTGGTTAGTCATTTGAGGGATAACACTTGCATTTTATTTCCTTCTTTTCCTAAGAGAGTTTAAGAGCATTTGAGAGCAAAAGAAAAAAAATACTTTGAGTTACTAAGCTAGTGAAGGAGTTCTAGCTAGTTCATGTCCTCTTTCATAACATACTTTAGAAAGAAGAGGAGAATAGCCATTAAATCTAGGTATGAATCTTCATTCTTTCAAACCCTAGTTGTCTTGTTGCTATTAAATGGCTAACATTTATTAGTGGTAGCCACTCATTTGTGTTGGGGTTTGTAATGCTTGATGTTTGATGTTTATGGAAGAAATAGAGTATTTATAGATCTAGGTTTCATCTTGTTAGATCTATATTATTTTAAAGGCATGCTTAACAAATATGGTTTAAAACCTAAGTACTAAGATATAATGATCTAGTATGCTTTATTAATACCATGTATAAGTTTAAGATGCTTGTAGCACGTTTTGGTGGGTTCGGTATGCTAAAACATGTGTATCATTGTTTATTCTAGTACAAGATTTATTGATAAAAAATGTTGATTTAAATTATAGGTATTTTGTTTTTAATGTTAGTTATTTTTGTTAAGTCGTGAGTAATTATTTGGGAATTTATTTTGGAGTATAAAGCTTGCTTGATGGTATTAAAATTCATTGGGTATGTTAGAAAACCAACTGGAAGCTTACTGCCTCAAAATTTCGGAACAGGCCGACCGCGCATGGCGCGCCAATTAAAAAAAACGGACTGGCCGCGCATGGCGTTAGCTTGTCCTTGTCCCTAGCATCAACCGAACGGCGCCGTTTGGGCCCGTGTCTGGAGGGTCGCGCGCAATGCGCGATGAGGCATCAGTCGGGAATTTACGCTAATGCCCCTCCGTCCGGATTTCGCCCTAATTACAGAATTGCCATCCATATTTAGTTTTAATTAATTTAAATGCTTTAAACAATATTATTAAATTTTGTAAAACTAGTAAATATACAAAATTAAGTTTTGGGCATTAAATCTTATATTTTTCAAATATAATATATCAATTAATTATTATGCAGTTACTATTAAATAATGATTAGGGATAAATAAGATTTTTAATTTAATTATTTATTATTTGATTAACTTTAAATACTAAATAAACTTAATTAGTTATTATTTATGATTAAATAATAACTAAAGATAATTCTTACTTACTATTTAATTATTTATTATTTGATTAACTCTAATTAAGTAATAAACCTAATTAGTTATTATTTACTATTAAATAATAACTAAAGATAATTATTACTTATTATTAGTGAAGGTTAAGTAGAAATTTAAATGAAGTTAGAGCTAATTAATTATTATCTAATATTAGATAATAAACAAAGGTAATATATAATTAATTATTATTTAATCTTAAATAATAATTAAAGACAATTAAAGTTAATAATTTGATTATTTATTATTTAATTAATAATTAAATAATAAGTAACCCTAAATTGTTATTATATAGGTAATACCTAAAGATAATAAATTGATTCCTATTAAATGGTAATCAAATGAGAAATGAGCTATTTAAATATGAAGTGTTTAATAACTCCTTAATCAAACAAGTAAACTCAATTGTTTAAAGGCTTAAAAAGTGTTTAACTCGTAGGAAAAATATTTCTAAGTTAATCTATCATTAACCTAAGTTGATTAGGGTTAATGAAAGTATGTTGTGCTATGTGCATTATGTGAGTAACTTATGTGGTAGATAAGTTCCTTAATGAATGTATAGACGTACAACTACGCAGTACTAATTGATAGATCGACTTTATCAATGTTAGGTCCTTCAAGGCCTATTAATTAAAGCTAGAATTATTTGTAGCTGAGTAGACAGGCAAGTTTTCTATCCTTATTCATATTTTATTGAGCAAGTTCCTTAACCCTACTCAAATTATATTCGAGCAGGATATTATTGTATTACAAGTTATTTATTTAAGCTTGAACCTTATTTCCAAACATGTTTTAAGTAGTTTAATTACTTTACAATTATTCCACATTGATTTTATTGATACTCGCACTTGGTGCACTTGAATTCGTATAATCTTGAACTTGTACATTATTTAAAATTTTATAATTCATGAACTGTTTAAGATTGAGCCTGAACCCTTGTTCGGCCAGACAATTGCATGAAATTTTTATATAAAGGCTATTCAGGCCAATTGATGGTATGGATTCTTAGACTGAAGTGAACACCTCTTTTATTTTAGGGGAGTACCCCACGTATCTAATATAAGATACAAACAACAGAGTTGAATGTTATGCATATACATAGCGTACGCGAGGCTGATCCCCTCAAGTACATATTTTGTAGCCTACCAAAGGGTCAATCAACTATTGATTCCATTGGAAGTTTATTGTTCAAAGTCTACTTGACTATCATTTATTCTAAAAGCAGTTATTATTCTTGCTTCTGATATTCATATTGTTGAATTCCTTTTTATATTCCGTTCATCATAATATATCCTTTATTGTTATATTTAAACTTGCTGAGCAAACTAGTTGCTCATCCTTGCTATATCATGACTTTCATTGCAGTTAAACTCGAGACTTCAGGAAAAGACAAGGGTAAAGAAAAGATGAAGTAATAGACTTCAAGTAACTGACTTTGTGTTATGCTTAGTTTAATTTTCTATCAATGTAATTTGAACACTGATTAATATTTAGGGTATGTTTTGCTTTATGTATTAAGGTTATCGAATCTTGGGACTAGTAACACCTTTCGAATGAATAACATATGTTTATTGTATTCCGCATTTAGTCATTGTATGTTATTTAAAGGTGGATGTTTGTATTGGATCGTGATGACCAGATCCGGATATTTTAGACTCGAATTTGGAGGCGTCATATAACTAAAATCATAATTACAAAGGAATGAAGTTGGTTTGAGATGCTGCTAAGTGACAATAAGTTTCTTGATCGAATAACTTAGTTAGCAGTTGAACTTTCTTAGAATCGTAGAGTAGGAAGCTTTTTGAACTTTTAGATAGGCAGTGTTTTGGCTTGATTCGATATTTTTTTGTTTGAAGTTTGCTGCCTTTTATAAGAGCATCCTTGAGATCATCACGTTGTGATTTTTATCATTGCTTTAATCTTGTCTAAGATACCTGTTTATTCCTTATCGTTGACTCTGCATTGTTGTCTACTGGACCACCTGAGGTCGTTATCCATAGTATTGAGCACTGTGCTATTGCAGACACATGTCCTTGTCCTTGTTGGTATAGCTGTTACAAATAGCTCCAAGCTTTCTTGACCTTATCAAAAACCTTTAGAAGGATCAACATTGATATATCCAATCCTAGGACTACGACCTTGTCATAATCTGACAATTATTGTCAGAATTCAGGCGCTCTACAAAAACAATCACTAAAACGATTTTTATCTAATCGTAGAGTTACTTTCTCATATAGAAGAGTAACTTGTCTGCAGTCTTGTTTCTATGCTTCTAAGTTCCATGCTCTACGATGTTAGGAACTCTACGAACTTGAAGTTCCTTAGACTTGTTCTACGATCATATTTTATGTCCTACCGACTTGATAGCAACTTTTTCTCTACGATCAGCCTTCTTCTTTATTTCAAAAATTACGACTTATAATTCTTCAAAATAGATCAACCTAACAAGTTTGATCCTTAACTAAGTGCTTTTACATATTAATTTTCCACAAGGACTTTACAAAGCTACTGATTTACAAATATATATTATTTTTCATTTCATCATCAAATCAATTTAGAATACACATAAATTTAGGTACTAACAAATTATATTACTAATAGTATACTTTATCAAAGATTATTGAAAAGTTTATATTTAATATTTCTTAAATATCATTGTTTATTTATAATTACATAATAAATTTATTCATAACAATTCAAAAGGTTAAAATAGAAAATACACATATTCAGATATTTTAGATTTCATTCCGTATTCAAAACTTCTTTTTCATTCAGCTCATTCAGATTATCTTTATACATTTAATTTTTTTTTATTTTTATCAAACAACACCTAATTAGTAACATTTTCCCTTCAGCTGATTTTTTACAGCTTCTGGTCCAAAAGCTAGCAGCCAAAATGACGGTGCAGATCGAATGTAAATGTCAACAGTACAACTTAATACTATTGGACCATATACACCCCAATATAATCACTTCTCATTGGGCAGCCGTCCCCCATGTTATTGTGGAAGCTATAATCAGGTGCATCAGCGTTCTTAATGTGTAACCGTTATCCTAAATATGTTACCCTACCATTGGATAATGAGAACTGAACTCTCCAACCCCAAGGTAAAAAGGCAATAATATTTTGGGGGAACTGATAAATCCACACAGGTTTTTGATATTTCTGCACTATAGTCCCCACATACTTGCAAAATATATTTTTATGTCCAATATACCCCTACTTGAAACAATCCCCAATTGCCATCTCTCTCCCTCTCTCCTCCCCTGCAGGCTGCACAACAACTCAGTCTCTAAAGCCATCCAAATTCTTTTAATCAAACAAATCAACCCAAATAAAAAACAAACAACCCAAAACTATATCTAAATCCAAATATGATAATTAGACCAAAATAGCATCAAAGCAAACCCCAATTCAGAAGTAATTAGACTAAACAAGAGTGTTTGCAGTGTTTTTGAACTAAATTAGATCAAAAAATGAGTACTAGAAAAAAGCGTAGAAAGAAGTTACTAAACCCAAAAAAAAGCAAAAATAGTGAGAGAAAAAAGAGAAATACAGTAAATTGTAATATAGATTAGGGGAAGATGAAAAGAAGAAAATAGGTTTCAGTTGAGATTTTCGAGGAGATTTTCAGGTGTCGTGGCGGCGATGAAGAGTAGAAAAAATCGAAAATGGAAGAAAATTTATTCAAACGTAGACTCTGTGTAATGGTTTTCATTTTGATTATTAGTAGCAGTATTTTTTTTGTTTTGCTAAGGTATGGATGAATGGAGGAACATGTGCGGGCAGTGGGTTGAGAGAGTAAACGTCAGACCCTTGTAACATCACGGATCAGACCACCGGAAATGCCAAAGGTAAGCGAGGGTTTATGAATATCATGGTTCTGAAAGGCGGTAAGGTCGGCTTCGGCTCAGCTATTCCTGGTTCGCCGCTTGATTCGACTTGCACGAAATCGGTCAAGTAAATGTCGTACAATTTCTTCGTTTCGGAGATTTCGCCGCTTGTTTGTTTTCGATTTGGGTTGATTTGTTTGATTAAAGGAATTTGAATGGCTTTAGAGACTGAGTTGTTGTGCAGCCTGCAGGGGAGGAGAGACGGAGAGAGATGGCAATTGGGAATTGTTTCAAGCAGGGGTATATTGGACATAAAAATATGTTTTGTAAATACGTAGGGAACACAGTGCGGAAATATCAAAAAATCGTGCGGATTTATCAGTTCCCTATTTTGGCGATAAAATATTGAACACAAAAAGAAAATACAAAATAATGTGCTCACTCCGTTTCAGGATAAAAATCTTTATTATTATTTTAGGTAGTTCAAAGTTAAATGTTTACTTATTTTAAATAATTTATGTTTTACAATAATTTGTCTATAATACCCTTAGTATCAATTGTCATATTTCTATTTTTATGTATATTTATGAAACATCAATAGTAATGTACAAAAAACTATGCAATTAAATGAGAATTTAAATATGGACAATTTTTTCATTTTATCTTTTTTTTAATATGCGTAAAAAATCAACTATGACTTTTATCATGGGACGAATGGAGTATATGATAGCATTGAATATAACTATTAAACCCACCCATACGTAGTAACAAATCAAATAATTATAATTCGACACATTATTTTGTATTAATATTTTTGTAACAGTCTTCTCGAAAAAAATGTCCAGCCAATAAATTACTGCCACGATTGGGTTGGAGTACAATTACCTTTTACTGATCGTTTACATGGGATAATACCACGTCAACCTCTCGCCTGCCAACTACCGCCGTTTCACTTTTTACATAGTTTGTTAATGGGAACGGAGTAGAAGAATAATTGTAGTCCACCTTCACAGAGAGCGTGACGTTCACTCTCTTTTAGGTCCCACTATTTTACTGAACTTGCCTATAAAGTACAAAATATGTAAATCAAATTTTATTCCTGCAACTTTTAAGTACTCTCTCTTTTTCAAAATTAAATATATAATATGAATTTTTAGGTCAAACGACGATATATTAAACTTCAAAATTACTACCTAAAATTAAATAAATTCACATTAATTTAAAATTTAATATACCGTCATTTAACTTTAAAAATCAAATTATGTCTCTAATTTTAAAATAGATGGAGTATCAGATTTAATTGTATGTGAGTTTATTTTTTCTTTCCTATAAAGTGTTGTACTTTACTATGAGATTATATTATATTTCACGATCTTTAATTTTCAACTAACTTACAAGTTGGACACTATTGTTTAGGCTTTTAAATTGATTTATAACTTAAATTTTATTTTTGATGTAAGTACCAAATTTTAAGCAAGAAAATAATTTACATTCCCTATATATTTCATCTATTTAGGCTACATTTGTTTATAAAAATAGTGTATGAGATAAGACAATTAACACAAAATTAATACCATTATTGACTATTTTATTCTAAGATTAATTTGTTAGTTAATCTTTTGGATTATATGTTGTCCTTTTTAAGGTTTTTTGATAATGAGCTATAATCTTAAGTAGAAAGGTGGTGTTGTATAATTCCTGTTTTGAGGTATCAAAATGATTTTAATAATGATAACAAATAGTCTATAAAATTAACTAACATATTAATCATAATATAAAATAACATTTAATGGTGTGAAATTAGTTTAAATAATCCCATCACATCGGATTTGGCTCCTTTCCATTACATATTTTCTTCAATTTTTATCCAATGCACCAATTATTTAATCTTAAAAATTTTGTTAGTAATGATCAAAATATTTTAACAGATAGTTGATGATATTTTCACCGTTAAAAGTCTATTTTTTTTTCATCCATTGAAATTTTGATGAAAAATTTATATGTTCATCAAATAGAGAAAAATATCGGATTACTTTTATTTTTGAAACAATTATGCTATTCAATATAATAAATTAGTTGACCGATATCAATTTCAATTATACTATTCACAAACTATAAAAATATGGTGTGTTACTTCCCAAAGGCATTGAGAGATCTAGAAGAGGGTTAAATAGAACCTTAAAAAACTTTTACTTTTAAAGAGTTATTAACTTATAATTAAACAGGTTAATTAAGATATTTTGCATAGCAGAATGATAGTTTATAAAAACCCCTTCAAAGATTATAGAAAAATTACAATTCTAAATTTAGCAACTCAAAGTGGAACTAAGTCACAAACTAAATAGTAGAACACTAAAATAACTTAACAGGAAAGTAAGTGTTGAAAGTAAATGAGACAAAATATTTTTCAGTGGTTTGGAGTACAAAGATATCCTAATCCACTCTTGTACTCATTGAGTAGGTATAAGCTACTAAGGATGAGGTGATCACTAAGATCTGTTCACACAGAACAGTTACAACAGTTGATTTACAAAAATTCCTTCAAGTCACTAAGACTTGACTATAATAGATCATTAAGATCTCTTTAAGTCACTAAGACTTGGTTACAATAGGTCACTAAAACCAGTACAATCACTAAGAAAGAATAATGTTTGGGGTGCTGCTAAGTTGCTTGAAGCTCAGTATTAAAAGACTTAACAACAGAACAGGATATTCAAAATCGTAGAGTAGAGAACTTTTTAAGTTGGCAGCAGTTCGACTTTTTGATTGTTCGTTCGATACTGTTTGATTGAATTTGCTTGTCTTTTATAGACCTTCCTTGAAATTTTCTCGTTTGAAAGTTGTCGTTGCTCGTTTAATGCTTAGATCCTTGTAGATCTCTGATTATTGACCTTGGAGTGAGGAGTGTCAGCTTTCGGCGGTGATATGTCACTTTAGTACTGACGTCTACAAAAACACGCACGTGGGTGCTGTCATTTCACCAATATAGATGTTAAGCATATTTTTAATTGCTCTTCTCCTTAGTCTTAAGAGTTTTGACAATCTTTCTTGGGTCTTCACTATACGAGGACTAGCACTGTCAGTTCATGTCAGAATTGACGCACTCTATGAATTTCCTAATCGTAGAGTTGAATGTCCAGTCGTAGAGTGTCGTAGAGTGTCTGGCTGGATAGACTCTACGATTTACGCTTAACTTCAGTGTACTCTATGATGCTTCTCTTTAGTCTTGAAAGACTAAGTCTTCGACTATGTTAGATATTGCATGTTCTGATTTAATGATGATATTAATGATGAGATAATATAATGTATATTTGTACCAGTAACTTTTGTGAAGTCCTAAAATGAGAAATTGATATACAAGGACTTAGAGTATAAAGATCAAACTTGTTAGGTTGATCTATTCAGCTGAGCGAAATGTATAGACTATAGGTTTTCAAACGATCGTAAAGTTGTGCAATCGATAGCATAGTTGATTGAAGGATCGTAAAGTTGCTCTGAGAATTTGTAAAGTTTATTAATGATAAGTGCATAATATTCGATAATTTTGATTCCTTTATACTTAGTTTCATTACATGTTTTATGCATATATGAATTTATTAAGGTATTTATTGATTTCAGGAGGAATTGGAACTAAAAAGAGAAAAAGTGGAAAAAGGAATCAAAATGGGCGCACAAGGAGAAAAAGAGAAAATGGACAAAGATTGTGGGCCACAGCGCTCGAGACTTTCCGCGCGCATGTGAGGCGCGTAGCTTCGGCAACAGATTTTTCTTGCGTTGTATTTTTGGAGGCATTCTAATGTAATTGGGATTATTATTTCTTAGAAGCTTAGGATTTTGACCTAGGAGTATAAATAGATTGTATTAGTCAAAGTGGAGGCACCTCCTCTACATCTTCTACATTCAATTACAAACCCTAGTTTTGGAGATTAAAGGCATGTCAGGCTAAGCTCTTTATTTCAGTTCTAAGGGATGTTAAACCTTCTTTATAGTTAATGGTTTGATCAAGTTTACTTTATTCATTTCTTCTTGCATGAGATTTATTCTGTTAATCTGTTTTAATTAATTGTATGTTATTCTATCTGATTGATTTTATATGGCCAGTTAGATTAATCTGATTGATTTCATCTGCTAGATTAAGGTATAGTATTAAGCAAACGATATTATATCCGATCATAAGTAGCAATTAATAATACATGATTGTGGACAAGCTTTTGAGTATTATTAAGATTATCAGAAGGTAAGTTAAATAATCCCTGATTGTGTGATTATTGCTTGGAATAACCTAATTCTCTAATTCTTCATGCTGCTATTATATTAAATCTAGACTAATAGTTCTAGGTTGTATGATAGTTAGGATCTACTGAGGCGATTGTTTCATTAGATTTATAATTAAGGAGAATTTTGGATAATTAGCGATTGCGGTTATCTAGGGTTATTAATTTCATTGAAGGATAAATATTGTATAACTTGATTACTCCAATGATTGTAAAAAGGTGATACTGAACTGAAGAAGTGAAGTCTTTAATTCATTGATTACTCTTATATATTAAATATTTTCTGTCATTTTAGTTAAAAAATTCAATTCAAAACCCCCCTTAAACATTAGGATAAATAAAAGACAATTCACTCTCTGTGAGATCGATCCTTGCTTATTGATATACTCATTCTTGTGTTAACAACGTAGAAGTAAGGTATTAATTTTGGAGTGTTAATGACAACTCCCAAATTTTGGCGCCGTTGCCGGGAAGTATAATTGTTTTTGTTTATTTGTTGTTTTATTTTAGTTTATGACACGATCCTCTCAATCCAGGAGTTGAATTTTGATCCAGAAATTGAGAAAACTGCACGCAAGTTAAGGAAGGAGACTCATCAAGCTCAAAACACCACCGTAGATTCGGACGAAGTTCCCTTACTAGGCCTCAACATATCACTCGAGCTACTTTCAAACCACTCATCTAGCGATTCAGAAGAAGAAAAGATGGCGGTGCCAAACAACAACAGGACGTTGAAAGAATTAGCCACTCCTAATTTGTATCAACAACCTTTGTGTATTGAATATCCTAATTTAACTGCTGCTTTTGAATTAAAATTAGGACTAATTCATCTCTTGCCTACTTTCTGTGGTCTTACAGTTGAAGATCCATATAAGTACTTGAAGGAATTCCATGTGGTGTGTTTCACCATGAAACCACAAGGAATAACTGAAGATCAAATCAAGCTAAGGGCGTTCCCCTTCTCGTTGGAGATTTAGCGAAGGAATGGTTATACTATCTACCTTCTGGGTCAATACAGTCATAGAATGATATATAAAGGCTGTTCTTGGAGAAGTATTTTCCTACTTCAAGAGTTGCCAACATTAGGAAGGAGATATGCGGCATTCGATAGTTTAACGGAGAAATACTGTATGAGTATTAGGAGAGATTCAAAAAGTTGTGTTTCAGTTGTCCTCCCCATCAAATAGACGATCAACACCTGATTCAGTATTTTTGTGAGGGATTATTGCCAATGGATCGGAGTATGATCGACGCTGCAAGTGGAGGAGAACTAGTAGATAAGACACCGGAGGCTGTAAGGACTCTAATTACAAATATGACAGCTAGTTCACAACAGTATGGGACAAGAAATGATCACACACCAAAAAGGGTAAGTGAGGTAAACACAAGTAATTTGGAGCAAAAAATTTCTGACTTAACTGCCGTGGTTAAACAATTAGCTACAGGAAATTTGCCAGTCGTAAAGGCTTGTGGGATCTGTTTACAGTCGAATCACAACACAGACGCATGCCCAACATTGCAAGATGAGGAGCCTTCACAACAAGCCAATGTTATGGGAAACTATCAGGCACAACCCCAAAAGAAGTATGATCCATACTCAAACGCCTATAATCCAGACTGGAGGGATCATCCAAACTTAAGCTACGGAGGGAATAGGCCACCAGCACAAGGAGTTTTCCCAGCTAGGCAATAAGATTTTCAACCAACTCAACCTCTATATCAACCTAGATAAGCAGCTCCTGCAAATAATGGACAATCTATGGAAGATATGTTCAAGACATTTATGGGTCAGTCATAACAATTCATGACTCAGACACAACAATTCGTGCAGGAAACAAGAACTTTTGTTCAAAATCTGAGGAACCAAGTGGGTCAGCTTGCTACCACAGTGGGAATATTGGAATCTCAAGGTTCAGGAAAGTTACCCTCCCAAACAGTTGTCAACCCAAGGGAGAATGCTAGTGCAATCACACTAAGGAGTGGAAAAGAGTTGGACGTACCCAAAGCAGTTGTTGATTATGAGGAGGAGAAAGCCAATGAGGAGACCGATACACCTAAGGTAATCTTTAACCCATCTACTCCAGTTAAGACTAAGCCATTGCCTTTTCCACCTAGGAACCACAAGACTTCAAAGAAAAATGAACAGGAAAAGGAAATTCTGGAAACCTTCAAGAAGGTGGAGGTAAACATCCCTCTTTTGGATGCAATAAAACAAGTGCCCAGGTATGCTAAGTTTTTGAAATAATTGTGCACTAACAAAAAGAAATTGAAAGATGATGAAAGAGTCACTGTTGGTGAGAATGTGTCAGCAGTACTTCAAAGAAAAATACCCCCTAAATGTAAAGGTCACGACATGTTTACAATCCCATATAGAATAGGTAATACCAGATTTGAGAGAGACATGCTAGATCTAGGAGCTTCAATAAATGTCATGCTATTATCTATATTTGCTTTTTTAAATCTAGGCCCTTTAAAACAAACTGGCGTTATTATTCAGTTGGCTGATCGTATTAACACTTACCCTCAAGGGGTAATTGAAGATGTCTTGGTGCAGGTGAATGAACTAATCTTTCCTGCAGATTTTTACATTGTGGATATGGAGGATGACAAATCTCTAAATCCCTCGCATATCTTGTTAAGGAGGCCATTTATGAAAACAGTAAGGACAATGATTGATGTACATAATGGAACCTTAACTATGGAATTTGATGGTAAAAAGATACAATTCAACATATATGAGGCCATGAGGTATCCTAGTGATGTTAATCATGTTTTTGCTATTGACATCATTGACTCCTTAGTGCAGGGATCTTTTGAACACATGCATAAGGAAAGCTTGGAGGTTGTCATCGCTAACAGTTTTGAGATAGATAAAAATGAAGAGATTGAGCAGAATCAGGAATTAAAGGAGGTTATAGCTGCATTGCATTCTCTACCTAAAATCTCAGATAAGTATACAGTCCATTCCATTCAATTCCTTGTTTCCCATCAAAAACTGTTACCATCTGTGGTGCAAGCTCCAATTCTCGAATTGAAACCATTACCTGCACACTTAAAATATGCATATTTAGGGACTAATGATACATTACCTATGATTATTGCTAGTAATCTAACCAAAGTGCAGGTGGATAAGTTGCTAAGAGTCCTAAAGGACCATGTCATAGTTTTTGGTTGGACAATAGAAGATATCAAAGGCATAAGTCTTGCGATGTGCATGTATAGGATTTTGTTAGAAGATGGAGCAAGGCCCACTAGAGAAGCACAAAGAAGACTGAATCCACCCATAATGGAGGTAGTGAAAAAAGAGGTGCTTAAATTGCTTGATGCAGGTATAATCTACCCCATTTCAGACAGTCAGTGGGTGAGTCCAGTACAGGTAGTACCAAAGAAATCCGAAATCACAATTGTCAAGAATGACAATAATGAGTTGGTGCCCATATGTATGTAAACAGGATGGAGAGAGTGTATTGATTATAGAAAATTGAATGTTGTAACAAGAAAAGATCACTTTTCTCTTCCTTTCATTGATCAAATGTTAGAACGATTGGTTGGGCATGCTTATTATTATTTTTTAGATGGTTTTTCAAGTTATAACCAAATTATGATTGCACCCGAAGACCAGGAAAAGACCACATTCACATGTTCGTTCAGTACATTTGCATATCGCCGAATGTCTTTTGGACTTTGCAATGCACCAGGTACTTTTCAGAGATACATGATAAGTATCTTTTCTGATCTTCTTGAAAATTGCATAGAGGTCTTTATGGATGATTTCACAATTCATGTGTTAGATAGATGCTTAGAGACTAATCTTGTTCTTAATTGGGAAAAATATCATTTTATGGTTGAACAAGGCATAGTACTTGGTCATGTCGTGTCAGCTAAAGGTTTAGAAGTTGATAAAGCTATGATAGATATTATTTCTGTGTTGCCTTACCCCGTAAGTGTATGGGAGATTCGTTCTTTTCTTGGACTTGCAGGTTTCTATCGTAGATTTATCAAGGACTTCTCGAAGATAGCGTTGCCGTTGTGTAAGTTTCTACAAAAAGATGTAGAATTCCAGATTAATGATGAGTGTAAGGAGGCGTTTGATAAGTTGAAAAAACTGTTAACCTCAGCACCAGTGATACAACCACGGAACTAGAATTTGCCCATTGAAATCATTTGTGATGCAAGCAATTATGCAGTGGGGGCTGTTTTAGGCCAGAGAATTAATAAAGCTGTCCATGCCATATATTATTCTTCGAGAACTCTAAACTCTACTCAGATTAACTACTCTACAACTGAGAAAGAACTTTTAGCTGTTGTTTTTTTTATTTAGACAAGTTTAGATCTTATCTTTTTGGTACTAAAATAATAGTTTATTCTGACCATACTGCTCTCAGGTATTTGCTGACCAAGAAGGACTTCTAAACCTAGAATTATCAGATGGATTCTGCTGCTGTAAGAATTTGACTTGGAGATCAAGTATAAGAAATGAGCAGATAACTTGGTGGCAGATTACTTGAGTAGGTTGATGAGAGATGAGGAGGTACTACCATTGCATGATTCCTTTCCAGATGAGCATCTACTTTCTATTCATGAGGAATTGCCCTGGTATGCTAACATTGTCAATTATTTAGCAAGTGTATATTTCCCAAGTGAATTCTCTAGATCACAGAAAGATAATCTTAAGAGTGATGCCAAGTATTATGTATGGGAAGATCCATATCTATGGAAATTTTGTGTTGATCAAGTAGTAAGAAGGTGTATGCCAAATAATGAATTCTTATCCATCTTAACCTTTTGTCACTCTTATGCTTGTGGAGGACACTTTGGACCAAAAAGGACTGCTCATAAGGTTTTAAAAAGTGGTTTTTACTGGCTAATAATTTTTAAAGACACCTATTTATTTTATAAATCATGTGCGAATTGTCAAAAGACATGTAATATATCACATAGGAATCAAATGCCACAAACTCCTATTTTAATTTTTGAGATCTTTGATGTTTGGGGTATTGATTTTATGGGACCATTTCCTGCTTCTTATGGTAATGTTTACATTGTTTTGACTATTGATTATGTTTTCAAATGGGTGGAAGCTAATGCTACCAGGACTGATGATTCTAAAGTTGTTGCATATTTTGTCAAATCTAACATATTTTTCAAGTTTGGAACTCCGAGGGCTATCATCAGTGATAGAGGAACTCATTATTGTAATAGGATGTTAGCCGCACTATTCAAGAAGTACAATGTGTTACACAAGGTTTCTACATCCTATCATCCACAGAGCAATGGGTAGGCTGAGGTGTCCAACCGTGAAGTTAAGTCCATTTTGGAGAAGGTAGTTAAGCCAAACAAAAAAGATTGGAGTCTGAGGTTGGAAGATGCACTGTTGGCTTATAGAACCGCATGCAAAACTCCCATTGGTATGTCCCCATATAGGCTGGTATTTGGGAAGCCATGTCATCTACCTGTGGAGTTAGAGCACAAGGCTTATTGGTCAATTAAGCAATGCAACATGGGTATGGATGAAGCGGGAGTGCATAGAAAGTTACAGTTGCAAGAGCTGGAAGAATTGCGGAATGAAGCATATGAGAGTTCTAGAGTGTACAAGAATAAAACAAAGGCTTTCCACGACAAGCGGATTTTGAGAGAGACTTTCACTATTGGACAAAAAGTTCTCCTTTGCGTTCTCGTTGGGAAGGTCCTTTTGTTATTTCTAATGTGTTTCCTCATGGTGCTATAGATATACAAAATCCGAAGACAAGGAAGATATTCAAGGTAAATGGTCACATGTTGAAGCCATTGTTAGAAGGCTATCAGGTGGAGGAAGTTGAGATGCTGAATTTGGTAGAGCCAATTTATGAATGATTGAGAGGATTGATGTCGAGCAAACGACGTTAAACAAATACGTTGCTTGGGAGGCAACCCAAGATTTCAGATTTGCTTTTTGATCCCTCTTTACTTTTTAGTTGCATTTTAGCTAGTTACTTCGTCTTTGCATGATTGTCTTACATTGGAGACAATGTAAGGTTTGAGTGTTGGGGAGAGGTTTGAGCTTAGGATAATTTATGCTTAAGTTCTGATGTGCTTATGGAAAACTAGAGAAAAACAAAATTTGCTTTGCTTTAAAAAAAATTATGATTTTATTTGGCTAAGTTTTTAAAGGTTTTTGGATATGGAATGAAAATTGATGCTAATTTGATAGAATTTGTTTGATGCGAAATTAGTTGATGAATAATGATAACTAAGTTATGATCCATAGTAAATGATTTGAATTGAATTTGTATTGCATGAGTTCTTCATTATGAGATATATGCTTATTTGATTGAGTCATCTGTGGAGTTGTCTATGTGCACTGATTTCATGATATTAGAACTGTTGATCTGCTTGTTTTGTTTACAGGACCATGTGAAAGAGAAAAAACAGAAATTTTGAGAAAATAAAAGAAAAAAAAGTGTAAAAGAAAATCATGTGGTGGGTTGAGATGGAGCGTAAAACACTCTCTCCCATAACACATGAAGCGAGATAGAGCGTAAAATGCACTCGCTGGTAAGCAATTAAGTGAGATGGAGCATAAAATGCACTCACTTAAGAACGAATGAAAAAGGTGAAACAGAGCATAAAATGCATTCACCTAAAAAAAATGAAGTTCATGGTTTTGGTGAAAAAAATGAATAGTAGGAAAAAAAAATTATGTTCTGAGTTTTGAGTCAGTATGCACGGCTGTTGTTTCATGATAATTGAGTTGAGTATGTGTGTAGATCATATGAAAGATACTTATGTGGATATAGTTTGAAGTAGAGATATTTAGTGGTGAATGACAAGGTTGTTGCTATCAATTGATTGATGAAGTGTTGATCAAAATTCTGTTGATTAATGTTGATATTCATGGATGAAAATTGATTTAAACCCTTTGAAAGTTGGTTGAATAGAGTTCAGTTGATTTCAATATGACCTTTGTTTTAGTTTACACGAGGACGTGTAAAGTTTAGTGTGGGGGAATTTGATAAGTGCATAATATTCGATAATTTTGATTCCTTTATACTTAGTTTTATTACATGTTTTATGCATATATAAATTTATTAAGGTATTTATTGCTTTCTGGAGGAATTGGAGCTAAAAGGAGAAAAAATGAAAAAAAAGGATCAAAATGGGCGCGCAAGGAGAAAAAGAGAAAATGGACAAAGATTGTGGGTCGTGGCGCTCAAAAGGAAGAGCCGCAATGCTTGGATTGTGGGTCGCGGCGCTTGAAGGCTGGGTCGCGGCGCTCGAGACTTTTCGCGGGCGTGTGAGGCGCGTGGCTTCGGCAACAGATTTTCCTTGCATTGTATTTTTGGAGGCATTCTAATGTAATTGGGATTATTATTTCTTAGAGGCTTAGGAATTTGACCTAGGAGTATAAATAGATTATATTAGTCAAAGTGGAGGCACCTGCTCTTCATCTTCTACATTCAATTACAAACCCTAGTTTTAGAGATTGAAGGCATGTCAGGCTAAGCTCTTTATTTCAGTTCTAAGGGATGTTGACCCTTCTTTATAATTAATGGTTTGATCAAGTTTACTTTATTTATTCCTTCTTGCATGAGATTTATTCTGTTAATCAGTTTTAATTAATTGTATGTTATTCTATCTGATTGATTTGATATGGCCAGTTAGATTAATCTGATTGATTTCATCTGCTAGATTAAGGTATAGTATTAAGCAAGCGATATTATATCTGTTCATAAGTAGTAATTAATAATACATGATTGTGGACAAGCTTTTGAGTATTATTAAGATTATCAGAAGACAAGTTAAATAATCCATGATTGTGATTATTGCTTGGAATAACCTAATTCTCTAATTCTTCATGCTGCTGTTATATGAAATCTAGACTGATAGTTCTAGGTTGTATGATAGTTAGGTTCAATTGAGGCGATTGTTTCTTTAGATTTATAATTAAGGAGAATTTCGGATAATTAGCGATTGCGGTTATCTAGGGTTATTAATTTCATTGAAGGATAAATATTGTATAACTTGATTACTCCAATGATTGTAAAACGGTGATACTGAATTGAAAAACTGAAGTCTTTAATTCATTGATTACTCTTATATATTAAATATTTTCTGTCATTTTAGTTAATAAATTCAATTCAAAACCCCCCTTAAACATTAGGATAAATAAAAGACAATTCACTCTTTGTGGGATCGATCCTTGCTTATTGATATACTCATTCTTGTGTTAACAACGTAGAAGTAAGGTATTAATTTTGGAGTGTTAATGACAACTCCCAATTAAAGATCATAGAGTTAGCCAAAGTTATCATAGAGAATTCGGTGCAAAATCGCAAAGTCTGTCACGAGTTCATAAGGCAAAATCAAGATCGCAGAATCTGCAGACAAATCATAGAGTCAGCTCTAAGAGTGTAATGCAAAATCAAGATCGCATAATCTGCAAAGAAATCATAGAGTCAGCTCTAAGATCGTAATGCAAAATCAAGATCGCAGAATCTATAGAGAAATCGTAGAGTCAACTCTAAGATCGTAATGTAAAATGCAAATCGCAGAGTCTGCTCAAAAATTATAGAGCAGATCGTAGATTACAGACAAACTCGTAAAGCAAGAAGATCGTAGAGTCCAGATCGTGGAGTACATCAAGCCTACAATCTCTATAAAACTCTACGATCAGTCAAAGTCGTTGAATATGTCAGGTCTGACATGAGACTGACATTAAGAAGACTCAAAGAGTGAAAAACCCGAGATGTTTGCAGATCATCCTAAGTTTAAATCGAAGATCAGATCGAGATGTGTCTAACAGCTAGTTTGGCAATGTGACATCATCCATACGGTTGGTACTACAACAGTTAGATATGACGTATCAGAGCCGAAAGTAAGCTGACATAATCACGCTGAAAGTTAACATTAAAGAACTTCTAGGATCGGAGTATTAAATGCTCAACAACAACTTTCCAATGGGAAAATCTCGAGGTCATCTATAAAAGGTCATGAAGATTCAATCAAACAGAATGAATCATGAACATCAAATTGAATTATTGCCCAAACTTCAAGCACATTCTACTCTACGAAAGGAATAACTTGTTTTGCTACTAAGTTCATAAGAAGCTAAGCATAACGTCACTTAATAGCACCTCAGAAATCACCTCATCTATAGTGATTCGCTGGTCTTAGTGACCATTTTTACCAAGTCTAAGTGACTTGAAGAGTTTTGAGTGAACTGGTCTTAGTGACCCCTATTTTAGTGACATCTGCCGAGTTTAAGTGACTCGAAGGAATCTTAATGATTCACTATTATAATAGATCTTAGTGATATGGTCTTAGTGACCCTCAAGCATCCTCAATGGATTCCCTATTCAAGGAGTAGAAGAGTGGACTAGGAGTCATTTGTACTCTGAACCACTTAAAATTAGTTCTGTCACTTACTTTTCCTGCACTTTCATTTCAACATTTATATTTCATATCTGTTTGTGACTTTATTCCATAAGAACTAAATTCAGACCTGAGATTTCTTTAAAATATATGAAGGGTTTTTCAACTAATATTCCGTTGTACATAATTAAATTAATCTGTTTAATTAATTATCTGGTAATACATCCTTAAAAAGAAAAAGTTTTAAAAAGGATCTATTCAACCCCCCTTCTAGATCTCTAAGTGCCTCTGGGAAATAACAGACTCTTCTCAGCTTAACGATCTTCAACTTTGCTCTAACTGATTGATCATTTCTTATACTCCAAGAACTTTGAGGAATGACTTGACAATTCTGCAAGCTTAGAGTGTTGGTAGTTATAGCTCTACGACCAATAAGCTCTATGATCTTTAGTAGACTTTAAATCTTCAGAATACTTTACAATCTCCAAAACTGAGATCAGTAGGCTCTACGATCTTCTACGCTACGATCAATATGCTCTACTACGATCTTCAACTACATGCTTTACGATTATCTTTTAACTTAAGTTCTATACCTTAGATTCACTTTACGAATAGATCAACCTACCAAGTTTGATCTATAATATAAGTCCTTTCACACCAATTTCATTTAAAGGTCTGCATAAAAGCTAGTGATTCTAAATATACATTATTTTCACATAATATCATCAAATCTAAAACATGCATTATACTAACAATCTCCACCTATTTGATGATGACAAAACCAGTAGTTTCAAACAACTATTAATTCTTAAATACAAGTAATTTGATACTAGAAATGTAAACATGACTTATATATAGTGAGCAATTATATTTATAGAGAAAAGAATGAATTTATTGATGAAAGAGTCTTTACACAGTGTAGAGAAGAAAAAAAAAATTACAAGGAAAATTATATAACATAAAATAAAATTACTTTGACCTCTTACCTCTTCTACATCTTGGCGGATCTCTTCTTTCAGCTTCTCTTCTTCTTTGATAGCTTTCTCTACCTTCCTCTGCTCTTCTTTGAATTTCTTTTATTGAGTCCTTGGGTCCAAGATCTAGCATGTTGAATCGTTCTTCTCCTTCTTTGTGAACCCCTTATATAATTCTGTTCATGAAGGCTAGATCACTGGATGGGAGTCATGAGCCAATAGGTGTTACTGCACTCAACGATCCTGGCGTAGAAGAAGAAGATGATGGAGACTGGCCTTGACCCAAAGGAATAGCTTGAGGCACAGAGCTTTGAGGAGGAGGCGGAGGAAATGATGATTGTTGTTGATGTCGTCTCCTCTTCCCCTTTTTGTCAGCATCTCGATCGTTGCGTAGAGCATTGATATCATCGGATAGTTGTTTAACAGTAGACACAAGCTCCTGTATCTGGCTCCTTGAAAGGGTGATGTCGTCTCTGTATTCTTAATATCTAGCATCTGTTTGTTCTCTTTACTGATGAACAAGTGTCATTGCATTATCGGTACATTCCATCGACTGGACCACCATATTCTTGAATTCTATTAATGAGGAGCTTAGAGAGAAAACTTTGTTAGAGAGAAATTTGATAGAGTCAGCATTGGAAGTCTGAAGAGAGATCACTGCCACCTTATGGTCCGCGATTTTCTTGAAGTAGAGGTCGTCTCGCTTCTTGAGATTATCAAGAATAGTCTCAATAAGGTCATTAATTTATTCTAGAGCCAAATTCTTTTGACATCTCCCCATGTACATTAGTCGCAATTTGAGCAATATGGGCAAGTCCTTGTTGAATTCCAGTAGTAGTGTCCTAGATACCAGCATTGCATTCTTCAGCAATAGTATCTAACATGCGCTTAAGCTGGATCTTGGATGGTACAACGGAGACTCTCGAGAATCTGTTCCATAAGTGCTTCAGCTACTTCCTTATTACCATGATTGATGTTCCTAAGAAAAGAATGAGGAATAATCAAACCTAAATTTGTACTATTTGAGGAAGAAGGTATATCTTTATAGGTATGAGAAGTTGAAGGATTATTTTTATGGGTATAAGTATGTGCAGGTATAGATTGGAATTGTTCTCTATTAGGTGAGTTGGGTGACTCTACGATCGGGGAGTTTGAAGACTCTACGATCGAAGAGTTTTGAGGAGTTGGGATTGAGAGTATATATGTTCAGGAGTTATTTTGAGTGAAGATGAGATTGTATATACAGTATGAGGTTGGTTAGATTGGTTAACGGTCATAGGGTTTTGAGACTCTACGATCGTGGGTTAAGGAGTTTGTACAGAAGTACGCTCTGCAGTCATAAAGTTAAGCTCTACAAAAGCTTCATAGCATGAAGGAGATTGGGTTTTGTGGAAGAGAGATGAGGAAATAACTGTTATTTTATTGAATATACTGGGGGGAAGGAAGGACTTCCATTTGAAATTGTCTTTCTAGCAAACTTGACAATCCTTGGGAAGTTCTGAGATAACACTTTGACGTTTGGAGAAGACGTGAAAGTCCAAGTGATGTAACTCAGATCTCCCAGCAGAAGAGTCTTCATCCAGGGTATGACGGGAAGGAAGTAAAATAGTAAATCACTATTACCTTCTTAAATAATAGTATTTTTGTCTTAGTCTTCTTCTTCTTCATCAAAGACTCCTTCACCCAAGAACTCTAGATTACCAGACCTTGTTGTCGTCTCTTCAGGGATTGGAGTATCTTTAGCTGCAGCTTCATGTTCTTCCCCGTGAGATGTAGCTTCTTTCTGTATAGAAGCAAGTTTGTTGGGTTCACTTTTGATGTCCTCATCGACTGATTGAATCACTCGAGTAAGCTCGAAGGAATCATCAGAAGAACTGGATGCTTTCTGCTCCCCCTTAGATGTAGCCTTTTCATACTCTGTAGGCTCATAGGCCTTTTTGGACAATTTCTTCTTCTCGACCATTTTCCTTAGTTTCCTTTTCTTTGTAATTGGCTCGGGTTCAGAAACCGTCCCAGCCATCTGTTTTTCACTAATAGGCTCAGGCCCAGAAGCCATCCCAGCCGTCATTTCTTATTAGTTGACTCGGGCTCAAAGATCGCCCCAACCATCACTTCATCTACTGTTCAGGCTCTACGATCGGAGTGTTGGAAGACTCTACAATCGACTCGACAGATATTGGATCTTCAACTATAATGATCATGCTAGCTTTAGCTATCTTAGCAGTTTTTACCTTCTTAAACTATTGCCTATCCCATTCAGCAAGGGTTAGGCCTTCTTTGGCAGTAACCTCAGTGTGTCGTTTGTCAAGCTCTTTATATAACTCTTCAGCTTGTTCATTAGTGGATTTAGGAGGTGGTTGGACAATTGTCTTTCTAGATCTTTTTCCCTTCCAACTCTTTTCTTTGACAAGTTTGCTTAGAGTGACAGAGTCATCCACCTTCTCTTTAGTTTTTTCTTTGCTCAAATCCCTCTTCTCAAGAACATTTGACTTGTCTTGAGAGTCTTTATGATTTTTCTTCTTATCTTCCTTCTTATTCTTCTTCTTCTTCTTTGACAGACCATGTTCCTTGGTCTGAATGGCAGTAAGAGCCATCTTTACCTTCTTCTGAGGTGGCTTTTCAACAGTTGAGGCCAAAGCCTCAGGCATGCTTGGAGCTGCAGAGCCCCTTGAGGTTTCTTCTTCTATCTCTGCCAGCTTCCTCTTTGATTTGGCCTTGGCAGGCTTCTACACTTCACTAAGGGTCTTCTTATTCCCCCTCAAACTGCTTGGATCTCAGTATCTCAACTGGATTCCTCTTCCAGTTCACAAATAGCTTCTTGGATATCTTCTTATTTATATTCAAAACATCTCCCTCCTTTTCATCGAGACGAGACTTCAGCTTCTTCTTCAGCAGAATACTGATAAATCTTCTTTCATAAAACATTTTTAGAAGAGACTCCTTCGGCCTTCCTCTTCTCAACGTCTTTGAACCATTTGAAGATCCATCCAGCCAGTACTGCTCCATAGTTGATTTTCTTCTCCATGGTTATGGTTGACATAACTTTCAGTTGAAGCTCACTAACAGAATCATGAGCAGAGTCTTTGTAGAGAACGCATTCCCTACAATATCAGCCAAAAATTCGAAGTCTTGGGGAAACTCCTTCTACTTGAACCCCTTCAGCTCTGGGTTCTTCTTATACCCCATGAACTTCAGCCCTTGCTTCACATCCACACCTTCAAAGTTTAGGGCTCCTTCATTTTCAAACCCTAGAAAGCGATTGATCTCTTTAACTTCAAAGGTGAGAGCAACATCTCTCACTTTGGTAGAAATGACTCCGTTGGCACTGGAGCCATTGACATAGAACTCTTTTATTTTCTTTGAGAAGATCTTCGTGTTAGTGCTCATATATTTGAAGAATCCTGCCTTCTTCACCAGTTTCAGCATTGTCTTGAAATGGGCTTCAACTCCTTCGAATTCGTTGAAACAAAGTTGATTTCCAAAGATAACTTGGCAAGTCAACATCTTTTTGATGGTTGATTTTATCTGAAAGACAAACATTTGTTAATATTTGAACTTGCAAGTTAAACTAAGAATTAGAGAGAGAGAGAGAGTGATAGCTCAAAGTTTTAAATCAGATAAATTGGAAAAGTCAAATTGAAAATAAATTAAGTTAGAATCACTAAACAAAATATAACTACAAGTTTCACCTGTCAAAATTAACGTATAAGCAATAGCAGCATCGCAAGCAAGAATTTGAAAAGTTCCAACTCCTCCTGGATTAAATATCAATATGTAGAACTCTTCATGTTGCCTATTCACCTATTTACGAATTCCTAGATCAAAACTAACGTGATGATCTCGACCATTCGCAAATACACCCATTGACGAATTTTCGGATCAAAAGTGAATCTTATGACCTCGATCATTCGTACTAACACCCATTCCATTGCACCTGGATCAAATAACAATCTTTGAAACTTCTGACATCGCAAATGCAAACATTCTTGAATTCCTGGACTAAACACAAAACAAATGCAATCAACATGTATCTTTTGTGTAATCACTAAGAATTCACGAAACTCAAAGTCATATGCATAATCTACTAGAACAAAAACAAAACACTTCCCTGTAGAATCTTAATGCAATGTTTGAATTGATTTGCCCAACAAAGCTTACTTTTCTCCTCGACGAGTAAGAACTCATCTTGAATCTGCAAAACAAAATCACCATTTCCCTTTCCATTGACATTATCACATTCAAATTCAAACAATGGAATCAAAAGGTCACACTCAACGTCACAAAATGAAAACTCAATAACATATTGACGATGATCACAAACAAACTCAATACACGCTAAATAATTTTCCAAAGTGTTGACAAAATAGGAATATCATCAAAACGGATAATAACTATTTTTCCCATAAAAGAACGCAAAATATGATTTAATTTAATAATATTTAATGCATTAGCTAGTCCAAATGATCTAACTAAATAAGTATGTAAATCATACCTCAATCCAATCTGATGATAGACACTTTTCAAATCAACTTCAAATGTTAGCAAATCATGCAAAGAAGATTGTTCTAACGGACATAAATGATTACTACCAATATCAACTAACGATAACTCATGTGAAGATTGACTAGCATGAAACCCATCTCAACATATAGATAAGAAAACCTAGAATGAATTTCATGCAAGTAAGAACATTGAAAACGAGAATAGAAAACATGATCATAAACTAACTCAACATATATAAAATATCCCCCATAGTTTATGACAAAGATGATTCTACCATCAAAATAGCAAAACACAAATCTATCAATGGACGTATGTAAAAAATGTTTTAAATAATTCATGAAAATACTATATGCATCAGTTAATCTAGCAAAAATAACTATCCATCTATACACTTCACATGTTAACACCACTTTCCATTTATCACTTTCTCCCATGGTAATTTGATTAGGCAACTTCATCACATGGTCATTATCACATGTAGATAAAACATAAGTACTACGCAATTTATCAAACATATTATCTAAGTAAAGAAAATAATAACGATACTTGTTTACCGATTCAAAATCAACAAACAAGCCGACATTCTTTCCTTCTTAGGTACTATGATCTCATAAATAGCACACGAACTCACGTCCTCTTCCACTATACCCGATTTGATGAAGAGGGGCTCCATCAATTCTCTAACCCGTCGTTGTAACTCCGTCGTCTCCTCGGGAATACTACAGGCTTGTTGATATGGAATGATAGCTCGGGGTATATCCTCAATTACCTGTATAAAAGAAACAACAGAATTAGACAAAGAAGAGTTAATCTGGTTAGTATTCAAAAGCGTCGTCTTGTACGAATGTACAATCATTGACTTTTCAAAATACAATTCACTTTCCATCTCACTCTTTTTTTCGTAGTCACTAATTTCTTCTCTCTCTTCTTTATGCTCACCCTCTCATTTGTTTTTCTCTCGTTTATTTTCACTCTCTCTTTTCTTTTCATCCTTATTTTTCTGAATCTCTCTTTTATTGTCATCCTCACTATTTTCAACTTTTTCTTTTTCATTCTTTTTAATCTTTTCTTTTTCACACTTAATCTTTTGAACAATTTCTGTTTGTCACAATCTCGAGATCTTCATGAATTTCATCATGTACACTAGAACCTAACACTTCTCCTTGGATTGCATATTCTATTCCATTTTTCACCTCCCTCGGCTGATCTTGCTCCTTTTGCGCCTTAGAGAAGTTTTGTCGTCGCTTCAAATAATCTTCCCACATCTCACTAAACGATCCCATGACTTCTTCTTTTTTCTCCTTGGAAAATACTGGTTCCCTATACTCCTTAGGAGTGTCTCTTCGCTGTCTCCACTACAAATCTTCATTCTATGAACCTTCTTTTCATTATCCCAAGTTGAACGCCTTGAAGGTTGCTCTTTATATCTTGGAGATGCATGTTCATTCCTCTTGTTAGGCTGTACTGGGGCATACCGCTTTTTCATCACGATTTTTAACTCTTTCCATGTATCGATCGGATACTCTCCACATCTTCTCCTTTCACATTCAAATTGAGCCCACCATGTAACTGCATGACTAAAAATCTTGAACTGCAAGTTTGAACTTCTTGTGCTTGGAATAATTATGATAGTCAAACTCTCGTTCCTTCCTTTTCTCCCAACTCAAATAAGCTCCTGGATCTGCTCTATCCTGAAAAGATCTCTTTTGCCACTCAAAATTATTTTCACAATTATATTTATACATGATTGCTGCAAAACAAAGGTTAGTAGATAAAGAAAATTTTTCTCGCACACTCTCTTACGTGTTTCGCTCAAACAATATATCACACAATTATGAAATCGCTCGTGTATCACTCAATTTTGGCTTTTACCCTCAATTGATCTTACGCTCTTGCCTTTTACCACTCAACATTCTCTCTTATAGGTTCTTTTCGATTTCACTAAACAAAATCACAGTTTACTATTCAATTCAACAAGAACTTATCAAGAACAAATATAGAAGGCATGAATATCTCAATGATAGCACAATCAATCGCCACTAATAAATTTTTTTTCACTAATCTCTTTTTTTCACGATTTTTTTTTGCAATATATATTCAAACACGAAAAATAAAGGATAAGTAACTCGCGAGAATACTTAGTTTTGATACCAAATGATAGACTCCACAGCACGCTTGTGTGAGGTGGTCGTCACTCGGATCGTTTCCAGCAAGTTATAAGGTGAAACACTCGCAACACCTCAACTCTTCGCCTATATATAGACGGTAATCTTGGTATAATTTCTCTGCGTTAGGAAGCTTGCGTTGAATGGACACCAACGACACCTTGACCCCTCGCTTATATGCAAGCGGTAATCTTGGTACAATCGGCGATTGATGCGGTAGAAGACGTCACACACAGCTATGAATTGTTGTATGATAAGTCAATTATGAACTTCAAAAAAAAACCATGAACAGTTCGAGAGTTCTCAAAGAACCAAAAGAGAAAATAATCTCAAGAGAAATTTTATTAATCTGAATTGTATTGAATTACATTCATAATCCATATTTATACTACTCAAAGTAATCCTAATACTAAAAATAAAAGAAATAAATTACATAACAATCAAAATTAAAATTAGAATAGAAACCCTAACTAAATAAAATTCTAATTATAATAGTATTAAAACTAATTTCCTAGAATATGATAATCCTTACCGCGTTCGGAAATATAATTGTCGTGTAAAGAATTTTCCTTGCTACGTTGGAAAGTTTCCCGTGTAAATTTGGAACAAGTGAATCCGTTAATTGCTAGGAAACAAATTGTCGCGTGAACAAGTTGGAGCTGATTAGAATTGCATAAAATAAGCCTTCCTCCATTTAAAATTAGAAAATCTGTGAATATAATGCTGTCGAAATCAAATAGGAAATTAATTGCGTCTGTACTGCTGCCCACATGCTTTATTGCAATGATGCCCACATCAACTAGGAATTCGTGTCCCATATGTGAATGAATTAGTATGCTTGATGAAATAACAAGTTCAGCCCTCCTTTGCATGTCCGGGGATGATAAATTATTAACTTCCATTGCATATTCGTGACCCCACATGTGAATTGGATTAACTTCCTTTGCATGTCCCATATATGAATTAATGTAATACTTTACGATGAGTCCTGCTTGCTCCATGAATCAAAATGTGAATATGCTTGTTGAATAAAGAAGGCCCACATGAATGTATATATATTATCCGTCCCTTGCATCTTGCCCACTTTGAATGTATTATGCTAACCACGTGAATGTATCCGAGTGTGAATGGCAAATTAGATCAGCTAGAAATCCGTGTGATTGGCTTGCTGAATTGGGTCAGTCTAATAATACTTGAATTACGCCCCCTTGGTAAAGCTTGGGTCATGCTAAATAATTGAGGAATAATTCTTTTATTGACTTTCCTTGAATAACTTCTCCCCCAACTACTTAAAATTAATTGATAAATTCTTGAAACTTGAATTGAATTAGTATCGTTTGATGCGAGCCTGATCAAGATTATATCATTTGATGTAATAAATAATAACTAAAAAAAATTGCAGAATGTAACATCTTAATATAAAAAAATTACAACATGTAACATCTTAATAAAAAAAAATTTACAGATTAATGCAATGTTTTCTTTTTTCAATGCCATCTATGTTTACTTATTTTATTATTACAAATTACAATGTCTTATTTGTTTGTGTAATTATATTTTGTAGATAGTTAAATGGCGGAAAGTTTGGGAGCAAAGGGTTATGATCTAAGTAAGGATCCTAAAAGAAAGGCCAAGTCTAAGGATTTGGGGTGAAAAAATAGATTTTGGCCGGAATTGAGTGATAAAAATCTCGCGCAATGCATACTATTTGGGAAAAAGGTTTATGGAAGAATCAAGAGATTCAAGCAACATCTTACCGGTGGGTATAGGAATGTGGCTAAGTGTCCTCGAACTACAACAGAAATTGCAAACGAGATGCATCAAGCAATAATGAGTGACAAAAGGAATAAGCCAATTCAATTTGATGAAAGTAACGAAGTAGAAGAAATTCAGTCATCTAATATTCCAAGCAATGCATCTAATCCTTCCAATGCTTCCTCTACAATTGTTCCAAGTTCTAGGATTGCAGCTAAAAGGATGAAGAGTGCATTTCAATTCGCTAAGCCACAACCACAAACAAAGACAATTGAAACTCATCTTAGGAAATCTCCTGAAGAAGTTGTTGGCGAAAGGCATCGCAAAGGTTCTAGCCAAATAACTTTGGAGAATCGTCTAAGGTAACCGGAAGAGAAAGAGAAGTTCACATGCACATTGCCAACCAGTTTTATGAGCATGACATCCCTTTTAATGCAACAAATTCAAGAAATTTTGAGGTGATCATAAAGGCTATCAGGCAATATGGGTCGTGTTTGAAGCCTCCTTCATATCATGAGTTGAGGGTTCCTCTTTTAGGGAAGGCAAAGACTAAAACAGAGGAACTGAAGGAGAAGCAAAAAACTTCTTGGAAGCAGAAAACTTCTTGGAAGTAGAAAACTTCTTGAAAGCAGCACGGTTGCACTCTTGTGACAGACTTATGGACAGACAGAAGAGGCAGACACTTGATAAATTTTCTTGTTAATAGTCTTGCAAGGACTTACTTTATGGGATCAATTGATGCTTTTAGTCAATCTCAGGATGCAAGCATGTTGGCAGAGTTACTTGATGGGAAGATCAAAGAGATTGGGGTTGAGTATATTGTGCAACTAGTGACAGACAATACCTCCAATTATAAGGCAGCTGGTCATATTTTAATAGAGAGGAGGCCTAGTTTGTTCTGGATAATATGTGCAACCCATTACCTAGATTTTATGCTGGAGGATATAGCAATATGAAGCAGTTTAAGTGTACAAGTGGGAGGGCAAGAAAAATAACAACATTCATTATAAACACTGTCTCCTTGTTGATGCGATGATGAGCAAAACAGATGAGAGGGACCTTGTGAGATCAAAAGTCTGTGACACCCCCAAATCCAGGTACTTCAACTCCACAGATTTGGTGTTCACTATAGCATGCATTCATTACTAACTACCCATGATTAAGATAATATAATTAAACTGAATAAAACATCTTCCCACAAAAGGGGTTACATCTCCAATCTCTTAATCAAACAAATCCCAGGTTATGTAACTTCTATTACATCAATGCGAAATAAAAACATAAAATTAAATAAGTTTTGTTACAAGTAAACACTCAATGGATAACAAGTCTTTCGCTATTTCGGCATCTTGCCCTTGCCTTTGCTCGTGGACGGCTCGTCCGATTTCTCTGCCTTAGCTGCAATGTTTTAGTGCAAGAGTGAGCAAACAATTGCCCACAAGTGTAATAACAATAACAATTGAATAACCAATGAAGTAGATTTCAACTGAGGTATAATAGTTTTTCTGAATTCAATCAATAACTAGTCAAGATCTGAAAACTCAATAGAAAGTTTAGCTCAAAAACTGGTTATAGATTCAGGATTAAAAGTGTATCTGAGGGTCACAAGACCTCGAACTATGTCCCAGGTTATCAAGTATTTCTACCGCAACCTTTAACAGTCTTATAGACTATGGACCATCCATCTCGTACTCAGGGGATCAGCCCTTTGTACAATGTATTGTGCACAAACATTTTAACGCTGTCGTGTAATTAATCCGCTATATTAGGGTTGTTCATCTCAGTTTTGCATCAGAATTCGTACCAAAAGGAACTTTGTTTGGAAAGATTTTAAAATGTTCTAAGTCTTTAGAACGCTCATCAACTAAGGACTAGTTGAATCAATTAGGGTTTGCTAGTCACTAAAGCATTTGATTCATCAATAAAGTTTGTACAATGGAAAATTATGTTCAAAGTTTGAATAACGATCAATGATCGAACAATAAGAGACTGGAATAAATGTAAGCACTTGACATGAACAACAACCTTGCTTGAATAATAGTAAGCTAAGGCTAGTAAGCTTGCTCAATGAAAGTAAACTTGCTTTAAATAAAATAACAAGATTAAAGGTGAAAAAAAAACTTGCCTCGTGCGTAGATTACAGATTTAAATAATTCACGTTCCTTAATCACCCTATACATTTTGATTACAAAACGATAACGATAATTAGTTACAGATTCATATACACTTTAAGATTCGATCTTATCCTATCTCATTGTAACATCTCGATTGTCATTCGATAATCATTTAGTACTGGCTTAACAACCATCGTGGTATCTTATTAGTCATTTCATACATTTATTTAAGTTTTAAACTTGTTTATAGCATCATAGTAAAATCACAAAGAAAATAAAATAAAATAAAATTTCAGTACTGTTCCTTCGTCGGGGCGAGGATTTACTGAACAAAAAGCTCGCCGGGGCGAGGTTTTCCTTAACAAAATTCTCGCCGGGGCGAAGATTTACAGTTCTTTTCTCTAGCCAGGGCGAGAGACTCGGCAGACATCTCCTACAGTTCGCGAACCAGTAAAAACTTAGGCCAAATTTGGCCAAATTTCTCGAATTCTACCATCCAACACATAGTTTAAACATACCCAGATGTCAAATATGATATAAAACAATTACCCATCATGTTTCTACACATTCTATCCATTATAATACACACAACCAACCAAATTGAACCAAAAATTCTCTGTTTAAACCAATTATTCATGTTTTAGCCATTTTAATAAAATCAACCACTGTAAACTCATCTTTCAGTCATTTTAATCCATTCTACTTGCATTCTTTTCGTTTTTCATTATATAATCATAATCAAATATCAATTTACCGTTAATAACCAAATTGAACATCAATTTCATACGTATATACCATACGTGAAAATAAAAATCTGTAAACCAAAAACTCAATTTTAAAACTTGCTTTCATGGATTAATTCATTTAAATTGGTTATAATCATCACATAATCTCTAATTCATGCTTACTAACAACTATAACCAAGTAATTCATGTATTTAGCATATAAATTCATACACAGTAAAATAGAAATCATATACAGAGAAGTAGAATAATAAAAATACAGTGTAGGACAAAACTAACAAGAATTATACCTTCTATTTCTTAGAAAGCTCCTTTGATTTAAGAATTTCTTTCTCAAATCTTCAAGCTCCTCTCTCAATTTTCTCTCTATTCTCTGTTAAACTTTTCTTCTCTTCTTCTCTGTTTTTTTTAATCAACTGATAAACCTTTAGTTCTTTTTAACGTAACTGGGTTTAATGAGTCAGTTGAAATAACCCAAGAGTTAGACCATGTTTGGTAAACTCAATAAAAAAAAATAGAATTCCAAAGGCTAATAGGCTTTGTTTGGTTGAACCAAAGAAAATAATCCATTTTTTTCCAACCAAAGGTCATAAGGCCCTGTTTGTTAAACAGAAATAAAACCCTTTCCATTTATTTTAATAAATCATTATATTATATAGTTTTAATTGTCACACTTTTAATTTAATTAAACTTATTATTAAATAAATTCAATTAAACCTTACTAATTAATTAATAATTTTATTTAACCAATAACACCAAATAAATTATCTTTATTCAAATAAACCATTTAATCATCTAATTTAATTATTAAATTAAATTAGAATAATCGCATCAAATCACATTTAAATATCATTTATCCTAAATTCTTTCACCATAACTTTATAAATTATTTATTTTACTCAATAAATAAATTAATAAAAATATTTATATAACTCAATAAATATTTTTATTTAATCACAAAAATTGCATTCGTTACAGAGTCACCTGATTTGCTACATCTTTTCTGACCCTTCAAAGCATGTGCAACCACAAGGATGCTTGGAGACATTTATTCATCAATGATGATTGGACACATTCTAGGTTAACTACAGAGGTGGGGAAGAAAGTGTATGATACAGTAATTTTTGCTAGTTTTTGGCATATCGTTGAAGATTATATTAGAGCATTAAAACTATTACTTGTTGTCTTGAGGATCGTGGATTCGGATAAGAGGCCAGTTATGCCAGAAGTTTTTGCTGCGATGGAATTTGCAAAGAAAAAAATCAAAGATGCCTTTAATAACAAACAAAAGCTATACAAGAAAGTGATCGACATTGTCGAGTTAAGGTGGGCATGCTAAATAGAGCAAACGTTATATGGGGCAATATTATTTCTCAATCCGAGAAAGTATTTTGACATCAAAGAAGAAAAATATGATTTAGCTTATAGGTTACGTAGCAACTTCAATGATATTCTTTCAAAAATGGTTCCCGACCAAGTTTTGGCAGACACGATAAGCAACATAGCCGATGTCTATGATCTTCTCATGATGACTTTTTCTAAAGACATGTCGATTAGGTAACGAAAGTCAAAAAATCCTAGTAAGTATATTAAATTAATTATAAAGTTTACTTTAAGTTTTAAAATTTAGACTATATTTGATTTTATTTTTTACATTTAATGTAGTTTGTTGTTTCCCAAAGGCACTTGGAGATTTAGAAGGGGGGTTGAATAAATCCTTGAAAACTTTTTCTTTTTAAGAAAGTATTACCAGATTAAATTATTAAAGTTAATTTAGTTTTGCATAGCAGAATATTAGTTTGAAAAAAATCCCTTCAAAGATTTAATGAAATCTCAGCTCTGAATTTAGTTTGCTTGTGGAATTAAGTCACAGGCAATTAAAAGTAAATACAGAAATATAAATGTAGGAAAGAAAATGAGACAAGAGATTTTAAGTGGTTCAGAGCACAAATAACTCCTAGTCCACTCTTCTAATCCTCGAGTAGGGAATTCACTAAGGATGCTTGAGGGTCACTAAGACCAGATCACTAAGATCTATTACAACAGTGAATCACTAAGATTCTATCAAGTCATTTAGACTCGACAGATGTCACTAAGACAGGGGTCACTAAGACCAGTTCACTAAGAACTCTTCAAGTCACTTAGACTTGGAACAATAGGTCACTAAGACCAGTGAAACACAAGAGATGACGTGATTATTGAGGTGGTGCTAAGTTCTGTTAAGCTCAGCTTCTGAAGGAATTAGTAGCAGAATAAGTTGTTCACTTTTCGTAGAGTAGAGTGTTCTTAAATTTTAGGCAGTAATTTAGCTTGATGTCTGTGATTCGTACTTTTGATTGAATCTTCATGCCCTTTTTATAGACGACCTCGAGATTTTTCGGTTGGAAGTTAAAGTTGTGCATTAAATGCTCCGATCCTAGAAGATCTCTGATGTTGACTTTCAGGGAGGATGTGTCAGCTTACTTTCAGCTCTGATATGTTACATCTGATTACTGTAGTACCAACCACGTGGGTGATGTCACATCACCAAACTAACTATTAGACACAACTCGATCTGATCTTCGATTTAAACTTATGATGATAAACATAAATCTCGATTTCTTCACTCCATGAGTCTTTTCAATGTTAGTCCAATGTTAGACCTGATATACTCTACGACTTTGACTGATCGTAGAGTTTCATGGAAATCGTAGAGTTTTTAACAAAGCTAAATCTACGATTTGTACTTGACAGTTTGCTCTACGATCTGCTTGCTCTACGATCTTCATTCTGCCTTACGATCTCTAAGAAGACTCTACAATTTGCCCTTCGCCTTACGACCTTTTAGAGCAGACTCTACGATTTTTCTACAAACTCTACGATTTTGATTTAGGTTTACGATTTCTGGGCAAACTCTGCGATCTTGAACTGAATGTTTTACAATGGCTTGACTGACTTTGAGATTTTCAATAAGCTTTACGATTTCTCAGAGCAGCTTTACGATCGTTCAATCAGCTATACGATCGATTGCACAACTTTACGATCATTTGAAAACTTATAGTTTATACATTTTGTTCAGCTCAATAGACCAACTTAACAAGTTTGATCTTTCTATTCTAAGTCCTTGTACATCATTTTTTGATTTAAGGATTTCACAAAAGCTACTGGTACAAATATACATTATATTATCTCATCATCATCAAATCAAAATATGTAATTGTCCTAACATAGTTGATTGGTGGAATGCTTTTGGCGGTTGTGCTATTGAGCTTGCAAAGTTTGTAAAGCGAATCATCGTCCTTTGTTGTTCTTCTTCCGGTTATAAACGCAATTGGAGCACTTTTTTGTTTATAAGTATTTAGTAATTAAGTATCTTATATTTAATATTAATTACTACATAACTAATATCTATAAATATTTTATATATTGTTTTGCTTTATATTTTTTTAAACAAAAATTTCAGATTCATACGAAGAAGAGAAATAAGTTATAGCATCAACGGTTAAATGATTTGGTGTATGTGCAAGACAATCGCCGAATTGTTTCAAGGTTCTAAAAGAGGCGCAAACTTAGAAGAAACTTTGATCAATTAGCCCTCGATGATTTCGATTGGGGTAATGAATGGATAGTGCCCGAGCAAGATGTAGTTCATCATGGAGATGATCTTACATGGGAGGATGTTGATAGAGTTGTTGGTACATCCGATGTGGTTGAGAGTCGCAATCTTCATAGAACGAGTCATGTCTACTCACGACGTGGTGGTGTTTTAACTTCGAGAGAACCGAGGATAAGAGCTATGGATGACTCTAATTCTAATATTGGAGAGGAGGAGGAAGGCCTTCCTAATGATGATGAGGATGTGGATGATGATTATGGTCGAAGGGTAACTGATGTTTCAAATGATGATACCGCTACTGGGAGAGATGACGATGATTTGACCCTTGATGATTATGCTTGATAGCTTGAGTGATCGTTTCGTTCTGAAAAAATGAGACTTTTGAGTTGATGAATATTGAGTTTTTATGACTTTGTTTTTATTTCTATATTATGTTTGTTTCTGGCAATGTCACAATGAACATGTCATTATCTTATTAAGGATGGTTGTCTAATGTTATGATATGACTATATGTTTATTTATATCTTTATCTTAACAACGATAGTTTACTTATTTTATCATAAATTATTGAATTCTTAATATTAAAGTTTATGGTATTCTATATATACAATATTAAAACTTAAGAAACTAAACATAAATTTAAATTTTATATTAAATTAAACTAAATACTACAAAGGTATCACCATTTATATAATTTGAAGTTGGTACAAGTTCAAAAAATTACAACTATAATAAAATTATCTATTTTGACATGATCTTGTTCACTTCTTGTTGTGATTTGATATGCTATAGCTTGCATTATGAATATGGTAAATCATTAGAAAACTAAATATATCAATATTTATATAAATATTAAATATATATAACTTTATTCGTATAAAATTTACATTGTTAACGACTTGTCGACTTGTGGACGAATAGTCAGGCGACTCATCGCCTAAACGCTTAAGCTCTCGACTGTCGTCTTGCCTCAACTCAACCTTGATAACTATGGTAGATTTTTCATCCAAAGAATTTGAGCACAGCAGCTACCAGTAGCAATGTATTCAGCTTCTGTAGTTGAAATTGATACTGAGTTTTGCTTCTTGCTAAACTATGAGACAAATCTATTTTCAAGCATTTAACACGTACCACTAGTGCTTTTCCTGTCTATTTTGCATCCTGCAAAATCAACATCTGAATATCCAATTAGATCAAAGGGAGACTCTTTGGGATACCATAATCCCAAATATGTAGTGCTCTTAAGATATCTGAAAATTCTTTTAACATATATTAAATGAGACTTTGTAGGATTAGCCTAAAATCTAACACAAATGCAAGTAGCAAACATAACATCTGGTCTACTTGTAGTTAAGTAAAGGAGAGATCCAATCATACCTTTGTATTGAGTAATATCAACACTTTTACCTTGTTCATCTTTGTCAAGCTTGGTTGGAGATGTCATTGGTGTTTTCATAGGGGTAGCTGATTCTATGTCATACTTCTTGAGTAAATGTTTGATATACTTGGCTTGGTTGATGAATATACCTTGATCAATCTGTTTCACTTGTAATCTAAGGAAGAAATTCAGCCCTCCCATCATGCTCATCTCAGATTTGTTTTGTATAAGCATGACAAATCTCTCACATAACTTTTCATCAATAAAACTAAATATAATATCATCTACATAAATCTCTACTAACAATATTGTATTTTTATGTTTCCTAAGGAATAATGTTGTGTCTACTCTACCTCTAGTGAACCCTTTTTCAATAAAAAAAATTAGTTAATATTTCGTACCATGTCCTAGGTGCCTGTTTTAGTCTATATAGTACTTTATCTAACTTATAGACATAATTAGAATGAGTAAGATTAACAAAACCTGGAGGTTGTTTAACACAAACCTCTTCTTGAAGTTCTCTATTGAGGAAAACACTCTTGACATCCATCTGGAATACTTTGAACTTTCATGTGAGCAGCATATGCAAGGAAGATTTTGATGGCTTCCAGTCTTGTTACAGGTGTAAAGGTTTTATCATAGTCAATTCCTTCTTCCTGAGAATACCATTTGGCCATCAATCTTGTCTTGTTCCTTGTGATCACTCCATCTTCATACATCTTATTCCTGAATACCTATTTGGTGCCGACGACTGGATGGTCTCTAGGCCTTGGAACTAATCTCCATACTCTGCTTCTTTCAAATTGGTTCAGCTCTTCTTGTATAGCTTTAATCCAGCTTGAATCTTCCAAAGCTTCTTCAATTTTCTTTGATTCCATCTGAGAAAGAAAGCTTAGGAAGAAGCATTCATTTTGAGTTGCTAACCTAGTCCTGACTCTTGCATTTGGACCTCCAATTATCAGGTTTTGAGAATGATTTCTTTCCCATCTGCTTCCAGTTAGAACATCGATCATTGTGCCTTATTGTCTGAGTTCTTCAAGATCTTGCTCTGGTTCAGGAAAGTCTTCAATTCGTAGAGTTTCCATCTCAGAAATTATTGACTCTACAATTTTTTCCTCCAGTTCTACGATCGTTGGATCTGACTCTACGATCACTGAATCTTTGATCGTACTGCTCTACGTCTGTTTGATCATGCTCTACATTTTTACCGAAAGACACGACTTTTCTTGGTTTCCCAACATCAGATTCATCAAACGTGACATAAATTGACACTTCAACGCTCAACGATTTCTTGTTGAACACTCTGTAAGTTTTGTTATCTATAGAGTATCCAAGGAAGATTCATTCGTCTGAATTAGGTTAAAACTTGGTCAAGTGTCTTTTGCCATTGTTGAGGATGTAACATGCACCACAACTCGTAGGGCGTCTTCTTGAAGGTGGAATGGATAAGTGATCGATTCTAAGTGTAGCAGGTGGTATTGACAGCTTCAACACAGAAATACTCAGGTAGCATTGTTGCAGCTAGAAGAGTTCTTCCTGCCTCTATAAGAGTTCTGTTTTCCCTTTCAGTTACTCCATTATGTTCAGGAGTTCTTAAGTTGAGAAGTGATGATGAATACCATTATCCTCACAGAACTTATCTACCTTTGAGAAATCGAACACTCTTCCATGATCACTCCTTATAGCCTTGATCTTCTCTCCCTTCTCATTCTCAACTAGCTTGAAAAACTTGATCAACTGAGAGATGGTTTCATCCTTAGATCTTAGAAAGAATACCCATGTGAATCTGGTGCAGTCATCTACTATAACCAGTGAATATCTTTTTCCTCCAAGGCTGAGAGTCGGAATAGGCCCAAAAAGATCCATATGAAGCAATTGCAGAGGCTTATCATTAGAGTTAACTATTTTGCTTTTGAATTAGACTTTGGCTTGCTTCCTTAACTAACAAGCTTTGTAAGGCTTTTTCTTGACAAAGTTTAGCTTAGGTAAACATGAAACTAGATCTTTGGAGGCAGGCAAGCTTTAACATATTCCCGAAGTTCAAGTGAGACAGTCTTCTATGCCACAACCAGCTGACATCTTCTGAAGCTTTAGCAAAGAAGCAAGCAGTCTCTGTTAAACTCAGTTCAGCTAGATTCACCACATACATATTGTATTCTCTAGTTCTGGTTAGCTTTAGATAATTTGATTTCTGATCTCTGACTTGGCATTGGTTGTTGAGAAAGATTACTTGGTATCTTTTGTCACATAATTGGCTGGTGTTTAGGAGATTATGCTTCAGGCCTTCAACAAATGTCACCTTGTTGAATAAAACTGCACCATTTCCTATTGATTCATATCCTTTAGTCTTTCTAGAATTATTCTCTAAACGCAGGACCATCTTTTTCTTTGAAGTTCGATAAGAGAGCTTTGTAGCCAGTCATATGCCTTAAACATCCACTATCGATTTACCATATCGAACTAGTGGAGCTTCTTTCCTGCAAGAAATATTAAGCTTTATTTTGGTACCCAGAATTGTTTAAGTCCTGATTTGTTAGTTCTCTTAGGGACCCAGACTTGCTTAATTTTAGGTCTAACATAAACAGGATAACTATCAAAAAAACATATAGCTGCAATATGTTTATATTCATGACAGTGATAACATTTAATATGATGCATGCTTGTGTGTGTATGGATTCCTTCTCTTTGAGGACATGTGTGGATTATAGAAACCCATTGCCTTTCTTCTAGGCTCGAACTCTCTTTGCGTCCACATTGTTTTACGATTTTGAGAATTCGTAGGGTAAAAGTTAACTCTACGATTCTTGCCAGGTTGGTTCGTAGAGTGAGTGCGACCTGACTCTACAATCCTTCTAGGCTTGAAGGTAGTGTAGGCTTTACCCTATGGTTTCTTAAATCTCAGACTAGTGTATGATCTGTTGTTCTCAGAGATCACAACTTGATCAACAGAGATTGTACAACTTGAAATACTTGGCTCAGCAACCTCTGTGGATTTCACAAACACAATACTTCTATATGGAGTAGAAGTAATGTTATTGTTAGTCTCCAACAATATGTCCACACTACGATCGGAGGATGAATCCTTAAATCCTAATCCTAATTAATCTGAGACATATCTCTAACTTATGATCAAGGAGTCCATTGAAGAAGAATACATGTTTCATGTAGAGATAGTCTTCTCTAGTTCCTCAACCTTGGAAACTAAAGTTAATTCTCTTTGTGCAGATTGTTCAGTTATCTTTCTCAACTTTTCATTCTCAACCTCAAGCTTGGAGAGAGAGAGCTAGCATTTTATAGAGCTGTTTCTATCTCCACTTGTACTTTCTCTTTCTCCACTTGAAGAAGAGAATGATCCCTTGGTAGAACCATGAACCACTTCATATATTTATGCAGATCAGATGTAATATCATGTAATGCAATTCTAAGATCATTAATATTTACATCGGGGGAATTAAAATCAAATACCTCATTGAAATTAATTTCTTGATGATCAGTGGTGTTGTCTGCTTGAGCTTCTATGGCCATGAGATAAAGATTGACAACTGAGGTCCTTCATCATTAGTGGACTCTGAGCTTGAATCATTTTTAGAGTCACTCCACCATCCTTCTGCTACTAGACCTTTATCTTTCCCCTGATGCTTTTTGTAGCCTCTAAAACCTTTCTTTGGAGCAAATTATTTCTTCTTCTTATCTCTCTTCAGTTCTTCTCTCAGAGGCTTGTTGCACTCAGTAATATAGTGACCTAAGTTTTTGCAATAGTAACAGGTTTTTTGTAGAATCTCGATTATTGTTGTTATTGTATCTTCTGGGATTGCTACTTCTGCCCTTCCTCATGAACTTTCTTAGCCTCCTGGCAAGAGAAGCAATATCTTCATCATCTTCATCATCATCAGATTCATCTTCACTGGAGCTTTGGAAGATGCCTCTAAAGCTTTAAGAGTTGCTCCTCTTTCTTTCCTTATTAGTTCTGATGTAATATCTACCCTTTGATTTAACTCAAGCTCATAGGTAAGGAGATTACCGTAGAGCTTCTGCACAGACATTTTATGCAGATTTTTAGATTCTCTTATTGTCGTGGTTTTTGCATCCCACTTACTTGGCAGTGCTCTTATGAACTTGATGTTGAGGTCCTTGTTTGGATAGACTTTCCAAAATGCTCTGAGGGAGTTGAGCAAAATGTTGAACCTTTCATATGTTGTAGTTATGTTTTTAGCGGGAATATGGGAAAACATCTCTTATTATTGGGTAAGAAGGGATTGCTTGTTCTCCCTTACTTCCTCTGTCCCTTCATGCATTACTTGGAGAGTTTTGCACACCTTCTTTGCAGTTTTGCAATTGAATACCTTTTCGAATAGTTCATCTTCTAAGGCCATGAACAGGATGTTCTTGGCTCTCTTGTCAAACTGCACCAGCTTTTTCTCGATGTCGGTCTACTATGCCTTTTGTTTGACAGTGACTTTATTCGGATAATCAGTTGTTGGAGCGAGCTTTGTAGAAACGTAGGGGTCATTTATTACTGCATTAAATAGCTCCTCGTCTATTGCATCCATGTACATCAGTATATGCACTTTCTAAATAATAAATTTATCTTTATTGTACAAAGTTGACATGTTTCCACCACCAAGCTCAGAACTGGCTTTGTTTAGTATCATTGAAATACTCAAGCGATTTAAGCTTTGATCAAAAGAACGTTGCTCTGATACTAGTTGTTATTTTCCAAAGGCACTGAGAGATCTAAAAGGGGAGTCGCATAGATCCTTTAAAAAAATTACTTTTAAAGAGTTATTACCAACTTATAATTAAACAGGTTAATTAAGAGATTTTGCACAGTGGAATAATAGTTTATAAAAACTCCTTCAAAGATTATAGAGAAATAACACTTCTAAATTTAGCAACTGTAGACACCCAAAAATTGTGCATCTTTTCTCTAATAGTGGCAAGAGGGCAAAATCATCATTTCACCCTAAGGTCAAGATGTCTAAGCAAAGATTACAAGGCTCAGAACAAGTATCCGAAGCCCCCGCAATAACCTCTGAGTAACAAACTACACAAAGGAAGACAAGTGACTAGTAAACATTTACAAAAGGATGGTTTTTTCCCTTTTTCTCTATCTTTCCGAATCCGAAATGGATCAAACTTGATATCATTATTTAGCTCTCGAAAAGAGCTTTCTGGATTGGTATAACACGTTTGCTAACTCTTTCCATTTGAAAGTATGGACGTTTCAGTGCGCAGCATAAAAAATCGACGTCGTGGCATGAAAACCAAGGCAGGTGGGCCCCGCCCTAGGCAGCAGTAGGTGGACCTGCAGCAAGCATAGGGTGCCTATATAAGGCAGTTTTTGCTCATTTTTTTAAAAGGGGAAGACATTTTACAGAGAGAAAATGTGTTATCTAAAGAGATAAATAGAGAAAGGTGTTAGGTTTGTATATTACACGAGCATGCAATCAAATTACATAAATATAGCGGAAGCGCGATAAAACGAATTTTAAAATTTTAATACAAACCATCACCATGATCTATCCTTGTGTTCAATTATCAATTATACGAAAGAGAAAGAGAATAAGAATTATACCCTTGTAGATCAAAGTTTCCTCAGGTACAAGTTCAACTCCTAGTCCTTCGTGTTCTCCTCGAATTCCACCGATGAGATTCCTTCCTTCGATCAACGTTAACCACCCAAGTGTTTGGCCTCTAGAGGTGATCCACCAAGGAAGAATAGGTTTTCAAGAAGTTGGGTGTTGGCAAAACCCTAGTTTCTATCTCTATAGAAATTGCAAGTACTCTCCACAATCTAATGCAAGAGTGTGTAACCCCAACCTATGATAAAACCCCTCTTATTTATAGATATAGGAATAACCCTTCCCTAAACTATTTAGGATTAGGGTTTCTATTATAATTAAACTCCTTTAATTAATTATGCTCCTAATCCAATTAGAAATTCATGTGAGAGTACTTCTATTAATTAATTATCAATCCCTATTAGGAATTAAATAATAATAATAGTAATAATAATAATAAGACTCCTCTTATTAATTTATATTTAATATTTCCAAAATATTAAATAATAAATATTAAGGTATTTAATTTATTCTATCTACATAGACTAAATTAAATACACTTAACTTATTATTGCAATTATGTCATTTACTTCTTAAATAAATATTTTTATTTTGCGGTGTGACCCTTTAGGTTCTCCATATTAAACCGGTTGTGAATAAATCAATTAAAACAATTCTAATTATATTTAAATAAATAAATTAAACTATTTAATTCATTTAAATAAATAATATTTATTCTACAATAAGGGTAAACCCCCTTAGCGATCAATGACTTTCTAGATAATATAGATTTCAACATTAATCACAAAAGAACCTTTCAGTGAATAGTTACCGTACAATTCAATCCTTCTACCATACAATGTCCCAATTAAATATAAGACATGAAATTTCTGTCAAGTCTTATTTTATTTATTTATATGTATTTCGATTCCCAAATGCACAACTTTAAATAATGCAAATTAGAAACTCCTTTCTAATTTCATTCTACCTTGGCCAAGGACTACTGAGTTGTCATTTATCGAATCACATAGGACATTCACATCTTTTACTAGATGTGGTAGATTCTTTGTTGATCATTCACCTATCTCTATGTACAACTTATTATACCCAATCATACCCTTTGATATACCCTAAAGGTCTTAAGGGACATGTCAAAGTATAACTCATCATACACAAGATACTATGATGATCTCAAGTCCAAGGATCACTTGTACTACAATCACTAGAGGGATTCCTATTGACAGGCTAGTAAAACTCCATTAGGTATTTCTTAGCTAGCCACGTTCAGTGAACTTATTCTCCAATAAGCACCTACATACTTGCTTTAGTGTCTCCACGCAGATGATTATGAGATTAATCATCCTCTTCTTAAGAGCAAGCAACGCATGTACTAATCTATCCGGATTTACTAATCCCCTTTTTAGTAATCCAGCAATTAGGAACGATTTTAGTTTATGAGCTATCTAGAATTTATATCTCATTAGCATGATCACCATCATGATTCTAAAAGCATTGCTCAAAACTATGGGTTTATCATATTTAATATAACAGCACCATGTAGATAATGTAAAATGTCTTTTAAGAAAATCAATTCTTTTATTAATAAATGAATAAGATTATAAAGTATATGCTACATCATATCAAATATGATTGGCTTGTGTGCATACTACTTTCAATCTCCCACTTGCACTAAAGTCAATCGTCATGGTATCTAATACCCATCTTCTCTAAGTGACGATCAAACTGCTGTTATGTTAAAGTTTTATTTACAATAAATAGAAACCTTGATTAGCAGTTAAGGGGAAGTACATAGGAGAGAGATAGAATTTACATTAAAAAAATTAGAGAAGACGAGGTACGCAGACCCTATTTATAAAAACTCATACATTCAAGCATCCTGTAAAATAATTCCAATCACACATTGGTCAATAGTCCATAATCAATCCCTATTTATTATCATACATATCTCTATATGTATCAATAAATAAAATTCATCTTGTGAATAATAAAATCATTCCATATATGCATTGATATCAATTAATGGGCAAAACCTTTGCTAATATTTAGTTTTGAAATAAAATAAACTCTTTTATTTTAATCAAAAACCAAATTCAAATTAAACTCCTTTAATTTTAGCAATCTGAAATCCTATTCCAAATAAAATAAATATCTTTATTTTAAACTTTTATCAATTAAATAAACCATTTATGATAATTGAGAAAACAAAAAATTTTCAAAATTTAATTGGGTTTATCATATTTAATATAACAGCACCATGTAGATAATGTAAAATGCCTTTTAAGAAAATCAATTCTTTTATTAATAAATGAATAAGATTACAAAGTATATGCTACATCATATCAAATATGATTGGCTTGTGTGCATACTACTTTCAATCTCCCACTTGCACTAAAGTCAATCGCCTTGGTATCTAATACCCATCTTCTCTAAGTGATGATCAAACTGTTGTTGTGTTAAAGCTTTAGTAAATAGATCTGCAATGTTGTCTTGAGAGTCCACACGCTCCAGGGTGACATCTCCTCTTTCAATGATCTCTCTAATCAAATGAAACCGCCGCAACATGTGTTTGGATTTTTGATGAGACCTGGGTTCCTTAGCCTGCGCAACAGCTCTGGTGTTGTCACAAAAGAAAGGTACAACTCCTCTAATACTAGGAACCACTCCAAGTTCAGTTATAAACTTCTTCATCCAAACAACTTCCTTTGCAGCTTCACTTGCAGCTATGTACTCTGCCTCTGTCACTAAATCAGCAACTGTTTGCTGCTTAGAACTTTTCCAACTCACTGCGCCACCGTTTAAGGTAAACACATACCCTGAAACGGATTTACTGTCATCTTGGTCCGTTTGAAAACTTGAGTCTGTATAGTCCTCTAGTTTAAATTCAGACCCACCGTAGACAAGAAATACATCCTTAGTTCTTCTCAAATACTTTAGGATGTTTTTCACTGTCTTCCAGTGCTCTTCTCCTGGATTCGACCGATATCTGCTTGTTACACTAAGTGCATGAGCGACATCTGGTCTAGTACATATCATACCGTACATGATAGATCCTATTGCTGAAGCATAAGGAATCTTACTCATACGGTCTCTCTCCTCAGGTGTCTTTGGGGCCTGTTTCTTGAAGAGATGTATTCCATGGCTCATCGGCATGAGACCTCTCTTGGAATCTTCCATGTTAAACTTCTTTAGCATCGAGTCAATGTACTTTCCTTGGGTCAAGCCAAGCATCCTTTTAGATCTATCTCTATAGATCTTTATCCCCAAAATATAGGATGCCTCACCCAAGTCCTTCATGGAGAAGTATTTAGATAACCAAATTTTGATCGATTGTGGCATAGGAACATCATTCCCTATCAGTAATATATCATTAACATATAATACAAGGAATGAAACAACGATCCCACTAACCTTCTTGTACACACAAGGTTAATTCTCATTTTGATAAAATCAAACCTTTTGATTATCTCATCAAAACGGATGTTCCATCTTCGACAAGCTTGCTTCAATCCATAAATGGATCGTTGTAGCTTACAGACTTGGTTTGTTCCAACCGTTGAAGCAAAACCCTCTGGCTGTATCATATATACATTATCCTCAAGCTCTCCATTGAGGAAGGCCGTTTTCAGGTCCATTTGCCAGATCTCGTAGTCATAATGAGCTGCAATTGCAAGCAAAATTCGAATGGACTTGAGCATAACTACTGGTGAGAAGGTTTCATCATAGTTAACTCCTTGTCTTTGTTTGAAACTTTTTGCAATCAGTCGGCCCTTATAGGTCTCTACCTTGCCATCTGCTCCAGTCTTTCTCTTAAAGACCCATTTACACCCAATAGGCTTAATGCCCTCAAGTGGTGAAACCAAAGTCCATACTTGGTTTTCATATATGGAGTTCATCTCAAATTTCATGGCTTCTAGCCATTTCTCTGAGTCTTTATTACTCATAGCCTCTTCGTAAGTCAATGGATCATCATCATCTATGATGTGTACCTCATCATCATCCTCTATGATGAATTCATACCTTTCAGTCATCTTCGGTACTCTTCCAAATTTACGAATAGGTAGTGGTTGCAGTAGGTTCTTCTACTTGGTCAGGTACCTGACTTTGATCCGTAGTTTTTTGTGGTTCTTGAACTTCTTCAAGATATATCTTACTCCCACTGACCCCTTCAAGGATAAACTCCTTTTCTAAGAAGGCAGCGTGTTTCGCAACAAATACCTTTTGATCAGTAGGATGATAGAAATAATATCCTCAACTTTCTTTAGAATATCTCACAAATCTACTCTTGTCGGATCTAGTCTTCAGCTTATCATGCTCAAACCTTTTGACATAAGCTGGACAACCCCAAGTCTTAACATGCTTAATACTAGGTTTCCTCCCTGTCCATATCTCATATGTGGCCTTTGGGACGGATTTGGTAGGTATCTTGTTAAGTAGGTATGCAGCCGTTTCTAGGGCATAACCCCAGAAGGATACTGGAAGGTCGGTATAACTCTTCATGGAACGAACCATGTCCAACAATGTTCAATTTCTCTTTTCATATACACCATTCAACTGTGGCGTCCCTGGTGGAGTCCATTGTGAGATCATACCATTTTCTTTGAGACAACTTAGAAACTCATTGGTCAAGTATTCACCTTCTCGATCCTATCGAAGAATCTTAATACTCTTACAAGTTTGCTTCTCTACTTCACTTCTGAATTCTTTGAACTTTTCAAACGATTCATATTTTTATTTCATTAAATACACATATCCAAATCTAGAATGATCATCAGTGAAAGTAATAAAATAAGAATACCCTCCTCGTGCATTCGTTGTCATAGGTCCACATACGTCTATGTGTACCAACGCTAACAACTCTGTAACTCTTTTTCCTTTTCCACTAAAAGGGGATTTAGTCATCTTACCCATGAGACAAGATTCACAAGTTAGATATGATTCGTAATCAGATAGCTCTAAAAGCCTATCTTTATGCAACTTAGTTAATCTTGTTTCATTAATGTGACCGAGTCTACAGTGCTACATAAAGGTATAATTAACATCATCTCTTTTTCTTTTCTTAGTTTGTTCAATTTGAAGTATATTTTCATGCAAGTCAAGTATGTAAAGTCCATTAAGTAAATTGCCAACACCATATAAAACATTTTTATTATAAATAGAACAATTGTTGTTCTTTATTATAATATCAAAACCATCCATATCCAATACAGAAATTGAAATAATATTTCTAATGAGTGTTGGAACATAATAACAATTATTTAAACTAATGGACTTGCCCATAGGTAGTGCTAAATAATAAGTTCCTACAGCTAATGCAGCAACCTTTGCTCCATTTCCCACTCATAGGACAACTTCATCCTTGTTCAGCTTTCTACTTCTACTTAGTCCCTGCATATTATTACATATGTGAGAACTACAGCCGGTATCCAATACCCAAGTAGAATTTTTACTTTCAGAAAAATTAATTTCAATCATGAACAAACCTAGATCGGAAGTTGAAGCTTCTCCAATCTTCTTTTGGTCCGCAAGATACTCCTTGCAGTTCCTCTTCCAGTGTTCCGGCTTATTGCAATGGTAGCAAATTCCTTTGCTATCTGGATCAAGTTTCTTTTTATCCTTTCCTTTCGCCTTGCCCTCAGTTTTCTTGTTTTTTTTCTTTTCAGAAGATACCTTGGGCCTCTTCCTTTTCTTGGAAGAATCATCCACTAGTAAGACTTGGTTCTTGTTGGATGAGAAGTGACCTTCAGCAGTTTTCAGCATGTTAAGTAACTTAGGCAAGCTGACGTCCAACTTATTCATGTAAAAATTCACAATAAATTGTGAGAAGGTGTCTGGGAGTGACTGCAAGATCAAATCTTGGTTTAACTCCCCATCCATCACGAACCCAAGTTGTTCAATCAGATTGATCATCTTAAGGACATGAGGCTCAACGGTAGTGCCCTCGGTCATACGAGATCGAAAGAGCTCCTTAGATATCTGATATCTAGCAATCCTACTTTGCTCACCATACAACTCTTTGAGGTGCAACAATATAGTAGGAGCATCCATAGTTTCATGCTGACGCTGAAGCTGGTTACTCATGGATGCGAGCATAACGCATTGAGCCAGGATTGCATCATCTTGCCACTTTCTGAAAGTAGCAATCTCTTCCTCAGAGGCTGTTTTTGCAACATTTGCAGGGACTGGCGAATTTAGGACATAAGAAATCTTTTCAGCAGTGAGAACAATTCTCAGATTCCTTAACCAGTCCGTGTAATTCGGTCCGGTCAGTTTGTTAGCATCAAGTATGCTACGCAACGATAGTGAGTTTGACATTTTTAAATTCTGCATGTGAAATAGACAACATTTTAGCATACATTCATTTTATTAATCATCAAAATAAATTAGGTCTTTATTTAAATTGGTATCTCCCACAATTTTCATCAAACTATATTACCCTCATTATATAGTTCGACAAATCTAATTAAAGATTTGCTAGTGAGATTAAGGATCTCATTTCAAATGTATATAACCTTGTGTGTGCACAACAAACTATATACAAATAAATAGGTAGACAACTATTGTCAATTACATCACTATGTAACTCCTTGTATTTTGCCTCTTAGATTATAATGGTCAAGTGTGTGCACATCCGAACTAAAAATAATCTAAGTTAAGTCTAACCTAGCACTTCCATATATGTGAAGAGAAAAAGACCGCCCTTGTGTGTGCACAATAAAGCAGTGATGTTCAATTCCTTAATAAGCATCAAATGTGATAAAACAACATCCTAAATATTTAATACTCGCCTTGTGTGTGCAAAACAAACTCATATTAAATATTTAATACTCTATTGCTTTACCATGCTAGAAGGCGACGTTCGATATTCCTAATATCTTTGAACGCTTAGGACTTAATATGATTTCTTTGAGGGGTTTGTTATTATTTGTCTCATCTTGTTTAGCGCGCATGCACATATATATATAAAATACGCGTCATATTATATGACATGCGAAGCATGTTGGATAATATAATATATATATATATATATAGTAATCATGCACATATAGAATACTATATTCTACCCAGATTGATTATGGACTTTTATTCTAGTTTGGTTCACTAGAGCCACCAAGTGAACCAAAAGATCAAACCTAGAGTGCAAGAATTAAATTTAAATATAACTATTACATTTAAACCCGGGCTCCAATACAAACGGGTCTTCAAGTACTCCTTGCAGCTTTGTCTACAATTCTTCAAAATTAATTTTAACTAGTCCTATTACAAAAACTATTTACAATAAATAGAAACCTTGATCAACAGTCAAGGGGAAGTACATAGGAGGGAGATAGAATTTACATTAAGAAAAATTAGAGAAGACGAGGTACGCAGACCCTATTTATAAAAACCCATACATTCAAGCATCCTCTAAAATAATTTCAATCACACATTGGTCAGTAGTCCATAATTAATCCCTATTTATTATCATACCTCTATATATATCAATAAATATTATTCATCTTATGAATAATAAAACCATTCCATATATGCATTGATATCAATTAACGGGCAAACGTTTTGCTAATATTTAGTTTTGAAACAAAATAAACTCTTTTATTTTAATCAAAAACCAAATTCAAATTAAACTCCTTTAATTTTAGCAATATGAAATCCTATTCCAGATAAAATAAACATCTTTATTTTAAACTTTTATCAATTAAATAAACTATTTATGTTAATTGAGAAAACAAAAACTTTTATCAATTTAGCAACTGTAGACACCCAAAATTTGTGCATCTTTTCTCTAATAGTGGCAAGAGGGCAAAATCATCATTTCACCCTAAGGCCAAGATGTCTAAGCAAAGATTACAAGGCTCAGGAGGAAGAATCAATCACTCTCAAGGTTAAAGTTCTCATCTTTATACTAAATCTAGCCTAGATCTAGCTTATTTTGTAAATTGTGGTGCTTGGGATTTGTTTGTTTCTAGGTAATTTTTCATTTGAGGCTCTTGTGACACCCCCGAATCCGGGTTTCCTAACCTCGAATTCGGTGTTCACGATACTCAACAACAAATATACTTTCTAACTAATGCGGAATAATAAACATACATTGTTTATCAAAATAGTAATAAAGTCTTACAATCATGGTCCCAAGGTTCTTTAACCTTAACTTAAAAACATACCCTTAATACAATAAGAGTTCACATAACCAAATAACATTTTTAGATAACTAATACATAAGCCCTATCAGGCAACTATTCTTGCACCTTCCCTTTTCCTTTGTCCCCTTTTGACGTTTCTGCCTTAGCTGAAATAAAAATCATGATATAGCAAGGGTAAGCAACTAGTTTGCTTAGCAAGTTTATACACAAGGGAGATATATCATGAATAGAAGGAAGTTTCGCTTTCAATGTTCAACGACAGTATAAAATTGTGAAGAAACATGAATTAATAGTCAACAATTGAATATTCGAATAATTGAATGACAATTACTGAGTGGTTGGAAATAACCATAGACATTTGCCAAGGTTCTCAGCATTTAAACTGGACCTCTTAAAAAATTTTGGTAATCAATGGGATCAGCCTTTCATACCCCGTGATTTATGCATAAACACATAATAAACCAGCATTGATATCATGCCTTAATCAAATTTATCTTTTTCTCAGCCAAGAGTTCTTACTATAGCAAATTAATAAGAACAGCTTTTAAAATACATTTGATTTCACAAATTTAGACATGCTTGATCTAGCTGATACAAATAGCATAGATCTATCTCATAAACAGTTCGTGCTTGAAAGAACTTTAATCTAATTCACAATTCAATAACAATAGAATAGGAATTCAATTGCACAAGGTGCGAATCTCAATAATCAGTATAGATGTGAATAATCAACAATAATTATTCACTAACATGCTTCAAAAATAATAACTCGAGTTTGAGTTAGGGAACTTGTCTGTCTGCTCAGCTACAAATAATTCTATCTTTAACTAATTGGCCTTGAAAAACCTAACATTGATAACGTCGATCTACCAATTAGTAATGCGTAGTTGTATATCGATACGCTTACTTATGCTATTTATTTAACAATTAAGCAAATCACATAGCACACATAAGTTAATAAACTATCGTAAATCCTATAAGACACTTAATATTATCAATCCTGATAATATTTAATTCACCTCTTGGTATTATTAGTCCACTAATAACACTTTTATTCGTTTACTAATGTTATTAACATCTTAATAATATTTTAATCATCCAATAATACTTTAATATAATATTATTAATCTCTTAATAATATTTTAATTTTCATATCATTAATAATATTTTAATCTAATATTATTAACTATTTTAATAATATCTTAATCATTTATTAATGCTTAAAATAAATATTATTACCCATTCAATAATATTTCCATAAAGTTTTAATCTTAATATTTCTTTGTTTACTTAAAAATATCGAATTCTTATATTACAAATATCATAGTAATATTTTAATAAGTTATTAGGCGAATAAACAATTTATTCTAATTGTTTTACCCTTTATTAAACAACTCCTTTACTACCCATAAAAGGTCATAAATATTATTTCTCATTAAATATTACCAAAATACTCCTCAATAGTCATAATATATAATATTAGGAGTATTCAAGCTTAAAAATCACATTTTCCTTATTTATGACATCATTTAACCATTTATTTTCTTTTAACCATAACTATAACATTATTATGAAAAATAGCAAATAGGTACTAAAAATTATTATCCTCTGTATATGGATAGTATATGGTCCAACAATGATCCACAAATGTTTCTGGAATTTTAGAAAGTGATTTACTATTTTTAAAGTACTCAAAACCTCCGAATCTTGTTACATTTTTCATAAATCAAGTTTTGCTCTAAACATTCTGAAATTTTCAGGGTACACTCTTATAACATGCATAAACATACTGTAAATATTTCATATGTTTTTAATGTACACACAGTGAGAAATCCGGGTATGAATATTTAGGAGTCCTTCACGGTAAAAGCCATTACACAAAACGTACACATCGAAACGTGTTCATTCTTTTTGCTACTTCTAGATAACTTCTTAAGGTACCTCTGTGATATTTTCTATATTTTTACCAGATCCATAACTAGCCGAAACAACCTTTGAAAAAACGAGGATAGCAAGCTTTTAGGATTTTAAAGCTTTAAGTTTTATAGTTGGACTGTTTTGGGAAAATAGCCCTCAACGCTTCAAAAATTATTGGATTTGTGTTTTACCACTTGGGTTTACTAGCTAACTCATGTACCTAGCACTCCCTTTCAACGGATCATAAATCCAAGTTGTAGATCTCAAGTTATGGGTGATCTAAGTGAAGAAAAGCTAGGGTTTTTACCCTTTAAGAACATAAGTTCCTTTTCTTCCTTTGAATCTCCATTCTAACACTCAAGAGGATTAGATCTATACATGAAGCATGAAGATCTAATGATTCTTGAGTCTTAGAATAAAAATCTCTCAAAAAACTATGAAAAATAAAATAAAGTAAGAAAGAAGGAAATGGTTTAGGGTTTCACCTTGATCTTGTAGCTACTCTCCTTGATCTACCAAAGTATGTGATGAACTTGAGATGCATGAACTATGCTAATCTCACTCTATTTTTCTCTCTAAGCTCTTACTCTCTATACTTGGTGAATAATAAATGAACCAACCCCTACTATCATTTGTGAGGGGTCCTATTTATAGGAAAGTAGAGACCATGGGCAAAATAGTCATTAATCATGACTAGGCAAGGGCAATTTGATCAATTCATCAATAATAAGAAGCTTCCTAGCAACTTCCTCAAGGGTATTTTAATCATTACCCAACTTCTTTTAAGGTTAAAATAGTCTTTTCGCAAAATCTTAATTATCCATTAGTTATTAACCATTCTTCATTGGTTATTAGACATTGGTTATTATCTTGCCATAATTACATTGTTTAAACACAATGGTTATTATCCGCCATAATTACATTGGTTATTAACCACTTGGATATACAATGGTTATTGCCCCTTCATAATTACCTTGGTTATTAACCACTCTTGGCCATTTTAGCCATTACACACCAATTCCTACACTTGACTCACATATGGTTATTTCTTAACCATAGTTATATCATACCTGCCAACACAAGTATAGACACATCTTATACATCTCCCACCAATTAACCCAAGTTGGTTTAAATAGAACACAACGTTAACTCATTAAATTAAATTAGATTTAATTAATAAGGACGTTCAAAATTCACGGGCATTACAGCTCTCCTAGCATCTTAGATCATATCTAGAGGTGTATGGATCCTATTTTTGGGATTATGAATGTTTAGAGAGGATTTCCCACGGATAGAATCTCTTCCTAATTAGTCGATGATATCGTTTTGGTAATTTATCGATTTTGCTTTTGGTTCGACTTCTTTTCACCGATTATTCTTGTTTGGGAGTTATTTGGTATTGATATCTAGGTCACCCAAGTATCCTATATTCATATCTAGTGGTGAGGGGATCCCACCTTTTAGCCAGCGAAGAATTCTCATAAATAGAATCTCCTTATAGCCAATCTGGGATATATTTCCGATTAGATCTCGATTGTGTTATTTTCTAGATCTATAGAATCTTAGATCTATGGATTTCGTTTCCTAGATTCTAAGTTCTTTTAATAGATCTCGTCAATACGTAATAGTCCCTCACAATTTCGATAGTTGGTGATATCTGATTCCCTTAATGCAGTTAGCAATATAATTGCAATATTATTGTTTCGTTAGGCAATTTATGGATTTAGGGTTTATGGGAGTCCTTTCCTAAACTCTAAACTTCGTTTATGGATCTCAATACATTGTTTGATGTGATTGCGAATCACGTGAGCCTAAGAATGAAGTCAAGAACCTTAAACATCGTGTTTAATGGGATTGATGGTATTCACACGATGGACATAGTCGACAATTGTAATGTTTGCGATTCGATCATTGTAAATGTAATTCGGGCCTTAAAACGATATCGAGAGTTCTATCCCACGAAAATTGGATTTAAGGTCCCTTGATAATGGATTTTGTTATTGCAAGGTGTTTGGAGTTATTTAGATGGCTTACATGCCCACGACTAGCTCCAACCTTATTTTCGATGCTTGATTTTATCTTTTGACATGTGAAAACGATTTTCGAATGAAATTGCAAAGATCTTTTAAAATCGAATCAAACTAGGTTATTAGATTAATTTTAGGCTAAAATTGGAAGTAATGGAGAGCCTTAATTCCTATTTGACGAAGGGTTTTAAAACAATGTTTTCTTTAAAACGACACTAAAATATTTTTATCAAATGAAAGCTAAAACAAAACTTTTCCTTCAAATCAAATCCTCCGTGCATATGTTCAAAGAGACTCAAAGTTGCTTTCAAAGTAATACATCCGCCAAGACCATGAAGATTCTAAGAGACAACACCCTATATTCTACGACTTGACCTTAGGAGTCGACCCCTAGGTTATTTATGATCCGACTTAAAAATAGGAGACGACACCCTAGATTCCACGACTTGACCTTAAGAGACGACCTCTAAGGTTACTCACATTTCATGACTTGACTCTAGGAGACGATATCTTAGATTTTCTCTAATAGCACAATTCATATAGGCACATCACACACACACTTCATATTTCTCAAGGCATTTCATTTTTTAAAATGAAAATATTAGGAAAGCGATAACTGTGTCTTCATGGAGGTCCGGGGTGCCTAGCTAACACATTCTCCTCGCTTAAGCAAGCCCCCGAACTCTATAAATCTCGGTTGCAGACCAATTTTTTAGAGTCACGTAATGGGCTATCTCGATTATTAAAACCTAAAATCCGGATGAGTTAGTACATCCATTTAAATCTTTGCCAACTGGCGACTCTGTCTAATTGGCCCCCATTAAAATTAAACTTTTCAAAATCACCCTTAAAATTAATAAATCTCAATTAAAATATAAATAAAAAAATAAAAAGAGACGAAAAAATCCCAGCGTCGATAGCAACTCAAAATGGAACTAAGTCACAAACTAAATAGTAGAACACTAAAATAACTTGACAGGAAAGTAAGTGCAGAAAATAAATGAGACAGAATATTTTTAAGTGGTTTAGAGCACAATGATCTCCTAGTCCACTCTTCTACTCCTTGAGCAGGTATAATCCACTAAGGATGAGGTGATCACTAAGATCTGTTCACACAAAATAGTTACAACAGTTGAACCACAAAGATTCCTTCAAGTCATTAAGACTTAGCTATAGTAGATCACTAAGATCTCTTCAAGTCACTAAGACTTAATTACAATAGCTCATTAAAACCAGTACAATCACTAAGAAAGAATGATGTTTGGGGTGTTGCTAAGTTGCTTGAAGCTCAGTATTGAAAGACTTAGCAGAACAGGATGTTCAAAATTGTAGAGTAGAGGACTTTCTGAATTGACAGCAGTTTAACTTTCTGATTGTTCGTTCGATACTGTTTGATTGAATTTTCTTGACTTTTATAGACCTTCCTCGAGATTTTCTCATTTGAAAGTTGTCGTTGCTTATTTAATGTTTAGATTCTTGTAGATCTCTGATTGTTGACTTTGGAGTGAGGAGTGTCAGCTTTCGGCGGTGATATGTCACTTCAGTACTAACTGCTATAGAGAAACTCACGTGGGTGATGTCAATTCACCAATATAGCTGTTGAGCATATTTCTAATTGCTCTTCTCCTTAGCCTTAAGAGTTTTGACAATCTTTCTTGGGTTTTCACTCTATGAGGATTAACATTGTCAGTTCATGTCAAAATTGATGCACTCTACAAATTTCCTAATCGTAGAGTTGAATGTCCAGTCGTATCGTGTCTGGCTAGACAGACTCTACGATATTCATTTAACTTCAGTGTACTCTACGATACTTCTCTTTAATCTTGAAAGACTAAGTCGTCGACTTTTTTTAATTTGACGATCTTCAGCTTTACTCTAATTGATTGATCATTTCTTATACTCCTAGAACTTTGAGGAATGACTTGACAATTCTGCAAGCTTAGAGTACTGGTAGTTGTAGCTCTACGACCAATAAGCTCTACGATCTTCAGCAGCCTTTACAATCTTCAAAATTCTTTACGATCTCCAAACCTGAGATCAGTAGGCTCTACGATCTTCAATTACATGTTTTACGATCGTAATTTAACTTAAGATCTATACATCAGATTCACATTACGAAATAGATCAATCTAATAAGTTTGATCTCTAATCTAAGTCCTTTTATACCAATTTCATTTAAAGGACTATACAAAAGCTATTAATTACAAATATACATTATTTTTACATATCATCAAATATAAAACATGCATTATACTAATATCGTGTATTGGATGTAATTGGAGAGAAGGTATAATGGAGGGTGAGGCTGAGCAAGGAACCGAAATTGGGCCCAAATCGCACCAAAAATCGGCCAAATCGCACCAATTGAGCCGCACCAACGGTTCCGACGTATGTGGCAGTTTTAGAATTACTAGAAAATCACATATGCAGTTTGGGTGCGGTTTTGGGAGGCTCGCGCACTGCTCAAACCGTACCGCACCACTTAAACCGCATCGCACCGCTATTATATATTATATATTTTTTAGAAGTTATATAGGCAAATTCCTAAAAATATAATAGACAATTTTAATTATGTTATGCACTTTTAAATTTTTTGTTTGTAGTTAGAAATAATTTTAACTGAATTATAATGGTTTGAACAATGTTGAAGCATTCATGTAACATATTTCAAACCTAAAATTTGTCACTTGATGTTATTTTGTTAATGTTATGTATGGTTTATTGTACATAAAGATGAATTTGATTTATTGAATATTATTGTTAACTATATCAATTGGTTTTAAAACCAAAAACGAACCAAATGAAACCGCACCCAAACGGTTTCATGTGCGGTTTGGGCGTCCAACTGCATCAAACCGCACCATGCTCTACATTAATGGAGGGGATCCAAATCCCATGACATCCATCATTTTTACAAATAAATGTATCCTTAGTTAACTAAACTGCTAAAATGAGAGATAAAAAGTGTAAAACATTAAAATTTTATTGTTATAACTTATAAAAAGAATATAGAAGTAATTTTTGCACCCTTACACTTTATTAATAAAAAATTGGTCTACAACCCTAAAGTATAGAAATTTCTAAAAAATATAAACAACACCAATAAAATATAAATTATAAATTAAATTTTTTATCAAAGAAATAAGAAACAAAAATTAAAAGGAAAAAGGAACAAAAATAAATATCCAAATCAAAATAAAAACAAAGACAAAAAAAATTAGTTGTCAAGATACAAAATAAAATAAAAAAGAAAGACACTCCTGGGGAAATATGTCGCATTTTACCAAAATAAAAAAAATAAAAATTAAAGATTATTTTTATTAAAGTTTGGCATGACTGTTTCACGATCAACACGTATCGAGTGAGATTAACTTTAACTCTCAACCAATTAAATAAAATGGTCACCTTCTGATGTGACCTAACTGCTCCACTGTTTTTGTCTTGTCCATAGGAAAGCTACACATAGCATATGCCGATAGGCGTCCTACATTACAATTTGCATAAGCTCTTATGATTCAAAACCAAGGAAATACGTTATATAATCAAAGATAAATTAGTTAATATAAAGTATTATTTAGTTGATTTATGTATTTTAAATATGTTTTTAAAAATAAATTTTTTTTATCACTTAAATTATTTTTTTGAGGACAGAAGGAGTAGTTATTTATAAGTATAACATTACATATTACTCCTTTTGCCCTTAAAAAGATGACTTAATATTTAATTTTTTTGGTCCATAAAAAGATAAGTTAAGGTATATAAAGTTAAGGGTAAATATGTCATTTAATATGGTCTACTAATATAAACAAATAAAGGTACTCATAATTTTATGTAATCTTTGAGGTCTCTAAGGATAAATTTTAAAAAAAATTATTCTCTTTCCTCTATTTTACTCTTTCCTTAATATGTGTAAAAATATATATTTTACTCATTCTTTTGAAGACAGGGGGAATAATTCAAAACGGAGGAAGTATGTAATATGACTACGGATAAATTAGTTAATATAAAATATTATTTAGTTGACTTATGTTTTTTAAATATACTCTTAAAAATAATTTTTTTATCATTTAAACCATATTCTTTGAGTACGGAAGGAGTAATTATTTGTAAATATAATTATATAACCTTATAAAGTACATATTTATGAGTTGAACCGGGACTACAGTGTTACAAAATTGTTTTCTATTTTTAAACAGTATTAAGAGGTAATCTACCAAAGGTGGTTATTTTGTGAAACTGAACAAAAAAGTAACTCTTTTCACTTTAATTTAAAAGTTTTTTTTTGAATCCTCATTTTTTGGAGAGTACAATATATTTCATAATCGAGTACAAAAGGGGGAAAATGACATAACAAAAGGAGAAATTAACACTCCCTTCGTCCTCAAAAGGAGACTAAAGGTACAATTATTTTTGTCCTCAGAAGGATGAGAGATAAAGTACATAAAATGAAGGGTATTATTTCATTTAGTGAGATCCATTAATATTAAAATAAAACCACTCATCTGTAAGACCCCAATTTTTTATGAATATGACTTAAATTTTTCTAAATGTTATTTAAATAATAAGGTGTTGATTTAATAAATGTTATAGTTATGGGTGATATGTGCAAATTATAAATAATAAACAGTCTGTCGGGGAATATTCGTTTTGTCAGGAAAATTCTTTTTGTCGGAAAATATTAATACGACGGTGCCGAAATAACCAATCATTGGTGGGCCTCACAACGGAATAACTGTCGGATATAGAAAGCGACAAAAATAATTTTTTAAGAAAATTGGCGGCAGAACTTTTACCGTTAACTGTTGAAATACCCGATAATAAAAGAATAGTAGCGCGCGGTATTCCACAGTAATACACAGTATTACACAGTATTTCTGATCATTGATTCAATAATTGCTACAGTAGTAGTCACTTAGTGTTTCATTCAATAATTGCTACAGTAACAACTATATAGTATTTTATATTATTGATTCAATAATTGCTACAGTATTAGTCACACAGTATTTCATATTATTGATTCAATAATTGCCACAGTAGTAACTACATAGGATTTCATATTATTGATTCAATAATTGCCACAGTAACAACTACACAGTATTTCATATTATTAAATCAATAATTGTCACAGCATAGTAACTCATATTATTTGAAATGATATTATTAGGTTAGTTAGCATTATTGACAATGTCTAGAAGTTCTGTCGAGACAAGGGGTTATTTAATTGTGCGTCGTTTATACGGAAGGCCCCCTCTTTCGTAGGAACGATCTGATTGTCAAAATTGCGAGTCTATGATATCTGTGATATTAATATATTAATATAATAATATAGAAAATGGATTTATAATAATAATGGTGAGTAATAAAGAACAATAATCTTGAAATCTGTAACGTGTGTCTTGAAATGTGTAACGTATGACCTGAAATATACAACGTGTGTCCTGAAGTATGAAACATGTGTAGGAATAGTCCTAAAGTGTGTAACGTGTGTTCTGAAAATGTGTAACGTGTGGATAAGAAATGGATGGTATAGATTAAATGTTATCTAAAATATGTAACGCGTGGATTGGTGATGAATGGTATAGATTAAGAGTGTCATAAAATGTGTAATGTGTGGTGATGTTGATGTGGGTTAAGTTTTTACTATAAATATAAGGGTTTGGCGGAAGGATTTTAATAACTCTCTTGCTTAATCCTTCCTTCCACTCTCTAAATCATTAGTGTAAGTGTCTTTGAGGTGCTAAGGTTGTCTTAAGTTTTGGTGTACCAATTGTTCAGGTGAGTTTTTATAATAGTTACATAAGCAACTACATACATCACACATTTTTTACACTCTTCCTGTAGAAGATTTATTTTGAAAAACTTCCTCTTGAAGTTTGTTTTGAAACATTACTTTTTTTCAAAAGTTATTTTGAAATACTTTGTTTTGTACACTACACAAATTTATACTATCAAATTCATTTTAATAATTTCATAATATACGAGTTAGTGTACACTATGAAACTTATTTGTGGTAATTACTAATCTAATTATAAATATACATATATGTTGGTTAATTTCATAGAAAGCAGCATCTAGTCGCATGCTAAGGTAAGGGATATCATTTTCTTTCATACTCCTAAATTTATAGTAAGAAATTATCATTTATTTCTACAGTATTATCCTCAAACGGTGAATTGGTTTCATCTAATATTTTTTTACCTGAATCTTCCTATTGCACTTTACACGTGCTTTATCTAATATCTTTTCACCTGAATCTTCCTATTACGTTTTACACGTTATAGTTGAATTGTGAACCTTATTTATTCTATTCTTGAACTCTAATCGAATTTCTGGAGATCATGTTGATAATTTGGACATTCTTGGACTCTGGACAAATTAAATTCCAAATCTCTAATATTTATTCTTGATCTTATTGTTCTTATTATTTCTATTCATCATTTATATCATTGTCATAATTCTCATACTTAAATTGTGGTGAAAAGTTTTCTTTGGCTAGAGAACAAACAGTAATCGTTGATTGGCATGATTATGACCAGGAACTGTGAATTCGTATAATCATGACCTTTGGTGTTACATGTAAAGGTTTATGGTGAAAGTTCTTTTTGATCCGTAGTGCAAAGATGGACTATTGATTGGCATGATCATGACCATTGATGTTACAAATGAATATCTTTGGCCCATAGTGTAAAGATGAACTGTTGATTTGTATGATTATGAACAGAAACTGTTGATTGGTGTTACAGGGATAAAATATTCAGGGTGAACTTTAATATTAGAGAAGACAATAGACTTTATGCTCTACTTGACTCTTCTAATGAATTGTTTGTTCCGCTGCAGTTATCATTGAAAACTTATATTATCTTTAAATTTCTAATTAATCACTATTGAAGACTAAAGATAATTTATTATTCATTATCTTAGTCATGATATTCTTTACTCGGCTATTTGAGCTCACCCTTTTTCTTTTTGTTCTATTGTTCTTCTCAGGAAATAAGAGTGTAGTTGGGACTAGCCGGGGAATGGAGTGATGGTCCGAGATAGTTACTATAGTAGTCTTCACCATGTTGTAAAATAGTGTGGTAATAATTGTGGTGAAGGCTTAGAATGACTTGTTGTATTTTGTACTGTATTTTAATAAGTTGATTGTTTATATTTTGGCAACTCAAATTGGGTTGTGTGGACCCTATTTTGGCGGCGTTACACATCACTTTATGAATCTTGTGAGATTATTAAGGAGAAATTTATAACTTTATTTATTTTATTTTCTCTTTTTGTTTTTTTAATTAGTGTGAAATTTAATATGTGTGAAATTTTTACTTTGCTCATTCTTTTGAGGGTGGAGGGAGTACAATTTTATCTTTAAGGGTATTATAAACATTTCGCAAAATCTAGTTAGATTCACGCGGGGTTTGGCTTGGGGATAGTAGGACCCTAATTTAAGCTCATTAATATTTTTGGCAAAACATCTTAATTAAAAGAATTTAATAACATTTGCTTTGATTTTACATGGGCTATGCTTTTGTTAATGGTCTCTCAATTTCATAATTTTAAAACCCGGACCGGATCGCCGATCGGACCGATAAAAACTAGAATTGATCCACTCTCCGATCCGGTTTGGACCAATTAACCAATTTTACTCAAAATTCGGTTAACCCGGTTGACCATCGATCGAACCGGTGGTTCAACCGGTAAAACCGGTTAGTTGACCTAGTTGACTCGGTTTTTAATTTTTTTTTTACCAACAAAAAAATTAAATATTAAAATTAATCACTTTTAGTAATATTGTAACTCAACTTTATTATGTTTTAATTCATAAAAACGAGATTTTTAAAAAAATTATTAAATACTAATAATATATATTTTTATATATTAATGACATCACTAGGACAATAATGGATTGACCACTGATTGGACCAGTGACCCATCCACCCAGTACCTTTTTTCGGTTCGATGATCGGTCCGGGTCTGAAAACCTTGCTCAATTCTTTCTTTCCCTTTGGCATGAGGAGCAGCTTAATTACCTAGGCAAAATGATATATATGATGATTTTATTTATTAATTTTTTATTACTATTGATGTGGATAAGTAGTAGTAATTCAGTTAAAAATATATCATATAATAGGTGATTCTTATAATTATATCATATCTCATGTATTGATGTAAGTCGCGGTTGTAATTCGATCAAAAATTTTCACAATACAAACTTTCACAATACATAACAGAATACTTACTGATAGTTAAGGTTCTCTGCATAATTTCCCCTTGCCTTTTATGTAATTTCCTTTTGTTCAAAAAAAATTATATTCCAATGTACTTTCTATATTGGTGGCCCATATGGAAAACTAATTGTGCAACAGACATTTAACCATGTGCCTTTCTGGGCAGCTACTTCAAATTACCATTTTTTTTTCTTCTTTTTTTTTGGATTAAAAAACAAAGACAAAAGAGTGAGTATGAATTGGAACAAAAAGGAAATTAATATTGTTCGATCATAATAACATAAACAATTATTATACCTCTTCCAAGCCACATATGAAAATAATAGATTGAGAATATAACGTATCTATTTTTTTATTAATTTAAAATATAATGAATTAAATAACACATAGCTACACTTTATTTGTTTTATATTAATTTAAAATATGAATTATGAGTAGAATATAACGTGTAATTATATTGATTTTTTCCAAAGTATGAGTCAAATGTACTCATAGTCCAAACCCAGCCCATACCATAAATAGAAGCTTCATTATAAAGTTACATGTAAAATGTTCTTATGTTTGACTGCTCACACCATACCCTTTCTTTGTTGAGTACCTCGATTCTCAGTCATCTGTATATTTCAACAAGACAAGGTCCATTAATATGTTGGACTAGAGTGAAAAGACATACATACCCCTTAGTTTGGTCCACACCACAGGTGTCCTTTCGAGGGTAGAAGCAAACAACGCTTCCGCTTGTTTGCATTATTGAGGGAAGACCAATTAAGTACAATGTAGAGCAGCTAGTGTCCTATCACCTTTTTATTTAGGGACAACCTAGTCGTTAGTCGTCAAGTTATTATGTTTCATGCTTAATTTTTTAAAAAATATTTTTTACGTATTTCATTTTTAAATTTTATTATTTATGTAATTTTTATTTAACTTTATAAAAATAGAACAATTAAATGGTATTAAATATGAAAAATAACTATAAATTGAAGACCAAATGTGAACAATGTAAGGACCAGAAAATTTTAAACATTTTATCAAATTTATTTTAATAAATAAATTCATTTTATATATAAATTGTGAATTTAAATTGGATCCATGTAAGAATCTTATTTAATTAGATAACTATATGGTCCAAATAATTTTTATGTGCATTAAAGGGACTCACTGATGGGTTAAATAATTAGTGAGTTAACCCTAAGAATTTATTTGCAAGAAATTGGGAAATTAATAAATAAATTTATCATTATCGGATTTAAATAATTCAAATGAAGAATTATGGTTATATTAAATATGTTAAATGAATAATTAATGGGTTTAGCTGTTAAATTTAAAATATTAGAAATGCAATGTGGATAAATTAAATTGGACTGGCCCAATTTCCACCTTGTTAAGCTGAGCCCAATACCCTTTTATTTTCCTAATTGGGTTGATTCTCCATTTGTTTCAACCGGCCCAAGTCAAGCCCATTCCCTTAAAACCATCCTTGATCCGGTCAGGTTGGGTCAGTTACTACAGGTTGGGGAAAACCCAATTGGCACACCCAATTTGAGGGGTTCAGCCGAGCCAATCACTCACAACCCTCACACCAGATAAACCAAGCGAGCCTCTCAAATCGAATTGGGGAAGATCTTAGCCCTAGACCCAGCACAGACCCAACCCTTCAATCTCTCAATCAGACGAGACGGGGGCAGAGGAGACGGACCACGCCAGACGAGCGTCGGTCGACGAGAAGACGTGAAGGGACGGCACGACTGGGAGCGGGCAAGGACCAAGCGTCGGCCGAAGAGACCAGGGGATTTAGGCGTCGAACGACCAAGTCGACGGGAGTACGCGGCTCGAGGCTCCACCGGCAAGTCATGCTGGAACTGGATGGGCTTGACGCAGACAGCCTATTGATAGCCACTCTCTCCTACCGACGGTCCTTGAGGAATTAATTAGGGTAATACCCAGTTAATTTGGATAAAAATTTCACTATAAAGTGAACCTCCCCAAACCCTAAATCGAGTTGCAGAGCTGATGAGTTCCAAATTAGCCAAGCTGCCGATTTTCCTTTGTTTGTAAGTCCCAATTTAGAAATTTTTGAGAGAGAGCCAGGGGAAAGTTGGTCGCTAGCTGTGAATGTCCGATTTTGTCAACTACTTTGGACGAAGAAGGAGGGTTGCCGTCCGCACCACATTGAGGTATAGCCATAGGGTTATCGAACCACTGTGATGGTTCCTATGGGGTTTTATTAATTTTTCCATACTTGTTTGGTATTGTCGACTGTATGTATTGTATTGGATTGAAACTTTCCTCTGTGTTGGGGTATCTGTTTCTATATACTGGAATTAATTGTTCTTTATATTGGAAGTAATTTTCCTCTGTATTGGGTTAATGATTTCTCTGTATTGGGTTAATGGTTTTTGGTAATTTCTTGGGTTGTGCTTTTGTTGTTGAGCCTCTGTATGCTAAGAACCATAAGGTTCGGCAGCCTTGAACATCATAAGACTAGGCAAATTCCGAATTTTAAATGCCCACTAGGTGTTCGCTGTAATGCCTAAACCAACCTTGTTCATTTAGTAGTAAGCATCCCGTCAATACATCGTTGGAAATTTTTCTTATTGTGATTGGTATGGCTGGAAATCGAACCCAGCTTTTGGTGGGGATTGTTGGGCCAACGGGTAACAACAAACCAATGATTATTTATTAACTGTCAATATTATTAATAAGGTCAATGAGATAATTATTTATTAATAAATAATAAATAAAGATAGTTGGTTATTATTTAATAATAAATAAAGCTAATAAATATTTGATTATTGTTTAACTACTATTAAATAATAACCAAGTATGGATAAAATTAATAAGTTAATTATTTATTATTTATTCCTAAATAATAAATAAAGTTAATAAATAGTTGATTATTGCTTAATTACTATTAAATAATAAACAAATATGAATTAAGTTAATAATTTAAATATTTGTCAGTAAATGTTTTAATTATTATTTAATTAATATTAATTAAATAATTATTTATTATTTGCCAATAAATAATAGATAAAGATAATAAATATCTAATTATTATTTGATTAATAATAATTAGGTATGAATATAGCTAATAAGAATAATAATTACTTAATCATTAATGAAATAATGATTAAGTATGAGTGAGATTAATAAGTTAATTATTTGTGGCCCTTAATAAATAAAGATAACAAGCACTCAATAATTATTCAATAAATATTTAATAATAATTAAGTGAGTGTAGAATTTATACATTGAATATTTAATTATTGTTGAATAAGGAACCAAGTGTAATAATTACTCAATTACCCTTATGGTGAATAGTAATTAAGTAAATAAAAGATTAAGTAAGAGATCAACTACTATTTAGTTGTTATCAAATCATGTTAAATTTATTAATTATTTTGTAACTAATAAATAAGAAATTTTAACCCACATTGAGAAGGGTACTCAAACGATAGGCAACCATGATTAACTATTGTTTATTTTAAATAATAGCTAGAGGCCATTAAAATTAAATTCTGTTTAGCTGGTGGCTAGGTAGTAATTAAATGTATTCGGTGAATTGTTTATCTGCTAAATAAATAGCATAAGTGGGTATAATTACGCAATGCTAATGGATAAACCAACTCTACCAACTGATAGGTTATCCAAGGTCAAGTAATTAAAGCTAAGATTTAAATTGTAGCTGAGCAAACAGGCAAGTTCCTAACCCTAAACTTTTACATTATTGCAAGTTCTCTATCCCGAACTTTGATTTTTGCAAGTTCCCTAACTTCATTCTTGCAGTATATTGAATGCAAGTTCTCCCTTACTCAACTTTTACATTGAGCAATACTTCTAAACCTTATGCATTATTTTTAATTCATGCAAAAGGTATATATTATTGCAAGTTGTTCTTTAAGCTTGAATCTTATCTCCAAGCATGCTTTAAGTGGTCTGATTACTCTTAAAATTATTCTACATCTATGTATTCATTGGCATTCGTACTTGTGCATTTGAATTCGTATGATTATTTAAGTTCTGAAAATTCACGAACTACTCATGATTAAGTCTGAACCCTTGTCTCGGTCAGGCACGTATGTAAGAATTTATAAAAGCTATCCGAACCAATCATTGGTAAGGATTCTTAGACTAAATGAACACCCCTTTTTATTATAAGGGAGTATCCCAAGTACCGGATATAAGGTACAAATAGCAGAGTTAAATGTTATGCATATACATAGCGTACGCGAGGCTGATCCCCTCAAGTACTTATTCTGTAGCCAGTAACCAGAGGGTCAACTAGCTATTGACTCCTTTGGAAGTTATTGTTCAAGGTCTATTCGACTATCAATTGTTCTAAAAGCATTCATTGTTATTGCTTCTGATAATGCTATTGTTGAAATCCCTTTCTATATTCCTTTCATCATGATATATCCTTATTATTGTATTTTAAACTTGCTGAGCAAACTCGTTGCTCATTCTTGCTATATCATGACTTTATTGCAGCCAAACCCGAGACGTCAGGGAAAAACAAAGGGAAAGAAAAGATGAAGTGATAAACTTCATGTAGCAGACTTAAACATTATGTGCAGTTAATCATTGTTAATGTAATATTAAACCCTGTTTGTTACTTAGGGTATGGATTCATGAATGTATTAAGGTTATTGTATTCTAGGACTAGTAACACCTTTGTAATGAACAACGTATGTTTATTATATTCTGCACTTTAGTTACCATATGTTGTTAGAGGTGAATGTTTGTATTGGATCGTGATGACCAGATCCGGGTATTTGGAGACCCGAATTTGGGGGCGTCACAGGTTGGTATCAGAGGTGTAGGTTATAAACTTTAGGATCGCGAAACCTAGGTTATAACCTTCATAGTAAACTCGTATCGAGTGTTAGGAGATAAATCGAGGAGATTTATCATATGTGGTTTTGATGAATTGGGGAATTCATCGAGTCGAGTAGTACCCAATGAAATATAATTTCATTTCTTCAATGAATATATTTTATTGCTGTACTAATGTTAATTTTCGTGTGTTTGTAGGATGGCTGCCGTAGGGGAGACCAGTGGAGCCCGAGAGGAGGAGGAGGTATTTATAGATATTCCAGTGGTTGCTGAGCAGCTGGTGGGGTATGCTCCTACTGCCCCAGGGGTACCGCTAAAGGAGTCCGAGCCAGAAGAGGACTACCAGAGGGAGCTACCAGAGCCGGTGATAGGTAGAGTTATGAGGTCTGGCAGTCAGGACTCAGATGCTGAGGGGGAGGATCCCGAGGCCGAGGGAGAGGAGCCACATGCGTACGTGGATGGCATGGGGTCCACTGCCGACGATAGTATAGAGGGACTGACCAGCAGGACCGAGGAGCTGGAGGATCGGATAGCTCACCTGGAGGAGCAGAATCAGACCCACCAGATCCGAGAGGACCAGTATAGAGACCTGGCCTATCAGCTTGAGCATGACTTGGGAGTGGCGAAGGCACAGCTACAGGGCTACGAGTCCTCAGCGCAGCAAATCGGACCACTGCTACATCAGCTAGTGGCCCGAAATGCTAAGTTGAGAGAGAGGCTGGAGCAGAGGGATCTGCAGATCGCCCACCTGAAGGCGAAGCAGGAGGCCATGAGGTTTGAGGCTGGGCTGGAGGTGTCTGCAAGGATGCATGTCAGGGAGGCTTGAGCCAGGGAGGCCAGGAGAGTTGATCAGCTGGAGGACCAGTTGGAGGCCAGAGCTGTGAGGATAGAGACCCTAGGACATGCTCTAGATGCAGCCTACAGGAGACCCCGAACTGAGGTAGGGGAGTCTAGCCGCTCTGTTCGTCGTAGGGTAGGGGATGGAGCATTCTCTTCTGGTCAGCAGGCACGGATCCGTCACGATGTGCAGTGACTTGATGGAGCAGTTGATTTGTCTTTAGTACAGTCAGTCCCACTTTTTGTTATATTAGGGACGTATTTATGTTATCTTGTGAAGCTTTATATTTGTATTTGTGCTGGGGGTAGCAGTTAAACCCCAACTTTTGTGGACTTTAGGGATAAAAGGTTAGGATTCCCCACTTTTGTCTTGGGGGAAAGGCTATTGATGGATAGGACACACAGTGGCGCATTTATAGCAGTATGCCACATGTTTAGTCTTGTAACAAAAGTGGTATATCAATATAAATGCAGATGTTTCACTTAACTCAAATGTGTTGATAAATATTTTACCTTTGATTGTTGATTTTAATGACATATTATGTGAACTATAAAACTATAGGTAAAAGTCGGCCAGAATTCAAATCATGCCGCCAAGAGGACGACCACGTAACAGACAGGTTGAAGAATCAGAAAGTGAGGTTGGAAACCAAACCAATCCAATGAGGATGTTCGCGGAGATGCTAGCGGAAGCCATGCAATCAAGACCGCCACCTGGAGGAACCCAAGCAGCAGCCGAGCCAGCGCATCATCTGGCAAACTTTAAGGATTTCAAAATGGTTGGACCACCCGAGTTCAAGGGAACTCTTAACCCCATCGAAGCGCAGACCTGGATCGAGGAGATAGAAAAGGTCTTCGATGGTAGCAAGGGTGGCAGAGGAACCAAAAAACAAGCTTTGCTACCTTCATGTTAAAGGGCGAGGCGAACTACTGGTGGAAGGCCAATAGGGGCCGAGTGGAAGGAGGCATTGTCGCATGGGAACGCTTTAAGGAGATGTTCTTGGAGAAATTACTTTCCGGAGCGTTGAGAGCATGAAACAAGAGATGGAGATCAAGTTCCTGGAACTAAAACAAGGAAATATGTCTGTGGCTGAGTACGCGGCTAAGTTTAATGAGTTGGCACGGTTTGCAACTCACCAAGTCAGCACAGAGGAAAGAAAAGCTCGTAGGTTTGAACAAGGGTTGAAACCATGGTTATACCGTTCTGTTGCGGTATTGAAAATCAAGACATTTGCAGAACTGTTGGAGAGGGCGATCATTGCAGAGGGTGGCAGTGAGGCCCTGGCAAAATACAATCAAGAGAAGAAGAAGGGACATGAGGGCCCGAAGGCAGGAAGCAGCGGGGGCAGTAATCCCAACAAACGGAAATGGGTTAAGAGTCAGTCCTCTGGGGGAAATAAATCTGGAGGGGAGGTGAAGAAGCCAGGCAAATGCAACAACTGTGGCAAGAACCACACGGGGGAATGCATGAAGGGGAAGAGCGTGTGTTACCGTTGTGGACAACCTGGGCACATGGCCCTACAGTGCCTTAATAAGCCGAAAGGAGGTTGTTTTTCCTGTGGATCACCTGACCGCCAGATCAAGGATTGCCCGAAGAGGAAGGGCGACGCTGGGAGTGGCAACCGAAACAACAACAACAGTGGAAACAGCAACCGATTGAACTACGAGCCACCAGCCAGTCAAGCCAACAGGCCAACAGCCCGCACGTTCAACATGACTGTGCAGGATGCCATGGAATCCAAAGACGTGGTGTCAGGTATCATCCCAATCAATGATATAAATACATATGTGCTATTTGATTCGGGTGCTACTTGCTCTTTTGTTTCCGAAGAATTTGCTAGTCAGTTAAATGTACCTTGTGAAAAGTTAGAACACCCTATGAACGTAGAAGTAGCAAACAAGGAAATTATCCCCGTAGAATGCATTCATAGGAATTGTTGTGCTGAATTGCGAGGATTTAAGCTCAATGTGGATTTGATACCAATTCGACTGGGAGAGTTTGACGTAATCCTGGGAATGGATTGGCTATCAATTCACGGAGCAGTCATTGATTGTAAGAAGAAATGTGTACACCTAAAGACTTCTAATAAGTCGAAGGTGGTATTCTATGGCAGCAAGTCACCAAAACCATCTTGTTGTCTTACTATGATGCAAATAAGGAGATTACTGAAGAAAGGTTGCGAGTGTTATTTGGCCCATGTGGTCGATACTCGTCAGGTCGGGGATGAAATGGGTCAAATACCAATCGTGAGGGATTTCGCTGATGTCTTCCCCGAGGAACTTCCGGGACTACCGCCGGATAGGGAAACCGAGTTCGTTATCGATTTGGCACCAGGAACCGCACCAATATCGAAGCCGCCGTATCGAATGGCACCGGTAAAAATGAAAGAGTTGATGGTTCAACTGCAGGAACTATTAGATAAAGGTTACATCAGACCAAGCGTGTCCCCATGGGGAGCACCAGTTCTGTTTGTAAAGAAGAAAGATGGTTCGATGAGACTGTGTATCGACTATCGAGAGTTGAACAAAGTTAGGATTAAGAATAGGTATCCGCTTCCTAGGATTGACGATCTATTTGGTCAACTTAAGGGAGCGAAATACTTTTCAAAAATCGACTTAAGAACAGGTTATCATCAGCTGAAGGTGAGGCAAGAAGATATCCCGAAGACTGCATTCAGAACTCGTTACGGGCACTTCGAGTTTCTGGTAATGTCTTTTGGATTGACGAATGCACCAGCAGCATTCATGGATATGATGAATAGAGTGTTCAAGCAGTACTTAGACAAGTTCGTAGTCGTATTCATTGATGACATCTTGGTGTATTCAGGGACAGAGGAGGAGCATGCTAAACATTTGAAGATTGTATTAGAAGCTCTCAGGAAGGAGAAGTTGTACGCAAAATTTTCGAAGTGTGAGTTTTGGTTGCAGAGGGTACAGTTTCTGGGTCATGTCATCGACAAGAATGGTGTTTCGGTGGACCCAGCCAAGGTAGAAGCAGTTAATAACTGGGAACAACCAAAAAACACCCACAGAAATCCGGAGTTTCTTGGGATTAGCAGGATACTATCGGAGATTCATCCAGGATTTTTCAAAGATAGCATCGCCATTGACCAATCTCACCAGGAAAACAGTTAAGTTCGTTTGGTCGGAGAAGTGCGAGGAAAGTTTTATGGAGCTGAAGAAGAGACTTAGTCAAGCACCGGTGTTGACCTTACCCGACAACACTGGGGGTTTCGTAGTGTATAGCGATGCGTCACACAAGGGTCTTGGCTGTGTGCTGATGCAGCACGACAAGGTAGTGGCGTACGCATCACGTCAGCTGAAAGACTATGAGAAGGGTTACCCGACTCATGACTTGGAGTTAGCAGCGGTAGTTTTCGCCTTGAAGATTTGGAGGCACTACCTATACGGTGAGAAGTGCAAGATATATACGGATCACAAAAGTCTGAAATATATCTTCACTCAAAAGGAGCTGAACATGAGACAACGCCGATGGTTAGAATTGATCAAAGACTACGACTGTGAAATTCTGTACCATCCGGGCAAGGAAAATGTAGTGGCTGATGCCTTAAGCAGGAAAGGCAAGGTGAAATTGATGCAGCTGACGGTTCAAGAGGAATTGGTAAAGGACTTTGAACGTCTCGTGGACTGGAGATTAGGATTTATTTAAAATCCAATGGAGGCGGACAAAAAATATTGTTTACTGTAACGGCAGGTCCGACTCTACTGGATAAGATACAGGTGGCTCAAGAATTTGATGAAGAATGCATTGACATTAAGAAACAATTATCGGAGGGAAAAGCATCGAAGTACAAGGTTGACAGCGCAGGATTGTTGAGATTCGAGGGAAGGATCTGGATACCCTACGTACCAGACTTAAGGGAAGAAATTTTACAGGAGGCCCATAATACGAGATTTTCGGTACATCCGGGTAGCACCAAGATGTATCAAGATCTTCGTCAACATTATTGGTGGCCGCATTTGAAGGGGGAAGTTGCAGAATTCGTCAGTCGATGTCTCACTTGTCAAAGGATCAAGGCAGAGCACCAACGGCCGAGCGGATTGTTGCAACCCTTAGAGATTCCCGAGTGGAAGTGGGAACACATCACAATGGATTTTGTGGTAGGGCTCCCGACAACACATAAGGGTCTAGACGCCATCTGGGTGATCGTAGATCGTTTGACCAAGTCTGCCCATTTTCTACTGATCAAGATCAGGTACAAATTGGAACAACTGGCGAAACTTTACGTGAAGGAAATAGTATCACGACATGGAGTGCCAGTATCTATTGTGTCTGACAGAGATCCGCGCTTCACATCAAATTTTTGGAGAAGCCTACAGGAGAGACTGGGAACACAGTTAAGAATGAGTACGACATATCATCCTCAAACGGATGGTCAGAGTGAGCGAACAATTCAGCCTCTAGAGGACATGCTCCGGGCAGTCGTGATGGACTTAAGTGGCAGCTGGGACGATCACTTGCCATTAGTAGAGTTCGCCTACAACAATAGTTACCATGCTAGTATTGGTATGCCATCGTACGAAGCATTATACGAAAGAAAGTGTCGAACACCGTTGTGTTGGGATGAAGTTGGTGAACGGAGGTTGTTGGGACCAGAATTGGTACAACAAACCGTGGAAATCATTAAAGTAATAAGATAACGGTTAGTAGCAGCCCAGGATCGCCAGAAGAAGTATGCCGACTTACATCGTCAGAAACGAGATTTTGAAGTTGGTAGCTTTGTGTTTCTGAAGGTATCTCCCTGGAAAGGGAAAATCCGTTTTGGAAAGAAGGGCAAATTAAGCCCTAGGTTCATAGGACCGTTCGAAATTTTGAGGCGGATCGGCGAAGTGGCGTATGAGGTAGCATTACCTCCTGAACTTAAGCACATTCACAACGTGTTTCACGTATCAGTGTTGCGTCCGTATAAGCCAGACTACAAACATGTCATCTCCTATGAACCAATTCAAGTCGAAAAGGATTTATCGTACGAGGAGGTTCCTGTTCAAATACTGGATAGGAAAGAGCAGAAGCTGAGGAATAAAATCATTCACTCGGTGAAGGTTCTCTGGAGAAATCACGCGGTGGAAGAAGCCACGTGGGAGCTCGAAGAGAAGATGAGAGCAAGTTACCCTCAGTTATTCGACTAACCTTAGATCGAAATTCCGAGGACGGAATTTTTATAAGGGGGAGAGGATGTAAGGACCAGAAAATTTTAAACATTTTATCAAATTTATTTTAATAAATAAATTCATTTTATATATAAATTGTGAATTTAAATTGGATCCATGTAAGAATGTTATTTAATTAGATAACTATATGGTCCAAATAATTTTTATGTGCATTAAAGGGACTCACTGATGGGTTAAATAATTAGTGAGTTAACCCTAAGAATTTATTTGCAAGAAATTGGGAAATTAATAAATAAATTTATCATTATCGGATTTAAATAATTCAAATGAAGAATTATGGTTATATTAAATATGTTAAATGAATAATTAATGGGTTTAGCTGTTAAATTTAAAATATTAGAAATGCAATGTGGATAAATTAAATTGGACTGGCCCAATTTCCACCTTGTTAAGCTGAGCCCAATACCCTTTTATTTTCCTAATTGGGCTGGTTCTCCATTTGTTTCAACCGGCCCAAGTCAAGCCCATTCCCTTAAAACCATCCTTGATCCGGTCAGGTTGGGTCAGTTGCTACAGGTTGGGGAAAACCCAATTGGCACACCCAATTTGAGGGGTTCAGCCGAGCCAATCACTCACAACCCTCACACCAGATAAACCAAGCGAGCCTCTCAAATCGAATTGGGGAAGATCTTAGCCCTAGACCCAGCACAGACCCAACCCTTCAATCTCTCAATCAGACGAGACGGGGGCAGAGGAGACGGACCACGCTAGACGAGCGTCGGTCGACGAGAAGATGTGAAGGGACGGCACGACTAGGAGCGGGCAAGGACCAAGCGTCGGCCGAAGGGACCAGGGGATTTAGGCGTCGAACGACCAAGTCGACGGGAGTACGCGGCTCGAGGCTCCGCCGGCAAGTCACGCTGGAACTGGATGGGCTTGACGCAGACAGCCTATTGATAGCCACTCTCTCCTACCGACGGTCCTTGAGGAATTAATTAGGGTAATACCCAGTTAATTTGGATAAAAATTTCACTATAAAGTGAACCTCCCCAAACCCTAAATCGAGCTGCAGAGCTGATGAGTTCCAAATTAGCCAAGCTGCCGATTTTCCTTTGTTTGTAAGTCCCAATTTAGAAATTTTTGAGAGAGAGCCAGGGGAAAGTTGGTCGCTAGCTATGAATGTCCGATTTTGTCAACTACTTTGGACGAAGAAGGAGGGCTGCCGTCCGCACCACATTGAGGTATAGCCATAGGGTTATCGAACCACTGTGATGGTTCCTATGAGGTTTTTATGAATTTTTCCATACTTGTTTGGTATTGTCGATTGTATGTATTGTATTGGATTGAAACTTTCCTCTGTGTTGGATACCTGTTTCTATATACTGGAATTAATTGTTCTCTATATTGGAAGTAATTTTCCTCTGTATTGGGTTAATGATTTCTCTGTATTGGGTTAATGGTTTTTGGTAATTTCTTGGGTTGTGCATTTATTGTTGAGCCTCTGTATGCTAAGAACCATAAGGTTCGGCAGCCTTGAACATCATAAGACTAGGCAAATTCCGAATTTTAAATGCCCAGTAGGTGTTCGCTGTAATGCCTAAACCAACCTTGTTCATTTAGTAGTAAGCATCCCGTCCATACATCGTTGGAAATTTTCCTTATTGTGATTGGTATGGCTGGAAATCGAACCCAGCTTTTGGTGGGGATTGTTGGGCCAACGGGTAACAACAAACCAATGATTATTTATTAACTGTCAATATTATTAATAAGGTCAATTAGATAATTATTTATTAATAAATAATAAATAAAGATAGTTGGTTATTATTTAATAATAAATAAAGCTAATAAATATTTGATTATTGTTTAACTACTATTAAATAATAACCAAGTATGGATAAAATTAATAAGTTAATTATTTATTATTTATTCCTAAATAATAAATAAAGTTAATAAATAGTTGATTATTGCTTAATTACTATTAAATAATAAAACAAATATGAATTAAGTTAATAATTTAAATATTTGTCTAGTAAATGTTTTAATTATTATTTAATTAATATTAATTAAATAATTATTTATTATTTGTCAATAAATAATAGATAAAGATAATAAATATCTAATTATTATTTGATTAATAATAATTAGGTATGAATATAGCTAATAAGAATAATAATTACTTAATCATTAATGAAATAATGATTAAGTATGAGTGAGATTAATAAGTTAATTATCGGTGGCCCTTAATAAATAAAGATAACAAGCACTCAATAATTATTCAATAAATATTTAATAATAATTAAGTGTGTGTAGAATTTATACATTGAATATTTAATTATTGTTTAATATGGAACCAAGTGTAATAATTACTCAATTACCCTTATGGTGAATAGTAATTAAGTAAATAAAAGATTAAGTAAGAGATCAACTACTATTTAGTTGTTATCAAATCATGTTAAATTTATTAATTATTTTGTAACTAATAAATAAGAAATTTTAACCCACATTGAGAAGGGTACTCAAACGATAGGCAACCATGATTAACTATTGTTTATTTTAAATAATAGCTAGAGGCCATTAAAATTAAATTCTGTTTAGCTGGTGGCTAGGTAGTAATTAAATGTATTCGGTGAATTGTTTATCTGCTAAATAAATAGCATAAGTGAGTATAATTACGCAATGCTAATGGATAAACCAACTCTACCAACTGATAGGTTATCCAAGGTCAAGTAATTAAAGCTAAGATTTAAATTGTAGCTGATCAAACAGGCAAGTTCCTAACCCTAAACTTTTACATTATTGCAAGTTCTCTATCCCGAACTTTGATTTTTGCAAGTTCCCTAACTTCATTCTTGCAGTATATTGAATGCAAGTTCTCCCTTACTCAACTTTTACATTGAGCAATACTTCTAAACCTTATGCATTATTTTTAATTCATGCAAAAGGTATATATTATTGCAAGTTGTTCTTTAAGCTTGAATCTTATCTCCAAGCATGCTTTAAGTGGTCTGATTACTCTTAAAATTATTCTACATCTATGTATTCATTGGCATTCGTACTTGTGCATTTGAATTCGTATGATTATTTAAGTTCTGAAAATTCACGAACTACTCATGATTAAGTCTGAACCCTTGTCTCGATCAGACACGTATGTAAGAATTTATAAAAGCTATCCGAACCAATCATTGGTAAGGATTCTTAGACTAAATGAACACCCCTTTTTATTATAAGGGAGTACCCCAAGTACCGGATATAAGGTACAAATAGCAGAGTTAAATGTTATGCATATACATAGCGTACGCGAGGCTGATCCCCTCAAGTACTTATTCTGTAGCCAGTAACCAGAGGGTCAACTAGCTATTGACTCCTTTGGAAGTTATTGTTCAAGGTCTATTCGACTATCAATTGTTCTAAAAGCATTCATTGTTATTGCTTCTGATAATGCTATTGTTGAAATCCCTTTCTATATTCCTTTCATCATGATATATCCTTATTATTGTATTTTAAACTTGCTGAGCAAACTCGTTGCTCATTCTTGCTATATCATGACTTTATTGCAGCCAAACCCGAGACGTCAGGGAAAAACAAAGGGAAAGAAAAGATGAAGTGATAAACTTCATGTAGCAGACTTAAACATTATGTGCAGTTAATCATTGTTAATGTAATATTAAACCCTGTTTGTTACTTAGGGTATGGATTCATGAATGTATTAAGGTTATTGTATTCTGGGACTAGTAACACATTTGTAATGAACAACGTATGTTTATTATATTCCGCACTTTAGTTACCATATGTTGTTAGAGGTGAATGTTTGTATTGGATCGTGATGACCAGATCCGGGTATTTGGAGACCCGAATTTGGGGGCGTCACAAACAACAACCGCAATTTGAAGACTAAAAATGAAAAATATACTATATTTTGGAGATTTAACATGAAAGAAATATATAGTCTGAGGATCGACGAGATACGGGAAAAAAATAATTAGGGGACTAAACGTGAAAAACAGTTATAATTTGGAGACTAACAAAGAGATTATCCCTATTTATTTATTTATAATTATTATTACAAGCTTTATAATTCGTGGAAAGAACATATAAGTTTAGGGATTTGGCTCTCTTCCATTATACATTTCCTCTAATTTTATTTAATACACCATATTTGTATAGTTATGAATAGTATAATTGAAATCGATACCAGTTAATTAATTTATTATATTGAATAGTATAATTGTTCCAAAAATAGAAGTAATCTGACATTTTTTTACCATTTGACTGAACATGAAGATTTTACATCAAAATTTCAATGGATAACAATTCGTCTAGACTTTTAACGATGACCAATAAGCTCTACGATCTTCAACAGACTTTACGATCTCCAGAACTGAGATCGGTAGGCTCTACGATCTTTTACACTATGATCAATATGCTCTACGATCTTCAACTACATGTTTTACAATCGTCTTTTAACTTAAGATCTATAAATCAAATTCACTTTACGAAATAGATCAACATAACAAGTTTGATCTCTAATCTAAGTCCTTTTACACCAATTTTATTTAAAGGACTGTACAAAAGCTATTGATTACAAATATACATCATTTTCACATATCATCATCAAATCTAAAACATGTATTATACTAGCGTCATGTATTGGATGTAATTGGAGGGAAGGTATAACGGAGGGTAAGGCTGAGCAAGAAACCGAAATTGGCCCCCGAAACCATACCAATTGAGCCGCACAAACGGTTTCGACGTATGTGACGGTTTTAAAATTGCTAAAAAAATGCATATGCGGTTTAGGTGCGGTTTTAAGAGGCTCACGCACCGCTCAAATCGCACCGCACTGCTCTTATATATTATATATATTTTTTAGAAGTTATATAAGAAAATTCCAAAAAATATAATAAACAATTTTAATTATGTTATGCACTTTTAAATTTTTTGTTTATGGCTAGAAATATTTCTAATTGAATTGTAATGGTTTGAGTAATGTTGAAACATTCTGAGTAACATATTTCAAACCTAAAACTTGTTGCTTGATGTTATTTTATTAATGTTATGTATGGTTTCTTATACATAAAGATGAATTTGATTTATTGAATATTATTGTTAACTATGTTAAATGGTTTTGGAACCGAAATCGAAACAAATGAAACCAAACCGCATCGCATCTTTTAAGATCGTACCTTATCAATCACAAGCGGTGTCATGTACGATTTAAAAATTGTCAAACCGCACCCAAACAATTTCATGTGCAGTTTGGGTTGTTGGAGTTCTAGCAGTATTAACAAGATCAACAGAGTATTAAAATTGGAACGACTTATCTGGAAAGAAAGAATGAAACCGAGGCTAGCAGAGCTATTGTCCTAATAAGTGATTCTGCCCGCACAGGTAATAACCTTCGGTACAAATAGGCTGCCGGCGTTCACCCTTCAGGATTCAACGGCGAAACCTCCAATTGTGTGTACTCACAGAGAGAGGTTTTGGACTTGTCTTTGTAGATTGCCCGACTTAGAAAATAGGAATAGAGTATTTAGAGGGAAGCATGTTCTGAATATTAAGGTTAATTGGATATATAAAGCATCAAGAACTGATCCATATTTATAGGAGAAATGAGATCTCAGATCTCAGATCTGAAATACATAAAACGTGGGAAAGTATAGAAGAAGGTTTAAGAGACAAAAAAGTGTATGGAACTTAAGCAACAAAAAATATGTTTAAGACTTAATGAGCAGAAAAATATAGAACTTGAGAATGACTCATTCAAAAATTCAGTTACGAATTTTAGCAAAACATTGTACTATCTGGGTGCACCCGCGAGGCCGTATCGTCCGGATTTGCAGGCCCCCCTGCGCGGGCGTAACGCGCGCCCACACGCATTAAGATTTTCTGGCCGGAAGTCCAAGATCCAAGCTTGGCCCAACCCAATTTCTTAGTCAACCTCATGTGCGTGAGCCCATCCCTTTTTCCTCTACCATGTTATTAAGTCCAACACTAGGATATACTAATATACTCAAGAATAGTTTCCAAAGTGAGCAATATGGGATTTTGGTAAACACTAGAATTTGAAGCATAACTAACAATCCCCCACATGATTCAAATTTATTAAAGAAAGATTACAACGAAGTAAGAAAGGCAATGGATTTTAGATACATCACGTCGATACCATGTGGGTTTGAATCGACACTTAGTGAAACAAGTTCATGATTGTAGATTATAGGTGAATTAAAATCTTGAACCCATTATCTGTGATACAAACAGTTGAACTAGCACACATACCAAAAATCCTGAATCCACACAAGTCCGCGGTTGGGCGCGTTCTAGGCCATGCGCCATATCCCAGATTTTCATAAAGGCTCTAGAGAGTTTGTCATAGGCTCTCATAGGAAGCGGCCTACACTTTCACCTTTATATAAGTGAACCCATCAAATGTAAACTGACATACACCACCTTTTAGGGCTATGAGTTTCATTAAGAATCTAAATGATTTATCTTATCACAATTTGTCAGTAAGCACCACATGCACACAGGGATAAATAATTGCAGTGCTATAATTAAGTAGTTTCATGACTTGTTGTTACCTATTGAACCTAATTCATGGGATCTCCAATCACATGGGTTGGGTTTCCATCACGCACTACTTACTCAAGATGTTGGCAATAGTCTCATCCCTCTGGATGCTTCTTGGACAATCCTTTTAATCAATCCCTTTGTAAGCGGATCCGCTAGGTTCTTTTCAGATCTCATAAATTCCATGGAAATAACACCGTTACTGTTCAGTCCTTGTACAATATTATGTCTCAAGCGAATATGCCTTTGTTTCTCATTATACACTTGGTTCATTGCTCGGCCGATGGCAGCTTGAGAATCATAATGTAGAGATATAGAAGGAATTGGTTTAGACCACAATGGTATGTCTGCCAATAAATTCCTCAGCCACTCTGCTTCTGTACCTGCCAATTCTAATGCAATAAATTCAGATTCCATAGTAGATCTAGCAGTACAAGTTTGTTTAGCAGATCTCCAAGAGACAGCTCTCCCACCTAAAGTAAACACATATCCACTGGTGGAGTTTGTTTCATCATTATCAGATACTCAATTAGCATCACAATATCCTTCTAAAATATTAGGATGACCAGTAAAATGTATACCTACATTAACAGTTCCTTTTAAATACCTCATTAGGTATTTATGAGTATATCTGCTAAGTCTACTGATGGCATATGCAATATCAGGTTGAGTACAGTTCATTAGGTACATTACACTACCAATGATTCTAGCATATTCAGTTTGTGCAATACCAATCCCTTTATTTTTCTTTAAATGTATACTAGAGTCATAAGGTGTTCCTAATGACTCTTCATTAAAGAAATTAAACTTCTTAAGAATATTTTTCACATGATGAGATTGAGATAACACCAAACCATCTGCATGTCTATTAATTTTCATGCCAAGAATCAAATCCGCTTCTCCCAAATCTTTCATGTCAAATTTAGAAGATAAAAAAGTTTTTGTGGTTTTCACAACTTTCTCATCAGTACCAAATATTAGCAAGTCATCCACATATAGGCAAATAATCACACCACAGTTTTCATTGAATCTACTATACACACAAGTATCAGATTCATTTGTCACAAAGTCATTAGACAAGAAAGTTTTATTGAATTTGCCATTCCATTGTTTTGGTGCTTGTTTCAAACCATACAATGATTTCACAAGTCTACACACTTTTTGTTCTTCTCCTGGAAAGACAAATCCTTCTGGTTGACATATATATATATTTCTTCATTTAACTCACCATTCAAGAAAGCAGTTTTAACATCCATTTGGTGGATTATTAAATTATGAATAGATGCCAAAGCAATTAAAATTCTTATGGTTGCAATTTTAGTCATTGGTGAGTAAGTGTCAAAATAGTCAAACCCTTCTTTTTGAGTATACCCTTTAGTCACAAGTCTAGCCTTAAATTTATCAATAGACCCATCAACTTTAACTTCTTTTTAAACACTCATTTACTACCAATAGGTTTACACCCTCTAGGCAAATTAACTAGTTCCCATGTATGGTTAGACATAATGTATTCTAGTTCACAATTAATAACATCTTTCCAAAATGTTGCATCAATTGATTTCATTGCTTCTCCGTACGTTTTAAGGTCATCTTCAGTTATAAACGCAGTTATAAAATTTGGGTCAAAAGTTTTCTCAAAACGTTGCCTTTTACTTCTAGTAGAAGCAGGTACCGGTTCTTTATCTGTCATTTTAAGAAATTCATTTGAAGATGGACTGCCCACGTCTCTTATTTTCATTGGAAAAATATTTTCAAAGAATTCTACATCCTTAGTTTCCAAAATAGAATTATTCTGATAATTATTAGTCTCATCTTTAATAACCAAAAATTTGTATGCAGCACTATTAAAAGCATATCCAATAAAAATATAATCCATTGTTTTAGGCCCAATTTTATTTCTTTTAAATTCTGGTATAGCTACTTTAGCTAGACACCCCCACACTTTAAGATACCCCAAGTTAGGAGTATGATTCTTCCATAAATGATATGGTGTAGAGTCTATCTTTTTATGTAGAACTCTATTTAAAATATGATTTGCAGAAAGACAAGCTTCACCCTACATATTATATGGTAAACTAGAACTAATTAACATGGCATTCAACATATCTTTAAGAGTTCTATTTTTTCTTTCAGCGACTCCATTGGACTATGGAGAATAAGGTGGAGAAGTTTCATGTATAATACCATTTAGTTCACAAAATTATTTAAGACTTTCCGATTCATATTCACCTCCACGATCGGATCTAACTCTTTTAATCTTTCTTTCTAACTGATTTTCAACCTCTGCCTTGTATTTAATAAATATTTCTTCTACTTCATCTTTAGAGGCAAGGAGATAAATTTGAGTATATCTAGAATAATCATCCACAAAAGAAATATAGTATTTCTTACCACCTCTACTTATAGTATTTTTAAAATCAGCTAAATCACTCTGAATTAACTCAAGAAATTCAGTATGTCTTTCAACACTTTTAAAAGGTTTATTAGCATGTTTTGCTTCCACACAAATTTCACATTTATTAAACTCAGTATTTACAAAATTAGGAATAAGCTCAAGTTGTTTCAACTTTTTAATAGATGTCACATTCAAATGTCCTAATCTAGCATGCCACATATCCAAAGATTCAACAATATAAGCAAAAGAAGCATTCTTATTATTCAATTCAGCAAAAGCATAAAGAACTTATAAAAATATTTTCCCACAAAATCCCCATTACGGGTAAGTACAAGTTTATCAGATTCAAACACAAGTTTAATCCCAGCTTTGTTTAACAATGAACCAGACACAAGGTTTCTACGAATATCAGGCACATGAAGCACATTTTGCAAAGCGATAGTTTTTTTCGAAGTTAACTTAAGTAAAACTTTCCCTTTTCCTGCAACTTTGGTGGTTCGAGAATCCCCCATAAAGACATTTTCCCCATTAGTCACAGTTTTGTAATTAATGATTACGTCTCTGTTTGCGCAAATGTGTCTAGTGGTGCCGGTATCAACTACCCATTCCGAGAAGTTATCAACTAGGTTTACTTCCGAGACAACAGCAACAATAATGTCATCGGATTCAGCTAGGTTCGCTTGGGGCTTAGGCTTCAGTTATTACTATTATTATTATCTTGCCCCTTGCGAAAGTGACATTTCATAGCAATATGGTCAGGCTTACCACACACGAAACAAGGACCTTTGGTGAAAGGTTTCTGAATTTGATTAGGAGTTTTGAACCTATTGTCTTTACCCCGAGTTGAGTTCTGATTTTTCCTTTTGTGGTTTTTGGACGGTTTTTGATTTGGATGATTATGGGTCTTCCATTGTGGCCTTTCTTCAACGAGATTGGCCTTGGCAGAATGATGAGCAACTATCTCTCCTCTATCTTTTGCCCTGTTTTGTTCTTCAATATGTATGTGTGCAACTAGTTCCTGCATAGTAAAATCTTTAGTGTTATGCTTAAGGTTCATCTTATAATCTTTCCATAAGGATGGTAATTTTTCAATAAGTGCAGCAGCTTGAAAGATCTCGCATATTTTCATTCCTTCCCCAATAACCTCCCCCACAATAGTCTGATATATATGAACTTGCTCTATTATGGATTTTCCATCTTGCATCTTAAAATCTAAAAATTTTCCAGCAACATATTTCTTAAGTCCAAAGTTTTTTACAACATACTTAGATTTTAAGGCTTCCCAAATCTTCTTAGCACTATCATACGGGTAATAAATCTCAAACAACGTATTAGACAAGTAGTGCAACATATATCTACGACATATACGATTATCCTTAGCATAATCCGTTGTTGCAGAAGTATCAGCATAAGTTTTTTCAAGAGTTTCAAGAACATCATTAGGAGGAGTAGCAGGAAGTTCCATAATAGGATCCACATATAACACATATTCCAGATTCATAGTTTTCAAATAAAACAACATGTCTTCAGACCACCTCTTAAAATTCGTACCATCAAATCGTTCAATTTTAGCAAAGTCTAAAGCAGATTTCATCTTGTTAATAAATCGAATCACTTTTTAGATTGTTGGAGTTCTAGCAGTATTAACAAGATCAACAGAAGAATAAAATTGGAACGACTTATCTGGAAAGAAAGAATGAAACCGAGGCGTAGCAGAGCTACTGTCCTAAAAAGTGATTCCGCCCCCACAGGTAATAACCTCCAGTACAAATAGGCTGCTGGCGTTCACCCTCCAGGATTCAATGGCAAAACCTCCAATTGTGTGTACTCATAGAAAGAGATTTTGGACTTGTCTTTGTGGATTGCCCAACTCAGGAAATAGGAACAAAGTATTTAGAGGGGAAGCATGTTCTGAATATTAAGGTTAATCGAATATATAAACCATCAAGAACTGATCCATATTTATAGGAGAAATGAGATCTCAGATCTCAGATCTGAAATACATAAAACGTGGGAAAGTACAGAAGAAGGTTTAAGAGACAAAAATGTGTATGGAACTTAAGCAACAAAAAATGTGTTTAAGACTTAATGAGCAGAAAAACATAGAACTTGAGAATAACTCATTCAAAAATTCAGTTACGAATTTTAGCAAAACATTGTGCTATCTAAGTGCACCCGCGAGGCCAAATCGTCCGGATTTGCACCCCCCCTGCGCGGGCGTAACGCGCGCCCACACGTATTAAGGTTTTCTGGCCGGAAGTTCAAGATCCAAGCTTGGCCCAACCCAATTCCTTAGTCAACCTCATATGCGCGAGTCCATCCCTTTTTCCTCAACCATGTTATTAAGTCCAACAATAGGATATACTAATATACTCAAGAATAGTTTTCAAAGTGAGCAATGTCGGACTTTGGTAAACACTAGAATTTGAAGCATAACTAACATGGGTGTCCACCCGCACCAAACCGCACCATGTTCTACGCTAATTGAGGGGATCCAAATCCCATGACATCCATCATTTTTACAAATAAATGTATCCTTAGTTATCTAATTTGCTAAAATGAGGAATAAAAAGTGTAGAACATTAAAATTTTATTGTTTAACTTATAAAAAGAATATAGAAGTAATTTTTGCACCCTTACACTTTATTAATAAAATTAGTTACCTAAACTGCTAAAATGAGGGATAAAAAGTGTAAAACATTAAAAATTTATTGTTATAACTTAGAAAAAGAATATAGAAGTAATTTTTGTACCCTTACACTTCATTAATAAAAAATTGTCTAAAACCCTACACTATAGAAATTTCTGAAAAATATAAAAAACACAAATAAAATATAAATTATATTTTTTATTAAAGAAATAAGAAACAAAAATTAAAAGGAAAAAGGAACAAAAATAAATATCCAAATAAAAATAAAAACAAAGACAAAAAAAAATTAGTTGTCAAGATACAAAACAAAATAAAAAACAAAGACACTCCTAGGGGAAATATGTCGCATTTTACCAAAATAAAAATTAAAGATTATTTTTATTAAAGTTTGGCGTGACTGTCTCACGATCAACACGTATCGAGTAATGAGATTAACTTCAACTCTCAACCAATTGAATAAAATGGTCCCCTTCTGATGTGACCAACTACTGCACTGTTTTTGTCTTGTCCATAGAAAAGCTACACATCTAAGGCTCCCCACATCCGTTTGCTCATTCATAGCATAGGTCGATAGGCGTCCTACATTACAATTTGCATAAGCTCTTATAATTCAGAACCAAAGAAATACGTTATATAATCAAAGATAAATTAGTTAATATAAAGTATTATTTAGTTGATTTATGTATTTTAAATATGTTTTTAAAAATAAATTTGTTATGATTTAAATTATTTTTTTGAGGACGGAAAGAGTAATTATTTATAAGTATAACATTACATAGTACTCTCTTTGTTCTTAAAAAAATGACTAAGATTCAATTTTCTTTGTCCACAAAAAAATAAGTTAAGATACATAAAGTGAAAAGTAAATATGTCATTTAGTAAGATCTACTAATATAAAAAAATAAAGTTACTCATCATTTTATGTAATCTTTGAGGCCTATAAGGATAAATTTAAAAAAATTTTATTCTCTTTCCTCTATTTTAGTCTTTCCTTAATATGTGTAAAAAATATATTTTACTCATCATTTTGAAGACGGAGGGAATAATTCAAAACAAAGGAAGTACGTAATATAATTAAAGATAAATTAGTCAATATAAAATATTATTTAGTAGACTTATGTATTTTAAATATGCTCTTAAAAAATAATTTTTTTGTCACTTAAACCATATTTTTTTAGACCAGAAGGAGTAATTATTTGTAATAAATATAACCTTATAAAGTACACATTTATGATTTGAAATGGGACTACGGTGTTACAAAATTATTTTCTATTTTTAAACATTATTAATCGGAGGTAATCTACCATAGTTGGATATTTTGTGAAACTGACCAAAAAATGAACTCTTTTCACTTTAATTTAAAAGTTTTTTTTTGAATCTACACTTTTTGGAGAGTACAATATACTCCATCCGTCCCAAATTAACTGCTTAATTTTGACTTTTTAAAGTCATATTGACTATTTTTAAAACTAATTTTTGTACCATTTTTGCCAAAATATAGGTGAAGAGATTATAACCAAAAGAAAGTATATACAATTTACTACTAATGCCAATTTTTATAATGTTAAAAAATATATTTATATATGCTTAATTATTAATTTTAAAAATAGTCAATTTGACTAAAAAAGTCAAAACTAAGCAGTTAATTTGGGACGGAGGGAGTATTTTATAATCGAGTACAAAATGAGAGAAATGACATAACAAAAAGAGAAATTAATACTCTCTCGGTTCTCAAAAGGATGACTAAAGGTACAATTATTTTCGTCCACAAAATAATGAGATAAAGTAAATAAAATAAAGGACATTATTTCATTTATTGAGGTTCATTAGTATTAAAAATAAAACTATTCATCACTTTATGAATCTTGTTAGACCATTAAAGAGAAATTTAGAACTTAATTTATTCTTTTTAAAAAAAAAAAATTTGTAATATGTGTGAAATTTATACTTTACTTATTCTTTTAAAGATGGAGGGAGTACAATTTTATCATTAAGGGCGTTATAGACATTTCGCAAAATCTAGTTGGATTCACGCGGGGTTTGGCTTGGGGATAGTAGGACCCTAATTTAAGCTCATTAATATTTTTGGCAAAACATCTTAATTAAAAGAATTTAATAACAGTTGCTTTGATTTTACATGGGCTATGCTTTTGTTAATGGTCTCTCAATTCTTTCTTTCCCTTTGGCATGAGGAGTTGCTTAATTACCAACAGGTAAAATATATATATTACGATTTTAAATATTAATTTTTTATTATTATTTATGTGAATAAGTAATAATAGTAATTCAATTAAAAATATATCATATAATAAGTGACTCTTATAATTATATCAGATCTCATATTGATGTAAGTCGCAATTCTAATTCAACTAAAAACTTTTACGATACATAAGAGAATGCTTACCAATAATTAGGGTTCTCTGCTTAATTTCCCCTTGCCTTTTATGTAATTTCCTTTTGTTCAAAAAAAAAAATTATATTCCAATATACTTTCTATATAGGTGGCCCATATGGAAAAATAATTGTGCAACACATATTTACCCATGTGCCTTTCCGGGCAGCTACTTCAAAATTACCATCTTTTTTTTATTTTATTTTTTTGGGATTAAAAAACAAAGACAAAAGAGTGAGTATGAATTGGAACAAAAATGAAATTAATATTGTTCGATCATAATAACATAAAAAAAATTATTATACCTCTTCCAAGCCATAGTTACAAATCCCTCCTCCTCCACTCCATCCACATATGCAAATAATAGGTTGAGAATATAACATATCTATTTTGTATTAATTTAAAATATAATGAATAAATAACACATAGCTACACTTTATTTGTTTTTTATTAATTTAAAATGTGAATTATTAGTAGAATATAACGCGTGATTATATTAATTTTTCCAAAGTATGAAGCAAATGTACTCATTCGTAGTCCAAACCCAGCCCATGCCATAAATAGAAAGCTTTATTATAAAGTCACATGTAAAATGTTCTTAGGTTTGACTGCTCACACCATACCCCTTCTTTGTTGAGTACCTCGATTCTCAGTCCCCTATATCTTTCAATAAGACAAGGTACATTAATATGTTGGACTAGAGAGAAAAGACGTACATACCCCTTTGTTTGGTCCACAGTCCACACCACAGGTGTCATTTCGATGGCATAAGCAGATAATGCTTCCACTTGTTTGCATTATTGAGGGAAGACCAATTAAGTACAATGTAGAGCAGCTAGTGTCCCAGGGCACATGCTAAAAAATTTCCTTTTTTATTTAAGGACAACCTATTCGTTAGTCGTCAAGTTATTATTATTTTTCATACTTAATTTTTAAAAAAAAAATTTTTACGTATTTTCTTTTTAAATTTTATTATTTATGTAATTTTTATTTAACTTTATAAAAATAGAACAATTAAAAAGTATTAAATATGAAAAACAACTATAGATTGAAGATCAAATGTGAACAACAACCGTAATTTGAGGACTAAAAATGAAAAAGATACTATGTTTTGGAGACTAACATGAAAAGAAATATATAGTCTGAGGATCGACGAGATACGAGAAAAAAATAATTAGGGGACCAAACGTGAAAAATAATTATAGTTTGTAGACTAACAAAGAGATTATCCCTTTTATTTATTTATAATTATTATTACAAGCTTTATAATTCGTGGAAAGTACATATAAGTTTAGGGATTTGGCTCTCTTCCATTATACATTTTCTCTAATTTTATTCAATACACCATATTTGTATAGTTATGAATAGTATAATTAAAATCGATACCAGTTAATTAATTTATTATATTGAATAATATAATTGTTCCAAAAATAGAAGTAATCTGATATTTTTTACCATTTGAGTGAACATGAAGATTTTACATCAAAATTTCAATGGATAAAAATTCTTCTAGACTTTTAACGATGACCAATAAGTTCTACGATCTTCAACAAACTTTACGATCTCCAGAACTAAGATCAGTAGGCTCTACGATCTTTTATACTATGATCAATATGCTCTACGATCTTCAACTACATGTTTTACAATCGTCTTTTAACTTAAGATCTATACATCAGATTCACTTTACGAAATAGATCAACCTAACAGTTTGATCTCTAATCTAAGTCCTTTTACACCAATTTTATTTAAAGGACTGTACAAAAGCTATTGATTACAAATATACATTATTTTCGCATATCATCATCAAATCTAAAACATGTATTATACTAGCGTCATGTATTGGATATAATTGGAGGGAAGGTGTAACGGAGGGTAAGGCTGAGCAAGAAACCAAAATTGGCCCCCGAAACCGCACCAATTGAGCGGCATCAATGGTTCTGACGTATGTGACGGCTTTAGAATTGTTAGAAAACTGCATATGCGGTTTGGGTGTGGTTTTGGAAGGCTCACGCACCGCTCAAACCGCACCGCACTGCTCTTATATATTATATATATATTTTAGAAGTTATATAGGCAAATTCCTAAGAATATAATAAACAATTTTAATTATGTTATGCACTTTTAAATTTTTTGTTTATGGCTAGAAATATTTCTAATTGAATTGTAATGGTTTGAGCAATGTTGAAACATTCTGAGTAACATATTTCCAACCTAAAACTTGTTGCTTAATGTTATTTTGTTAATGTTATGTATGGTTTCTTATACATAAAGATGAATTTGATTTATTGAATATTATTGTAAACTATGTTAATTGGTTTTAGAACCGAAATCGAATCAAATGAAAGTAATCCGATATTTTTTTACCATTTGAGTGAACATGAAGATTTTACATCAAAATTTCAATGGATGAAAATTCTTCTAGACTTTTAATGATGAAAATATTTTTTATGATTCTAATTTTTGATATGATTGATCTTAATATCATCAATTATCTATTAACATATTTTGATCATTACTACCAAAATTATTAAGATCAAATAATTGGTGTATTTGATGAAATTGAAAAAAATGTGTAATAGAGGGGAGCTAAATCCTAAGTTTAGCCACAATTTATTAGCTAAGTTTTAACTAATATTTACAATAATAAAAATTTATTTAATTTCAAATGAAGTCATTATAATATGTCATTTTAATCCATTGATTAATATATTAAAAAAAATACGTACCTCTTCATTCAATATGATAACATTGATGTTGACAATTTTATTTATTTTTGTGTTTATACCATGTTGGAGAATTTTGAAATGGATGTATAATTCAAAAAATAGAATATAGAAGACTTAGAGGTAAGTATTAGATACACTGTCTTTCAGACTTTTATTCTTCTTCTCTGGTATACGATTTTACAAGATTGTTGTAGGGTTATAGACGAATAATCCTCCCAAGATAGAACTAAGCACGGGATTATTGCAAGCAACAAATTTGAAATAGGTCCAACAAATTCTATAGCTTTTCTGGAACTTGGGCCTTGTTACTGCCTTGGCTTTATTTGCCACCAAGTATCAGTTATCAATTTTCATAAAGGATTACATCTTTATATGAAAATATCATTTTTTACGGGGACTTAATAAATGACAATTCCTTAGTTAACTCAATTATGAATCCTTCCCTCCTAATATGGTGTAGAAACTCTATAAATATGAGGTGCAAAAGATGCAAGAATTTTGTTATATTTTTGTATTGATTTGATTATTTTTGTTTAATGTCTTTTATTTTTATTTTCATAAAACATGTCACTTCAAATGTGACCGTCCAATGGTAAAATATCTGTTTTTACTATGTATCATGTAGGAGTTTATCCAATCACTAAATCAGTAAAAATGCTTCATAATAAAACTACAATAGTGTTTTGATGACTAAATAATGATACTAAAAATAGATATTGAAATGATGTATATGGTTGTGGTTGATTATAAAAAAAATAATGCTATGAATTTTAAATTTGTGGTCTCAAATGGGTCTTAAATGACATGGTATTAAATATTTGAATGGTAATTTATGACATAGTCAATCACACGAGATCTACCCAACTAATGTTATGATGTCAAATCATTTGAAACACTTTTTGAGATAAAAATTTGAGACTCCTAATAATATCATTATAAAATTAGTTCGACCTATACATGATGAATTATCAATTAATCACAATTTAGCAAATTATTTTGGAATTTAATTTTTTTAAGAATTTTTTTTAGTGTGTGTTTGTAGCATCACTCATACTATAAGTTTCTTTTGAAGCCTCTGATTGAAATATAATAATATAAGTTGTTAGGGAAAAAAAGCATCGCATATATTAAGAGAATTTAGTGTCCAACTCAACAAAAAAAAATCTCAAAATTTTCCAATTAAACTTGTCCCTCTTAATGAAGATCGACTTAAATATCTTACAATACAAAAGTATGTTTTCTTTGCTGCTTGTATTAAAGTTCGTTACATAATTATCATATAGGAGTAGTAGGTTTGATAAAATTTAACCCTATTATTTACAAGAAAATATTGTTTAGATAGACTGGGTTGACACATTTGATTCAAATATAGGTGATCGAAAGTTTGTAAGTGGTCCATAATGTCCTCGATTAGAATGTCTCACGAGCTAATCAAAGATATTATATGGGCTCAAGATTCCAATTATCATGGAGGTGTGGTGGATTCATAATTAACGGATTAAGATTTTTTTTTACGAATCAGAATCTTCTCCATTATATTTATCTTCTAATTTCTCTCGATATATATTCAGTGATATAAATATTATATTTAGCGATCAAATAAAATCGTCACAAATATTTATGTTACTAAAAATATCACTAAAAGTAATATTTATGTCACTAAATGTGTATTAAAATTTTTTAAAATATATATATAATAGAAGGAATCATAATCCACAGATAACTTAGAGCTTATGATTACACTTAAAAGGTAAACATATTAATTAAGAAACTAAGAATGTAAGTATTAAAAGCAACCCTAGAAAAACAGGGTTGGGGGGCGGTCCGGTGCACTAATGACCGGTACCGTCCGGTGCATAGTGTTAAATTTTTTTTTTTTTTTTTTTTTTGTTTTTTTTAAACCACAATTATCAGAAAAAAAAATAAAAAATAATAGAGCAAGTTTGAAAAAAAAATTGTAAAAAAAAGTATTTTTTGTATTGAAAAAATACTGTAAACTGTTTACGGTGTTTTTTCAATACAAAAAATACTTTTTTTTACAGTTTTTTTTTCAAACTTGCTCTATTATTTTTTATTTTTTTTTCTTATAATTGTTTTTTAAAAAAAAAAAAAAAAAAAAAAAAAAAAAAAAAACTTAACACTAATGCACCGGACGGTACCGGTCATTAGTGCACCGGACCGCCCCCCAATTAAGAAAAACATACAGTACTAGTATACTATAATAAAGACATAACCCTAGTGTGTTGTTGTATTAGTTGCTCATGTGTGATCCCACATTTGGGAATGTGTATTGTAAAATATATTAATGTATATATGAACTTTAATTTAATTTCTTTAATATATTAAATAAATAATAAAGCGCTGTTTGTTTGTTTATGCCGTATATTCCAAAATATTTATTTTTAATTTATATTCGTTACGGGAAACATAATATTAAATCAAACAAGGGTGTTAATTAGCTGCCAAATGCAATTTTATTATCTAAACAAAGTAGTTGGCTGCACCAATCAAATGCAATGCCTCTGAGCTATTTACATTGAAATTTGATTAAATAAATGTAATTCCATATCAAATAATAACTAACTTAATTGTTCTTGGTTTCGTCACTAAAATTTAATTATTTTTAGGTAGTGTTTGACTGCATCTAAATATATCTTAACAGTCCACCTTTTAATGTATTTTAACAGCTCACAACTTTGTATTAAGAAGTCTTCTGAATAGTTAAGATACAACTGTGAGTTTAAACTATTCAGAGAATATCTTAATACAAATATATAGACTCTTAAAATATATTAAAAAATGAACTATTAAAATACATTAAGATGCAATTAAACAACACCTTACTCCATTTTTATTTCTCCTCCAAAATGTGGTATGCCTCCTCTGACCTTTGATGCAATAAGGGGGTAAAGAGAACTTATGAGGCCAATTTGTTTGTTCGTTGGAAATGATGGTGACAGCATAAAATATATTAGTAAATAATTAATGAGGTGCAAAAATAATAATAGAGTGGAATGGAATAGTACTTAATATACTTAATATAATAGAAGGGAGATTTGGCACCACCACAACACATTTGTTTTGCATTGAACGAAAGATTCCTTTTAATTGTTTATTGTTCATGAAAAAAAATATAAAAAAAATCTGACCATGCGTTGGGGATTTCGTACCAAGAATTCGTACTATATGGATTGTCAAACTAATGAACTACAACTCTACAAGTAACCTCAATGCCTATATCTAAAAAGTACACATTTAATTGATATTCAATTGATCGAGATAATTTTGTTGGCCGATCGAGTTGATTCAATCAACTCAATCGAGCTGATTTTTTTTTATTATATTCATTTTATCTTTATTCATTTTTCCTTTTTTATTAGATAGAATAGCCCAAAAACTCAAAACCTTTCAATTTTATTAGCACATATTTTCACTACTTTAACCGTATATATTAAAAAAAATATACAAATATTTTTTTATTTGTATATTTTTTATTCATGTAATTGAATCTTTCACTCTACACTATTTAATTTACAACCACAAAATCTACAAATATTCAATATTAAGACTTTCATATTATTCATAAATTTCATGGTCAATGCATAAATGAATTAATTAACAATATATATTACACATGTTTTAAAATTCACAATTATACTATTTAAATAAATTTTACATACTAATATTCAAACATATTAGTGCTTCTCAAGGGTTCATCTACTAGTTGAACTAAAAGCGATAACATAGAATAATGGCTTCTTTATTTTTTCTAATTCTTATATCTACACACGTCGTTGCTTTAAAAAAATATACATCATTATTCAATATTAATATAGATTTATCGTCATATATAATAATACTCGAAATATAATGGATATGTGGGATATACTTTATTCCGAATAAAATTAGGGAAATGATCATGAACCCTCTTATATGAAGATGAGATATTTATCTACTCTCATGTGAGAGAAGAACTTGTGAAAATATCAAAATTACATGTGAAAATATCCTTATGGACTTACCCTGGAAAATGGCTTGGCAAGACATTTAAATAAAATCAAAATTTACAAGTATTAAGATTGTAATTTTATTTCATATTTATGTCAAAGTAATTTGTTAGTTTAGTAGTAATGCTATAATAAATTTGTCGACATTGAGTCATTTTATATTAATGTCAATAAAAGAGTATTTTTTTATGAAAGATTAAGGCTAAAACCCTATTGCTTATGCATTCTCACAATTTATCTAACTGAGCTATAAAAAGCTTTAAGAAAGTCGAGCCAAAGTTATTAACAAACAATTTGATTGGCAACAATGGATGAGAAATGAAAGAGTGGGATATCACAAAAATTTACATCAAACGAATAACTTGACCTATTTGAAAATTTAATCAGCAATATAAACAAACAAACATGTAGCCCATTAAAAATTAAAAAAACATTCAAAACCAAAAGCTAAGGAAGTTGGGCTGATTTATTAACTCTGAGCAGGGTCTCATTTTGCTTGCTCAAAAGAACTCAATGACATTTGCTTATATACTTTGGCTGCTGTATTGTTGTTCTCTCTTTTCTTTGATTTCTCTCTCTCTTCTTCTTGATTTTCTCTCTCTCCTTTGGCATTTGCTAACACTTGGGAAGATCTCTTGGAGGTGGTAGAAGACACTCATTGGGGCCTTTCCCATTGTCCACAACAAATGCCATTTTTAATCCCCATGTTGTGTGCACTTCTAAATGGCAATGCATGAACCAAACCCCTAAATATACAAGAGAAAACGTGAATTCATGTCACATAGTTTGACAAATATTCGTTATAACGGTGATAATGCGACACGGTTGTCTTTATAATAAGAAAAAAAGTCATATGATGGGAGAAATAAATAATTACACTGATAAACAATATATGAAAAATATAAGGAAAAGAAAGGTTAACATCTTCGGTAATTCTTAAAATACAATTGTTTTTCATACTTGGTCTCCTAACTAATTTATTTGTGCATTTAATCCCCAAACTTTATATTGTCTGTAATCCTAGTCCAATTTCAAAGAAACAGAACAATTAAATGAGACTATATATGAAAAACGACACTAGTTTTCAAACTAAGCATGAAACATAATTATAGTTTGAGGATTAAACATGAAAAACTATATTTTGAGAACTAACGCAAAAAAATCGTTGTACTGATAATAATATGTGAAAAATATAAGGAAAAAAATATCAAGTATATGTACCTGGATTATCTGCCAAGAATCTTATAGCAGTCCACCCACCAGAAGGGACTCCAATTGTGTTCCTCTCAACAGGATCAACAAGATTGAAATTCTTCGGATCCTTCTTCGGATTAAAATTCCCAATCCCCCTTCCAACAGCAAAGAAATTAAACCCATGCAAATGAATTGGATGGTTTTCAGGAGCAATCATCCCAGTGTCTTGTAACACTAATTGTACAGTAGAGTTATAAGCCAACCTATAAAGCCTAGTCCCTTTTGTTGTCCCAAAATTTGTGGCTTGTGTCCCAGTATAATTGTACGGCATCAATGGCTTTCCAGGAAAATCATCAGTAAAAACTCCGCTAATATTGAAGAAATGTGCTTGAAGAAGATCAATTTTCGGCATGACAAATGTCACATTATTTATATCAGCTACCACTCTGTTACCATTAACACAAGTTGCACAAGGGTTGACTCCTAGTCCAATGGTGAATAAAAGCGAATGGTCAATTTTTAGTGGCACTTTCGCAGGAAATTGTTTAGAGTTTAGGCTTCTGAGAGAGTCCGTGAACTTTGTTGCGATCGGGGTGGCGTTCTGAGGCGGCGGGGCGGTGAGGGTGGTGGAGACACTAGAAACGGTGCCGGAATAATGCAATGTGGCGGTGGCGGTGACGTTATCGACTGCGATCGGTGAGTCCATAAATGGGGATACTGCAACTAAATATTTTCCGGTTCTATGACTAGTTGTAATTAGTACATTTGTGGTTTGGCCTGGTGCTATGAGAATTGTGTCTGTTTTAAAGGGCTTTACGTACGTGGCGTCGACTTCGACTACGGTGAGCTTATGCTTGGCAATCTTGAAGAAGAGCTCTTCGTTGAGTGCAGCATTAATGATTCTCAGCATGTATGTTTTTTCAAATTTGACTGATAAGTTGAACCCTGAAACAGAATAAAATTTGTTTATTATATTGTAAAATGAACTCTTACTTTAAGACGAAGGTTATAATATTACTTTGTGTATGGCAAGTTGAGACAGGTCCTGGGTGGCCATTGATGGTATGCGCATCGGAAACATTTGGGGCTAGTCCTGATTTTGTAGCTTCATTAATCACAGCCTCAACATCTGATTTCCACCATTCACCTACAAATTGGGCAATAAGCACAAAAAAAAAACTTATTAAGTACCACAAAATAATAAAACCTAACAAACAGAACACGTAGATAAAAGAATTGAATACATATATGCTCTAATAGACCAAGACATAATTGATTAATTTTATGGATCAAGATATAATTCTCAGAGCGTATGTGTCTTTTATATTCTCAACAAAATTTATCAAACATAATCGACATAATCGTATGTTACATTGCTCTACAGAAAAATGTTCACTTAGCCAACTAATTTAGTCGCAAAATCAACCCCCCCCCCCTCCTCCCCCAACCCACACACTCAGAAATGATTGGACATTAAATTTTTTTTGATATATCTAAGTATTAACACTTGATTGTTTGGCTATCAATATCATTTTTCATTCAATAAAAAGGTTCATTTCCGAGAGAGAGAGAGATGCCTTCACCTAGTATAACCACAACTTCCTTATGTGGTGCTGGAAAGGGGTAAGGCACCCCAAGTTTAGGCAAGACAACAAGGGCACCATGGACAGTGGCCCTGAGCCAGAGGATATGTGCATGCCAGAAAAGTGTACCCCTTTGTCCTGTAATTGTGAAGTTGTACACAAAGCTTTGGCCCGGTTGAATTGGGCATTGGGTAATGTATGCTGGCCCGTCAGCCCAACCCGTACGAAGTTGTCGAATTCCATGCCTGCCCATACCTCAAAAACAAGGTTAGTTTTGGAGCTCTATGGGATATTCGTACATTAATTTCACCAATTTCTTTAAAATACATGACAATAAAATAAATTCAGTTATATTGTCTCTTCTTGTTACTGTTCCATGCCATGTATTAATGTCAGATAATATATAGCCATTTAAAAAATTAACTATAAACAAGTAATTTTACTACATCGCAATACATAACATGAGATATAAGATGAGATAGATGATGAGACAGGTGATTTGGACTCTAATAAAATATAATAATTAATTTAAAACACTTCCTTTATTCGACAAAAGAGTCCTATTAATCTATAATAAAAGAAATTCACAAAAAGAATTCTCATTATACTGATAATAATATTAAATGACACAATTTATTTAAATTTATTATCATAATTTTATTATCATGTCACTATTAATAAACATATAATTTATTAATTTTAGCCATAAATATATAACAAAAATACGTTCTTAATACTTATAGATATTACAAATGAGACTATTTTAAAACGGATGATGTATTAAATATTTTGACAAAAATGACAACGTAGAACAATAAATATTAGAATAGACATGAGGTATTATTACCAGTGGATGCTCATGTTATATTTAACGTGGTTGACCACCTTGATGAGCACTGTGTCGTCTTCCCTCGCGTATATCGTCGGGCCAGGATAAAGCCCATTTATAGTAACGATGGGCTTAGTTGAACAAAGCCTGGTTTCGTTCTTCATCACCACCTGCATAAGTTTGCACCAAAATCATAGTTAGCATAATTTATTCAGTGACAGAGTCAGACTTTTCAAAATAAAATAATATTCAACAATTTTTGACAACGATACAATGACTTTGTAGATTTGAATTTAAATCAAAGTACCTATTTTTAAATACAAGGTTACTCTATTGAAAGGGGAAAGTGGAATTTATTAAAAATTTACAAAGAAAATGTGGGTTTAAAAAAAATAAAAATGAGATACATTGGTACCACACCCACAATTTCTATGCCCCCCCCTATTACATATATTGAGTTTTCATTTTCACTATTTTAGTATGTTGAAATTCTTCAATTACTGGAAGTGCATATAATTTTTTTTTTGCCTATCAAAAAAAAAAATCGGGTATATTGGCCAGAACCCGACTTTTTAAAATGATGAACACCCAATAATTTTTATGCAACTATAGAAAATTGTTTGACAATGACTTTAGTAATTTGCCTATTTTTCTAGACAAGGGTTCCTATTTAGCTATTTTATGAATTAAAATACGCATTAAAATTCCTATTTTATAATGTAGAGTAATCATATTCTATAATTTTGGGAGTACCTTATTAAAATTTTGACAGTGGTCCCCACCCTAACAATTTGCCTTACTCTTAACAAAATCAATTTATTTATGCTCGTGGCGCGTTCACACGAGTATATCTTGCATGCATGAATGGTAAAGCAATCGTCTAGAAAAAGACTTTCAGTTGATATGTCAAATTTTAGCACTAAAAAATACCTAGATAAATATTTCGTGCACAAAAATTCATCTTGATATGATCTTATTTTCTTCTCTATCAACAGCTTGAATCTAAAGTAAAGCCAGTGATATGATAATGACAAATAATATATATATCTAAAATAGGCATAACCAATAACATTATGGTGGATGACCATGAAAACTGAAACATATCAAAAAGTAGCATTTTTAATTTCAAGAAACCTTCTAAATTTCATCTTTTCTACTAAAGTTTGAAGGTGACACTTGCAACTTCCAACATAGTAGCAAACAAAGAAAATATGAGTTGAATAATCATTTTTATTAAATGTATATTCTTGAGACAATGCCCAAATGCAAACCAGATTAAGGTGACTTCTGGTCCTTGTCGAGGGGTACGATTCTCACTTGGTGCAAAAGCACAAAATTCGACTGATAATTGTGGCTTATAGATGGTTGCGAGTATACGAATTTGCAATGCAACACTGTAATATATATATATATATATATATATATATATATATATATATATATATATACACACACCCGGTAAGTTTCTAATGCGAACTAAATACGAACCGTCGTCTTTGGTGTCTATGAGGACGATTCGATCAATCGCCGTAGCTATGTAGTTTTTGGCGATGGGTGCGATGAGTCGAATCGTCGCCATAGACACCAAAGACGACGAATTCGTATTTGGTTCGCATTTTAAGGTTCGCATTAGAAGCTTACCGTATATACATATTAATGTTATCTGGAAAAAAGTTGAATGATCATTTTCATTAAATGTATAACCTTGAGACAATGTCCAAATGCAAATCAAATTAAGTTGACTTTTGTTCTTATTGAGGGGTTCAAATCTCACATAACTAATATCTGTAGCTTGTAGATGTTTGTGAGTATTCAGGTTTGCAGTGCAATTAAACTCTGTAGTACAAAGTGATGTGTGCTTGAACTGGTTTCCCGTTATTATTAGGAAAAAAAAATTACTCTGTATTATAGTGTACTTGAATCAATACAAGTCTAGGCCATAGGTGAAACTGATTAATCAGTTCTGGAACATGTTGTCCAAATAGAATTGAATGAACATTTTCATTAAATGTATAATCTTGACAGACAATGCCCTAATGCAAACCAAATTATGGTGACTTTTGGTTCTTATCGAGGGGTTCGCGATCGATTATTACTTGGTGCAAAAACATAAAGCTTAACTTATATATCTGTGGCTTGTAGATGGTTGCGAGTATTTGGGTTCAAAATGCAGCTCTGAAGTATAGAGTGATGTGTGGTTGAACTGATTCCACGTTATTAGACAATAAAAATAAAATAAAATAAAATACTCGTACTTGGACCAATACAAGCCTATGCTATATGTGAAACAAAAGCAAAAAAAGAAAGAAAACACTCTTGGCTAGTGTAGTTGGATTGATACAAGTCTAGTTCGTACCTCGAACTTATTAACGGACTATCGATTCTGTCCCAAAATAGATGTCATAATTTTGAGTTATAGAATGAATAATTAAGCGACGAAGAAATGTACATACATTGAACTTGTAATGACGAATTCTGCACTCGACCAATACGGGGAACAAACATGCCACCAGCACCAACATTCTAATCCATGTCGGAGCTGCCATCTTTTTCTCTCTCTCTAAATCTCCCTTTCTCTCTCTCTCTCTCTCTCTAAATGCTTGTTTGATTTACTTGGGTCTGACCAAGCAATGCAACCTTATAAAGAGAGTGCCTTGGGCTCAGCTGCCATGTCATTGTACTTAGTTAGGTACAGGCAATAGGATACTTCAAGGAGAAGATGCATATGGGTATAATGAACATATAAAATTCCAGAATCTCATGCATTAGGTATAGAATATAGGTATAGATATAGATATATATTTCTTGTAATTTACATAAAGTAGTTATATATATATATATATATGTATGAAACTAAGATACTTTAATTTTAAAGCTAAGTTATGTTTTTGTGTTAATATCCACTTCATAATATGGACTAGTGTTGCTGGTCAGAATTGGAAATTGGGTTGGTCCAACCATAAGCATATATATGTAGATGTGGTGGTTAAATTGCAACCAATCAAGCTAACTTGACCAAATCAACATGTGTACAACTTTTCCACATAACAAATTAAGGTCTGAGAAGGAAGTGAAACAGCTAGAACCAACTAATTCAATCTCATTCTGCTTTACTTTTTTTCTTAATTATTATATATGCGGGAGTAATTATTAAAATACTATGGCCTATAACTTGAGCATCAGTTTTAGTCATAACAGAACCTAGCTCACCCAACCCTCCTTAAAAAAACATTTGGATATTATGTACATGGTAGCTGATTTATAATAAATGATTGTTGGAAGGTCCTTATATTAACCACCAAATTTTGCATGTTCATTTTATTAGTTTTTGATTTAAAAAAAATACGAAACCTTTCTGCAACTTTATGTTGCGGGTCAACTTAACTATCATAATTACTAGTAGTAGTTATGGATTGTAGAGATTAATAAAATCAATGTCCACAACAAAGTTCATCTACTCGAATTCCAAAACTAAGAGCAATTTTAACTTTATAAATTAATTGAAGTTATTTTTTCATTAAAATTGATGGGGATTTATTTAAGTTTTAAAAATAATAAAAAATTTAATTGATTTTATGTTTATTTATGAAATTTAATATTCATAATTATATTAACTAAAATTAAATAAATTCATATTAATTTTAAATTTTAAATTTTTTAAACTTAATTTCAAAAAATCGATATGACTCTTATATTGTGAAACGAAGTATTATAATTTTGTACTACATATTTCTCGAAATGAATGGTCTATGTTTTTGGTAGATATATTTTCAGATGCTAAATTTACATATTGCACACCTGAACAAAACTTTTAGTTCCCTTATAAATAATATAGTTTTATAATTTAGTATTGAAATAAATTAACTAAAAAGATTATTAATTTATTTTATGTATTTTTATTTATTATTTAAAAAATTTTAATAATTTAATTAATTTTTTGACCCGTTTGTAATTAGAGCTTTCTTTAATTGAAAATTTTACTAGGCTTTATTGTTCTAATTTATTTTAATTTTCCTTTCGGAATAGATGTAGGAAATAGTTTATCACAATAAGTATATTATAATAATTTTTTTGGATTAAAAAATCTCTAATAATTATTATTAATTTCTCTTTGAAGGTTTTTATCTTCCTTTTAAATTTAATTATTTTTATCCCGTTCATGTTAGTAAGATAACTAGCTATCTAACCGCTATTATATTGCGTTATTTGGTTTAATTTGACCTAACTTCGTGCTTTAAAAAAGATTCTTTAACTTCCACTACTCTAATTCTACGAACAAACCTCCTAGCTACTATATACCTCCGTTCTAAAATTTAAAATATATTTTAATTTTTTAAAATTAATTTGTGAAATCTTAAAATCGAACCTAAGACTTTAGATCTCAGCACCTCAATCTTAATCATTAGACTAAGACTTTATCATACACATTTTTTATTTGTATCATTAAAAGTGTCTCTTTAGCAAGTCCAAAATTGAATTCCGTAACCGTTTTTATTTTCATATTTTTGTTTTCTAATTTTATTTTTATATATTTCTGCATAACGTTGTTTGATAATTACATTTGAATGTTAATTTTATTTATTTTTATGAAGAGGTAGAATTTAAAATTTGTTATTAATAAAATTCGATGTCTGGACCTCATTAAAGTTGATATGACTCCTTAGGTTGCCAAAACTAAAAAAATATTTTATTTATTTTTTTTGTATTTTCACTGTTTTTGTTGACATAGTGAATTTTGTTTTCATCTTTTTTATAAAAAAAATAGAAACAGTTATCAAACACTATTTTTTATTTTATTTTTAACAAAATAAAATTAAAAACAAAAAGATGGAAACATATTCAGTTACCAAACAGACGATTAAAATGTAATTAATTCTTCATAATGCATAATATCAAAGGCAATAACTTATTAGTAAAAGTCTTTTTTTTTCACTCCACAAGACTATAAGTTCGAGTCTATCTTTTCAAATTTACCTCTTAACAAAAAGTCAGAATTTAATTAAATGTAAGTTATCGTTAGTTTCCTATTAGGCCCTACGATAAAATGTATCCTAAAATTAAATTGGAATAGTATAAGTTCTTAATAATAAAAAAACTAAAATAAATAAATAAACAAAAATAAAAACATAAAGCTTTCCATAAAACATATATTTAAAACTCAACTTTTATTGGTTTTAGGCTATCTTGAAAACAAAGTGCATATAACTTTTCACACGTGCAAAATACTCTAATTTCTAATACACATATTTGATATTTCATACTTAGCTCCACCTAAAAGTTGAGCTTACAGCGACTTATGTACTTTAATATTAATAAAAGATAATGAGGTTAAAGAAGGGGGAGGATTTATTTTAATAAACTATTAAATGGCGAGATTAAAAGAAGTTTAGAGAAAGGGTCCCCTTTAATATGTATAATTGAATAAGGAACTGTGTCCTCTCCATTTGTTTCATTGGTTACATCTTGTAAGAAAGGAAGAAAAATATACGAGATTATAAGGATTAAACATAAACATCTCAACTGTACACCACGTTAATTAATCTTAAACATAAGAAATCTCAATTCTCCAAGAATTTCTTAGGTACTTCTGCCAATGAATGCATGACACGTCACAATAATATATATATATATATATATATTAAACATAATTTATTATTAAGAAAATCATTATAATTAAACATGTCCCAAACAAAATAAACCTTATATAGTATGCGATAAAATAGGAAAAACAATTTCAAAAACTAAACTATCGGTTATTGTAGGTTGAATGTTGTATATTTTAGTGAATAGGATGCATATAAGCTTGTTTAGAGTGAAACACTTTCATAAATTAATTAGTTATTGAAAAAATTACTTTCATTTAATTGTCCAATTGTATTTGGTTAATAATATTTTTCAAAAACACTTTATAAAATTATTTAGGGCTGGTTTTTAGTTCAAATGTAAGCTTACTTTCAAAAACATAAATTTTAACTTCTCCAAAATAACCTTTACACCTTTTTAAACGAAGCTTGGAAATTAACAAAATCAAAATAAATAATAAATAATCATTCATTCAATTAGAAAAATTCAAATTACATGTATAATAGAATAAAAAACAATCAAGAAAAAACTGTTGGAGACATGCCGCATCGTGCATCTAATTAGCAAATTTGTAATTACGCATCATCGTCGACAAAATCAAAATCTAAGCCCCCGCAAATAATCAATATAGCAAAAAATTGCAATCGCATAATACCTGCATATCCAAGTCCATCCCAAATGCAAAAATGTAAGTTATTCTTATAAATTGTGCAAATGGACTTATCATTTTGAAATACTTAAAATCTGGTCCTTTTCATTAAGTACTTTTAGCTTACCACAATGTTCGGCAAAAAAAGGCACTATATATGATAATTGTCCTATATTAGTGATTTAATTTACCTGTAATTTCTCCTTGTTAACAATCAATAAGTATAATTAATCACCTGGAAACAATTTTAACAGGTGTGGGGTTAGAATTAGATAACAGTTGAGATGTTAAACCAAAAAATGTTAGTTTGATGTTGAGAGATGGTTTTCCACAGATTTTGTGTCCCAAAATCAAAAATCTTAAGAGGGTAGCATATAACAGCTCAAATGTTACTATCTTTGTGGTCTTCAATCTCTTGGTTTGTTAATCTGCTTGTGGAATTGTACAAAACACATGCCCAAACAACAAATACCTACTTAAAGCACTTAGCTGAGTAGCTGTCTGCTTGAAGTATTGCCATAATAAGTAATACGGTCATTTTTAAACATAGTAAAAAAAACCCATGCACTAGTCAAAAGTGACATTTAGGTGGAATTTGGAAGGTTCAGTTGGTCCAACTCAAAGAAAGTAGAAACACATTTTATATAATATAAAAAAAAATTGGTAGGCAATAAAGAAAATGATTATTTATTTTCTACCAACAAAAGTATTACTCCCACATTTTCATAAAAAGGGTCTCATTGATAAAAAAAAAATTTATTTTATAAAAGTTTTTTTTTGGATAATAATATTTATAAATAACACAATATACTTAAGTTTAATATTACAATTTCACTATCATGTCACCAGTATTAACTAAACGTTCATTATATATAGGGATAAATATGTAAGAAAAATATTTTGTTAAAATTTCTTCAGTCTTCCGTATAGTAGAGATTCTCTTGCCATAGAAATAATCCAAGAACAGTTGCTTGGAGCCTGCCTTTTGTTATTCAATCCATCTGTTCCGGATCAGTAACCTCTGTTCTTCAGTGTAATTTGTGAGCGCGTGCTGTTTCCTTTGACAGTGATGCAAACGGCCTCAAAGAAGCTAAGTGAAACCGATTTAGAAAGTAGGGTTGATTTGTGACGAGTTCAATACATCCTGTTTAGCAGAAAGACGGATATTCCTTGTTCATTATCAGACAATCACTTATTCATAAAATCTCGTGTGGGGTTAATAGTTTTAATTTCCCATCTCATGGAAAACTCTTTTTGCTCCGCTTAGCCTTATCCCCAAATTTTAGAAATGGGGTTCTTTCTATGTTAGGAAATATTTTCAATAAAATATACTTTTTAAAAAAATTAATGTTAACTGAAATATTGTGTATAACTAAGGTGGTTCATTAACTTGGAAATTTTAATTATCAAGAGCAATAATAAAAAATATATTTTCACTTGTATGTATATATGTGTCCGGACCTGATCAAAATACGGACCTCAAATTTTATTTTTATTTTTTGCACTTTTTTTTCTTCAAAACAACTAAAAAAAATATATAGGTATTTTTGGTACTGAAAAAATTTGTTAAAACACTGTTTTGGGTATGATTTGGATACATATAACAAAAAGTGTTGCAACGACTGTATAACACTGTTTATTATATGTATCCAAATCATACCCAAAACATTGTATTAATAAATTTTTTCAGTACCAAAAATAACTATACATTTTTTATTAATTGTTTAAAAAAAAAGTGCAAAAAAAAAAAAAAAAATTGGGGTCCGGATTTTATCAGGTCCGGACTCCGGACCTGATCCGGCCTCTATATATATATCATTTGCTTTATTATATTCCAAAAAGCACATTAATTTACCAAGATGTTCATAGTTATAATTATTGGGCCCAAATCTCCATTCTGAATTATTAACCATTGACATCTTCATTTAGTATTCGTTCTTCGTATTATGTTCTTTTAAGCACAGCACCATTGATTATTGTTTAATCAATATAAGATCCAGTTTTTTAAAAAATGAATTGATTAAAAAAACAAACTAACTATAATTAACTAGACAAGTTTTATTTATTTATTTATTTGAATAAATAAGTTGGACAGTAAAACAGTCACATTTAACTTCTGAGTCCTACTAAAATAAATTTGTATTAACTAAAATTAAATAAATTCACATTAATTTTGAAATTTAATATATTGCCGTATGAGTTTAAAAATCAAATTGTATCTCTAATTTTGAAATAAAAAGAGTATTTTTATTTATAAACTTTTCTTGCTAACAAAATTTAGTCTTATAATTATAAGTACTTTGTTCCAAAGTATAAATCATCATTTTAACGGTATAAAGGGAATTCACCACATTTTAAAATATAAAATTGATGTAATTCAACCTTTCAGGGATGCATCACAGTTGATTTTAAGCCACTCCGCTGGAGGTTTACTCCATATCACAATAGTCTACTGGTGAATTTATATTCGAACTCGTCTTCGTCGTAATTGTATTGATCAAAATTAAATAAATTCATATAAATTCTATTGAAAGAATCTCAAATTTATTTTCAAAAATCTTTTTTTTTTATATATTTTAGAATGGAAAGAGTATTACATAAGAAAATATTTTATATAAATGTTATTTCTATCAATTATTTAAATGAGAGCCTCAACCTTAACTTGATGGTCCATCCTATGTTCACACGCTTTGAAGTTCTAGCAGCCTAATTTGGATTGCCGGTTAGTTTAAAGTAACTAACCCTGCCAAAATGTAATCTATATCTTATATATAAAAGCAATCAAGCCAAGAAAAAATCTTATTCAAATTAATTTAGTCGATCATTTCAAGGATAATTTGAACATTAACTTATAATTCTCAAATACAAATTACATAATTATACTAATACATGTTCAAACACAATGAATATAATTATAATTTAATACATATACATACATGCATAAATCTCACAATAAAGTAACAATTATATTTTATGACTATCCGAGTTAACTCATCAATTGGAATGAATTAACTCGGATAGTCATGAATTAACTTGAATGGCTAATATTACATTTAATACGGTAACTAATAATTACAGTTAATTACAATTAATTTTCCTTTAATTATGGAGGAAAACTATCAAATATTTATGAAAAAAATAATATTATCTCTGTTTTAAAATTAGAGATATAATTTGACTTTTAAGGTCAAACAACGGCATATTAAAATTTAAAATTGATATGACTCATAAAAATTTAAAATGAAATAAATTTTGTGATTAAAATTTTTTGTTATATACTATATGTCGACGCCGGGTTTTTCGCTTTCTCTGTCTTTCCCAATTTTAGCCTTTTGGTTTAGATGATTTTTTGGAAAAGGTCGGCATTGAGGTCGACGGGGTTTTGAAAGATCGTTTTTATGATGAGCCAATTAACCAGAGTCGCCAGTTGGTATATTTGAAATGGATGTACCAACTCATCCGAGTTTTCGCTCTTTTGTAAATCGCTGGCTCATATGTGACTCCGAATTAATTTGGTCTGCGAATTGAGATTCATAGAGTTCGGGGGCTTGCTTAAGTGAGGGGAAGGTGTTAGGCACCCCTCGACTTCCGTGAAACACGGTTACCGCAATCTTAATGCTTTCCTATCCTTTAATTCATGAATATGTGTATGTAGGTGCGCGCGTGTGTGTGTGTGTGCCTATGTGAATGTTGTGGTGAGTTTGTATGAAAGAGTCATTTGGATTTTAGGGAAAATCGTGTTTTAATTTGAGTATGCTTCGGAATGTCTTTTCGGTATAAACCCCGAGAAAGCTTTATTCTTTATGAGAAAGGTTTGGTTTTAATTGTCCAAAACTATGAGATTTTCATTAAATGTCGTTTTGGCAAAAGAAGAATTTTAAACCTTCGTCAAAATAGGAATCGAGATCTATACATTGCTTTCGTGAAACGATCGGGCAATTTCTAGGATCTCTTTCACCCTATGCACAAAGATTTAATAAAACGTTACTTATTTGCAAAATCATTTTTGTGTGGTGTTTTGGAAAACGATCTTTCTTTAGCTCCCTCGTTAGATAGAAATCGACATTCATTAACATTTCTCAAATTTTAACCTCGTGATTCTAATATCCTACTTTGCTTGATTTTTATGAAAATCTTATCATTTAGCTTTGAAATCAATTTCGCGTCATAAATCGAATCGAGCATAAAACACGCGTCGGGGCTATTCATGGGCATGTAAGCCATCAAAATATCCCCGAACGCCAACAATCACAAATTTCACTATTTCGGGGCCTTAAACACGATTCCCGCCTTGGTGTCGTTTTAAGGCCCAAAGGTTACATGTTACAAAACGAGCATCTTGAATCTATCACATACATCAAAACGTCCATCATCGGATTTGGACCTCGGGGTCGCATTCCTAGGCTCACACGAGATTAATACATGCCTACAAAATGAATATTACATAACTAACCAACCCGGGTTTATCTAATATACCATGATATCCGGAAATGACAATCTAAATAAATTACACCCAATAAATTATCACAAACAAGCTAGAAATTTTATCAATTGGATATTCTCGGGTTATTAGGAAGAATTTTGTTCCGATGGAACCTTTCCTAATAATCCCTAATCCATGATTGTTCAACAATATACATGAGAACTACATCCCATTTAAGCAAATAAGATGATATGAATTGTTATAACAAAAGGAATTTTTACCTTGCAAAATGATCTCAAAAAGGATGAAGTCTTGGTATTTGAATAGGATGAGAAATATATTTGATACAATCAAAATTAAAGGAGTAAAATTTCTCTCTTTTTCCTCTCTTTTCTTCCTATTTTGTTGCAAAATCTACTATTTTTCTCTCAAATTCCGTGCTGCTGTTTGCTGTTTTTCTTCTTCTTCTCCAAAATTTGCTGAACTTGCTGAACCTCCTGTATGCTGCCCGAAGCGGCTTAAATAGGCTGGCCAGAGCCAGCCGCAGATCTATCTGCGGCTGGCCGCAGATGGATCTGCGGCTGGCCAGCTGGCACGCCTCCCATCGCACTCAGCTGGTAGTGCTGATTTCCTGGTTTCCGTGCTGGCGCACCCACTTGGCCGCAGATCTATCCGCGGCTGGCGGGCTTGACTTTCTCGATTTTCGTGCCACGCCTCGATTTTCGTACCGCAACGTCGGTTTTCGCTGACAGGCTCGTATTCCGCAGTCCGGGAACTTCCGGGAGACGTGCCACCTCATTCGGAAATGCCTGCCTTGGAAGGTCATGCTGTCACGTCGACTTGGGCTGCCCAAATCATTGCGGCGGTGCCGGGCGCTCGCCTTTGTGCCCGCTCTTTTGTTCCTGCAAGCTGGTTCAATTGACGATTTCGCCCTCCTGTCAAGGTTAGTAGAAGGAAACGCAAAATTTGGGTGTCTACAGCTGCCCCTCTTTATCATGTTTATGAAATGATAAATGAAATGAACAGGATAAAGAATAGACACTCGATGCATGAATGACAGTTCGTCAGAATGACAGTACATACATGATGCCACACATATAGCTTATGATGCAACACAAGATGTAATGCATGCAAGACATTCGTAAGAGTGTCAATGTATTAACCCTTTGACCGTGTTTGTTAGTCTTTGGGTTCACTCTTTCAATCTATCATCTCGTTCGGGGCCGGGTATCGTCGCCGGTCACCCATCTCGTAACCCCCGGTTATCGTCGCCGGTTGGTTATCTTGTCGGAGCCGGTTATCGTCGCCGGTCATCAATCCATTTCGTGATCGCCGGTTATCGTCGCCGGTCGATCGTCTCTCGGGGCCGGGTATCGTCGCCGGTCACCCATCTCGTAACCCCCGGTTATCGTCGCCGGTTGGTTATCTTGTCGGAGCCGGTTATCGTCGCCGGACATCCATCTCGTGATCGCCGGTTATCGTCGCCGGTCGATCGTCATGTCGGGGCCGGGTATCGTCGCCGGTCACCCATCTCGTAACCCCCGGTTATCGTCGCCGGTTGGTTAACTTTCCGGAGCCGGTTATCGTCGCCGGTCATCCATCTCGTGATCGCCGGTTATCGTCGCCGGGGTCGAAACTAATCGTCATGTCGGGGCCGGGTATCGTCGCCGGTCACCCATCGCGTAACCCCCGGTTATCGTCGCCGGTCGGTTATCTTGTCGGAGCCGGTTATCGTCGCCGGACATCCATCTCGTGATCGCCGGTTATCGTCGCCGGTCGATCGTCATGTCGGGGCCGGGTATCGTCGCCGGTCACCCATCTCGTAACCCCCGGTTATCGTCGCCGGTTGGTTATCTGTTGGAGCCGGTTATCGTCGCCGGACATCCATCTCGTGATCGCCGGTTATCGTCGCCGGTCGATCGTCTCGTCGGGGCCGGGTATCGTCGCCGGTCACCCATCTCGTAACCCCCGGTTATCGTCGCCGGTTGGTTATCTGTTGGAGCCGGTTATCGTCGCCGGACATCCATCTCGTGATCGCCGGTTATCGTCGCCGGTCGATCGTCTCGTCGGGGCCGGGTATCGTCGCCGGTCACCCATCTCATGATCGCCGGTTATCGTCGCCGGTCGATCGTCATGTCGGGGCCGGGTATCGTCGCCGGTCACCCCTCGCGTAAACTTTTCACTTCAACACGTCAAATGGCTTCAAGGGAGCAAGGTGGGGCCCACCAGGGCCAGCCGCAGATGGATCTGCGGCCAGCCGCAGATACATCTGCGGCCATGATCGGGCCTTAAATCCAACGCGGCTCCTCCAGATCTGTCACTTTCAACTTGTGATCCAAAGAGATTCTCTCGATTTTTCTTGTTCGCAAGGGCTTTTTGTCGATTTTTCAACTTTCCTGCAAAAACTGTTCCGGTAGGATTGATCTACACGCTACAGGTAACACTTTGACCGGTCACTTTTCAATTTCGTCAATGTTTTGCTATACATTTGACTATTTGCATGTTTAGAGATAAAATGTATGCTTTACAATGCTATGTAATGTACCATCATATATACATGCTATGCATCAACTATGTGAGTCCTATTTTATGTTCATGAGGCGGTCCCACATATTGTTATTCCTTTTCTGCAATAAAAACGTGCATTACATGATGTAATTACACATATGAATGCAATTTAAATCTGTTTGAGGCTTTGGTTGATGGAAAACACGTTTGGCTTATGCCTGGGATGTTCAATTTACAAACGGAACTCTGCCGATTTTTTTTTTTTTTTTTTTTTTTTTTTTTTTTTTTAACATGCATCATATTGCATTAATCATATGATGAGGCTAGAAATTTAGAATGTTCATTACATAAATTTTAAAAGGAAACTTACCTTCTTTCTCGCCCGTTCTATTCCAGCTATGGATCGTGATGCGCCCAGTAGCTCCTCCGCCTCTCGGACTTCGGGTGTTCGCCGTCGTAGGGCTGCGCCCACTCCTGTTCCTCCTCGGACCCGTCAGGCTCGTCGTTTGACGGAGGCTGTTATTCGTCCTGGTCATCCGGACGTTGAGGAGGCTGTCCCTCCGGAGGTTGCGGCAGAGGGACCATCCTTCAGCACACCGGCTCCATCTACTCATCAGGCTCCTTCTGGCGCCTCTGTGCAGATACCCGATCTTTTGGGTCGGGATCTCAGTCGTCACCCTTCAGCATCTCTCGTGGCTAACGAGGTATATTTCAGCTCTATTCTGATTTCACTCTCAATTTCTCCATTCTCCTTCTATCCGGATTGACCCCTTGGTGATTGCCCCAGGTACCCGAGTTTACCCAGCCGAGGGGTAACTGGTTCAACATCTACTCCCTTTACGCGGCCCTGCACAGTGATTATCGGGCGATGGTGGACTCTTGGGGCTTCCGACATTTCTTCACTATCATCCCCCGCCAGTGCCCCTGGGGTTACATGAGGGCCTTATCCGAGCGATGGTTCCACCAGACGCAGTCTCTTCATCTCCTCGACTGCGAGGTCGTGTTGACCCCATGGGACTGGAGGTACATTACTGGCATTGAGTTTACCGGGTCCCCGCGTCCCCTTGGATCTTGATATCACTCCTGTGGAGGTTCGAGCTTTGCTGGGCTTCGCTGCTGAGGACCGGGTCTTTAAGGCCCGCAGTATCCGATCTGGTGCCTTGGCTGTTGATGCAGTCGGGGGTCTCTATGCGATGCCCATTCCAGCGGATCAGGGTACCCGCGACATTCTACTCCGCCGCTTGTTCCTGACGATCATGAGGGGTTGTTTCCTAGGGAACAACTCCTCCACCATTCATTTCAGCGTCGTGGGAGCGGTTAGAGACGTGGATCGCATCAGTGACTATGACTGGGGGTCATTCACCTTTGCCTATTTCCTCCACGGCATGCGCCTACGCTCGGAGGGACAGACTGATGCCTGGCTCGGTTTCTACCACTTTCTGCTGGTGAGTCCCTTCCTCCTCTCTATTACTGTATTTCTTTTCCTTTCATCCTTCTCTGTATTTGATAGTGACTCATGCCTTGCCTTGTTTCTATTCACAGTTCTGGGCTTACGAGCGGCTGCCATGTCTGAGGCCTCTCACTACTCTGGGCCCGGACACTTATCCTCGGGGTCGGCGATGGCATCACAGCACTCTGGAGGAGGTCCCCGTGTCGGGCAGCTTTGCACATTGTCGTATTCAGCTGGAGTTGATCACGGCTGCCGACGTCGTCTGGATTCCCTACCTCTCCGAGCATCTGACTGTGGGGTTTGCTGACGGGCATCCTTCCGGCCCGGAGTTCCAGCTTTCCACCCGTCGCCTCACTTTGCAGAGTGTTGGAGGCTGGGTGATGTATCTGGGAGAGAGCGCGCATTCAGATGCGTCACTGGAGAGATCCGCATCCCGCACTCCCTTTCTTTCACTACTTTCTGGCCGCTGGATTCTCAGCCTTCAGAGATCATGCTTGCCGGGGAGGATGGTCGGATGCTTTCCACAGGTCCCACTACGAGTGATGCATTCCGTACATGGTGGGTGCCCCGTACCATCGGTCCTCAGACTCGGGCCACTTTCTTCCTTGGAGACATGGTTCCAGGCTCGGTGACGATGACCGATTGGGCTGCCTGTGTTCGGACCCCTACCCACGCTGAGCAGATCGCCTCATTGACCCGTCAGGTAGATCAGTTTGTCGCTGTTTATTCGGGGGTTGGGCCGGACCCCGGAGGAGGCTTACACCTACGATCCTGACGGTGCAGGTTATGATGCAGGCCCGAGTTCATCTGATGCCACAGCGCATCCCTACATTCCTGATATGAACTTTGGTCCTCCGAGCTCGGCGACTCCAGGGGATCAGTTCGAGGATCCTGCTTTCATAGATGATACTGATTTTATTTAGACCAGGATAGGATAGGGTCTTTTGTATCAGCACCTGCTTAGATTTCTTTTTCATTTATGCACTATGTACATGAACTCATTTATTTATTTATGCACAGCTTTCTTTTTCATTTTTATGGGATTCACCTGCTTTATTATTAACGGTATGATGCATGCTTTTTATTTATGGGTAGAGGATGACCCCTGTACAGTCTTTTTTTGATACTATTTTTCACAGATGTCGTCCTCAGATGCCGTGGTTCGTTTGGATTCCACTCCTTCCACGGGGTTGGTTGGCAGCCTCTTCCGCTGGTTGGACAGTCTACTGCCAGCAGACAGGATTATCGCAGATGGTCTTTTGGGACATTCTTGGTCCTTACTGACCTTTCAGGTGCCAGCGGGCTTTGTGGATGGTCTTCTGAGCTATTGGGCCCCTGCCCGTCAGGTGTGTTTAGGTTAGGGACCGTAGAGCTGACCCCCACCCTTGAGGAGTATGCTCGCTTTACCGGCCTGCCGTTGGACGGCCCTTGTGCCAGGGTCACAGTTGGTTCCATGCGCCGTCAATTCTTGACTTTCACCGGTTTGCGGAGGGCTGTCTTATTACCGGTAATCATATCGGACCATATGGTTCCTCTTCGATTCTTGATTGACCGATTTGGCTCACCTGACAGTTTCCGTATTTTCCTCGGTGATTTTTCCGTGTCCGAGGAGCGTTGGGATGCCTTGAGAGTGGACGTTCTGATGGCCTGTGTCATCTCAATTTTGTATTTGCCTGCAGGACCCGATCATTTGGATATGCGGATTGTGGCGGCCGTTCGAGCCCTCCAGGAGGATCATACCATTCTTCCTATGATATTGGCGGATACCTACATGTCAGCCGCATATTGCCAGTCATTCCGAGGCAGATCCTTCAGAGGGAGCTCGACTTTGCTGTATGTGTGGTTCATGAGTCATCTTAGTCCCATCGGCCACTTCCGCCGCCAAGGGTTTTGCTTCAGTCACAACATAGCCGCGCAGTTTTCGTTTCGTCCCGTGAGTTGTACTGATGTGGCCTCCTGGACATCATTTTTGTCTATCATTGAGGACCCCTTTCATCTATTGGTTTACTCGGGCTATTGCTCCTTCATGCGCTTCTTGACTCATGTGTCTGGCATGGATTTCATTCCCATTGCCGGGTTAAAGGGCGTGACGACCTATCATCCCCTGGCGGTTATGGGGCAGTTTGATCAGACACAGGATTTACACCCCTTTGCGGGTGCAGCCGCATACCGATTCCTTATATCATCCTGTACAGAGAGGGATCTATTGCAGGTATACGAGCTTTGGGATCGCAGGATCTTTGCCGAATATAGTGCGAGCTGTCACATCCAGACATTTGCCTACGTACAGTGGTTGCGTGGAGATCTGGATTCGGCTAGTTTGAGTCGGACGGGGGCCTTTGATGACTCTGGAGTGATTTTCACAGAAGATACCGCAGACCATTCCACTTCAGCCGATTCTGCCCCGAGTCGGGTCGCTGAGGATTCCCGACTCCGCCTGGCCCTGATTACTACTGAAGCCGAGAGGGATGCCGCCCTTGCCGAGAGAGATGAGGCCATTCGGGCTAGAGATGCTGCCATCGCTGATAGAGAGGCCATTGTATTTCAGACCAGAGCAGTGGTAGATGCTCATTTTGGGACTGTCAGCCGAGCTACTGCTTTACTGGATTGTATTGATATGATGGGGCAGCAGATTGCAGGAGATGCTGATGCTTCAGATCTATCCACCACCCTGTCCATCCTGCTCCGGCTAGTTTCAGATTTGTAGATTATTTTATTTCCTGCATAGACTATGTTGGTTTCATCAGTTATTGAAAGAGAAATCTTGTAATAAAACGACTTATATATATAGACATGCATTTAAATTTAGTCATTTTCCCCTTTTGTCGTATCATTGCCATCCATTGGATCATCATTTTATCCAACTGACCATGATTTTGACATTTCGCCTTCTTTCTTTCCTCAAGACTTGATGGAGATTTGACAGATATTGCCGCACACCTTTTGATTTCATCGGATTGAATCTCAGATTTTGGATAACTGTTTGGGTTGGATCAGGGTATGTATTCTGGGGTGAAACTGGTTAGGCAGTTGGTTTCGGGAAGGTTTTGAGGATGTAGGAAGGTTTTATCTGGCTATCGAAAATTGGTTTTAGTTAGGGAAAGGATTATTTTATAAGGATCGGACCGCGCCATGATGGCTGCCTACGTACCCCCACCAGTTGGGAGATCAGGTCCTACGTAGTTCGCTCTCAGGGGAAAAAGGAACTGATGATTTAAGCGTAGAACCGCTTCACCGAGTCAGAATTGAGGGGTTGTGGAAATACCTCACCATCCATTTCTTGCAATATGAGGGCTCCCCCGGATAGCACTTTCTTGATCACAAATGGCCCTTCCCAGTTCGGGGCAAACTTCCCCTTGGCCTCGTCTTGACAAGGCATGACTCTTTTCAACACCAAATCATTTTCCTTGAACTTCCGAAGTCTTATCTTTTTAGCGTACGATCGAGAGATCCTCTGTTGATATAGCTGACCATGCCAAACGGCAGCCACTCTCCTTTCATCAATCAGGGCCAATTGGTCATATCGACCTTGCATCCAATCCTCCTCGCTTATCTGAGCATCGATCACTATTCTGAGGGACGCCATCTCAACTTCAACTGGCAGGACAGCCTCCATTCCATATACCAAGACGTATGGGGTTGCCCCTGTCGAAGTACGCGTTGACGTTCGGTAGGCTAACAAGGTGAGGGGTAACAAATCCGGCCATCCCCGATGATTAGCAGACATTTTTGCCATGATCTTCTTGATGTTTTTATTTGCAGCCTCCACTGCCCCATTCATCTTAGGACGGTAAATGACGGAATTGAGATGCTTGATCTTGAACTGGTCACACAATTCCTTCATGAGGGCGTTGTTTAAATTCTTGGCATTGTCGGAGACCACAACCTCAGGTTGCCCATATCGGCAAATGACATTATTCCTGATGAAGTTGACGATGACCTCCTGAGTGACTTTGGGGAAAGAGGCTGCTTCTACCCATTTGGTGAAATAATCGATCATGACGAAGATGAATCGGTGCCCGTTGCTTGCTTTGGGCTCTATTGGTCCGATTACATCCATTCCCCACATTGAAAATGGCCAGGGGGAGGTCATACAGTGCAGTTCATTGGGAGGTGTATGGATCACATTACCGTGCGCCTGACATTGATAACATCACTTGACATGATCATCGCAATCGGCCCTCAGTGTTAACCAATAATGCCCTGTCCTCAAGATCTTTTTGGCCAACATCGGTCCACTCATGTGTGGCCCACACACCCCGCCATGGATTTCATTCATAATCCTTTGGGATTGCGTTTCGTCTACGCATTGCAACAGTCCCAACCCGGTATCCCTTTTGTAAAGTGAATCGCCACTCGGGTAAAACTTCATTGCCATCTTCTGAATTCTCATCCTTTCAGTCCGATTTGCCTGATCGGGAAGGGATCTGTCTCTCAGATATTCCCTGATGTCGTGATACCAGGGCTGCCTTGTCAACACCACCTCGTTTGATAACACTGCCACATTTTCCTCATATGCCGGGGCATTCTGTACGGTGATCTCAATCTGTGGACTGTCCATACTCTTGATCACGTGGATTAAGGAAGCCAAAGTCGCCAATGCATCGGCAAAATCATTTCGTCCCCGAGGAATATGGCGGAAGGCGATATCTTCGAACTCTTGCACAAGCTGGGTGACACAACGATGGTATGGAAGTAACCGAAGCTCCTTAGTGCTGTATACCCCGATTGCTTGTCTGATTACCAATTCTGAATCCCCAAACACCGCTAGTCTTTTTACTCCCATGTCACGGGCCAATCGGAGTCCCAAGATACACCCCTCGTATTCAGCGGTGTTGTTCGAATTGCTGAAACGAAGTTTAGTGGCCACGGGGTATTGTTCTCCGGTGATAGAGACTAGGACCGCTCCGGCTCCTGCCCCCCCGGCATTCATGGCACCATCAAAATACAACTTCCAGAATTGTCCCTCGTCATCACATTTTTCGCGCGATACCCAAAATATATCCTCGCCCGGGAGAGGAGTTTCTAACGGCTCCATCCCTCCTGCCGGGGCTTCTGCCAACTGATCTGCAATTCCCTGCCCTTTCATGGCCTTCTGGGTCACGTACACCATGTCACACTGTTGTAAAATTAACTGCCATCTTGATAGTCGACAATTCAGCATGGGCCTTTCGAAAATATATTTCAGGGGATCCATTCTTGATATCAGGTACGTTGTATGCCCATGGAGGTAGTGCTGTAATCTCCCTGCAGCCCAGGCCAGAGCACAACAGGTCTTCTCGATGGGAGTGTAATTCTGCTCACATTGGCTAAATCTTTTGCTGAGGTAATAGATGGCCTGCTCTTTACCCGCCTCATTTTTCTGTCCCAACATACATCCCATCGCGATGGCATTTACCGATATATACATAAACAGAGGGATCCCATCCTTCGGGGGTACCAGCACTGGTGCCTCCGTCAATTGTTTCTTAATGGTCTGAAACGCCCTCTGACATTGCTCATTCCATTCTTGGGACACCCCTTTTCTTAATAGTTTAAAAATCGGCTCACATGTAGTCGTCAAGTGGGATATAAAACGGCTGATAAAGTTTATCCTCCCGAGGAATCCTCTTATCTCCTTTTCTGTGCGAGGTGCTGGCATATCCACAATGGCCTTAATCTTTGCTGGGTCCAACTCAATGCCCCGATCACTAACCAGGAAACCCAAGAGCTTGCCTGACTGTACTCCGAAAGCGCACTTGGCTGGATTGAGCTTCAAATTATACTTTCTGAGCCGATCGAATAGCTTTTTAAGATGAGTTATATGATCGGATTCTACCCTTGATTTCACAATAATGTCATCCACGTAGACCTCTATCTCCTTGTGCATCATATCATGGAACAAGGCCATCATGGCTCTCTGATAAGTAGCCCCTGCATTTGTGAGACCGAAAGCCAATCGTCTATAGCAGAAGGTGCCCCAAGGGGTGATGAATGCGGTCTTTTCCCGATCTTCCTCCGCCACCATTATCTGATGATATCCCGCAAAGCAATCCACAAAAGAATACATTTCGTACTGGGCTGTGTTATCCACCAGGATGTGTATGAAAGGTACCGGGAAGTTATCCTTGAGACTGGCCTTGTTTAGATCTCTGTAGTCCACGCATACCCTCACCTTTCCTCCAGGTTTAGCCACTGGGACCACATTGGATAGCCATTCCGGGTAAGTGGACACCATAATGATTCCCGCCCTGAACTGTTTGATGATCTCTTCCTTCACTTTTAAGCTCCACTCAGGTTTCAACTTTCTTAGTTTCTGCTTGACAGGCCTGAAACCCTCCTTGATGGGTAACCGGTGCACCACAATGTCGGTGGACAATCCGATCATATCCTCGTGCGACCAGGCAAAGACATCCTCATATTGGCTTAGTAACTCAATTATTTCTGCTTTTTGGCTGGGGGTAAGGTCCGTCCCTATCTTGAGTTCCTTTGGATTGTCAGGGGTTCCGATATCTATAGTGATGGTTTGGTCCAAATTGGGTTTGGGTTTATCTTCGACCCATCCTTTGATCTCATCAGGTGCGTCGTCGTAATCTGTCTCGTCTTACTCAATGCCCATCAAATCGAAATCCAGCTCAATGTCAAAATCATAATCACCATTCAAATTTGAAAGATCGTTTGTTAGGCAAGGAATACTCAAATTGGTACACCTGACATAAAACAAAGTACTTGTCATATATAAATCATTTTTCACGACGATCGCAATTTCAAATAACACGAAGAAACGACACAATTATGCAGAAATAAAATACAACAAAATAAAACTTCTTCATTCCCCCATCCTCTAGGGTTAACCACCCTGACGTCGAGCTTTACCCTTGTTTGGATATCACTGGTTTCTGGGTCCAATTATCGATGGTCAGGTTAGATGAAATGCGCTGGATAAAGGAAGGCCTCACATCGGACACCTCCCCGATGATTACGGATACGTCGCCTGAATCCTCCTTCATACCTTCTCCAGGAACAATCAGTCCCGCCCAATCGATGACAGGCACGACCTGTTGGGCTCCCGGTGGTGTGATAACATTCGTCCCCTCCTTACTGCTTGTTGATTGTCTGGGGATATAGCATTTGGTTTCAAACTCCTTTGCGACCTCCTGCAGGAAACTTTCCCTCCGGGCCAACTCATTACGTGTGGGGGTTAACTCTTCATTCCCTGCCCCAATCACAGGTCCGCTGATCCCCTGCTCATTGCCGACTTTGGTCACTGGGCTGCCAACTAGTCGAATCGGAGTCGCACCTTGACGGTGTCCCCGTACTGCGCCCACATGGTATCCCAATCCTGCCTTGCCTATCTGCTGTGGTAGGTGGATGGGCTCGGTGATTCCCTGACTGCTTTTCCCTAGTCCCTGTCCAGGTTGGAAGTTCATTTTAATCATTTCCTTTGCCACAAAGGTGAGTTCCGGAGAGACCCTTGGTTTCACAGCTGGAGCTCCCAGGCATCTATAATGGGGAGTGCTAATCTCTAGTGCTTGAAAGCTGGCAGGCGCCGCTGACTCATCCACATTGATTACTGGTAGGCCACTCCTGGGAGGAGAAGGGTCATCACATTCGGCCGAGATTGTTACCAGATTCCCATCGATGATCAACTTGATTTGTTGGTGGAGCGTGGAAGGAACTGCCCCGGCCATGTGTATCCACGGCCTCCCTAACAGCAGGTTGTAGCTTGCCGTGATATCCAGGACTTGGAAGGAGATATCAAAAGTACAGGGTCCTATCTCCACTGGCAATTCTATCTCCCCGATGGTGTCCCTCCGGGATCCGTCAAAAGCCCGAACCACCACATGACTGGCCCGCAGGCGCTTGGGACTGATGTTCATTTTCTTCAGCGTACTGAGAGGACATATATTCAATGCCGATCCCCCGTCGATCAGTACCCCATTCATGACATATCCTGAGGAGATTACTGCAATGTGTAGCGGTTTTCGGTGCCCCCTTCCCTCTTCGGGAATGTCCTCATCTGTAAAGGATATTGCATCGGTTTCCAATAAGTGGCCTACCAACCGGCCGAAACCCTCCTCACTAATTTCTTTGGGCACAAATGCCTCCTCCAGAACCTTCATCAGGGTTTTGCAATGCTCACTGGATGACAACACCAAATCCATGACTGATGTTAGGGTTGATTCCCTCGTTTAAAATCTGGATCCCCCTCATTTCTGGGTGATCCATCCTTTTCAAAAACTCTATGGCCCTTTCCTCAGAAATCTCTTCATTTTTTCTCCTTTGGCTCTCAAGGACTCGCCCGGGCAGATATAAGGGGTTCCCCTTGGTCGTCACGGAAGCACAACTGACCGCTTCCTCTGGCATTCCCCCATAATTCCAGGGTACAGTCTTCAGACTACTGATAGGGAGTTGCGGCCTAGCTGCAAGGATGATGGGCCTCGGGGCTGTCAACTTGACAGGTCCTTCCATGCCATTTGTACTTATCCCTATCAACCTGATGGGCGTTACCCGTGCATTCCCATGATCGTGTATTAACGTTGATCATCTCCTCAATTTTCTGCACGTAGTAGTTCAACCTTGGCGGCCCCCCAGCCTCACTTGCCTCTGTCACATTGACTCCCCCCCCATCATGTCTTGGCAGGGGATTTTGCCTTAACATTCGGGGAGTCTGGCTGCTCCACCACAATTTCCCCGTTGTCGATCATGTTCTGAATTATATGTTTCAATGTCCAACAATCCTGTGTATCATGACCCGGGGAACCCGAGTGATAGGCGCACCGCTTGCTTGGATCAAATCTCCTTCCCTTCGGGTCACTTGGGGGAGCCAAATTGATTATCTTCTTTTGGGCCATCAATACCGCTAATACTCGTTCAAGCGGCTCCCCGAGCGGGGTGAATACTCGGTTTTGCGAGGCCTCATATCTTCTTCGCCCTTCTGCTCTTTGATCTGTGAAATTGGGCTGACGGGATGGCCCTCCCCTCTGTACCTGAACCGGAAGATGACTTTCTGTTTTTCTGGATGACCCCTGTAAGATGAGGGAAACATCCTCTTCCTTCTTCTTTTGGACCCTCCGGGAAGTGCTGCCATAGTTTCCATTCTGTATTTGCTCGGCAGCAGTTTCTAAAGCAGTAAGATCCCGGATTTTACCCGACTTCAACCCCATGTCTACCATCTCTCCATGTTTAATCATTTCAGCAAAAGGTCTTCCAATCCCCGAGATGACCCTCTCATAATACGGTGCCTCCTGGATGTCTACAAAGGTCATCACCATCTCTGATTCGTTCATTGGGGGGGTCACCTGTGCGGCCATGCCCCTCCACCGTTGTGCATACTCCCTGAAGGATTCCCTAGGCTGTTTCTTAACCTTTGTCATTTGGTACCTGTCAGGGGCCATCTGGGCCTGAAAGCTGTATTGGGTTAAGAAGGTATGGGCCAATTCCTCCCAGTTGTGGATTCGGGCGTTGTCGAGGCGGGCATACCAGATTCTTGCCTCCCCTGTTAAGCTTTTCTGGAATAGTTGCATTCTTAACCCCTCGTCTTCGGCATAAGACCCGAGTTCTCCAATGTATATTTTCAAGTGTGTATAGGGGTCTCCCTTTCCATTGTATTTTTCGAACTCGGGAACTTTGAACTTTTCTGGATATCTGGCTCCAGGGAAAACACATAGATCTGAGTAATTAACCCTGCCCAGGGAGCCTATGCCCTTTAGAGATTGGATGGTTTCCTCCATGTGTTTCATTTTTCTCCGAAGGTCGTCATTATCCCCCTCTTCTGGGATAGTAATCACTGTCCTGCTAGGTATGGGAACGGGCTTTGGGATGACTGGCTCGTCCTTGAGTCGGGGTTGGTCCTCTTTAAGCAAGTTTGTACCATTTTTAGGAGGATTCTGATCATCCCCTGGTGGTGGAGTATTATGCGATCCCTGGTTTACCGGATCCTGTCTGATTAAGAACTGTTCCTTTAACATTGTGGCCATTTCCATCATCTGTCTTTTAAAATCATCAAACTCCTCCCGAGATATGGAATTATGGTTAGGAAGATCAGCCATTTCAGATGTAGAGACCTGGGCTTTCTTAGACTGCGAACGGGTTTGAGGAGCAATCCTACAGAGACAAATGGTTCGAAGTTTAGTCCTGGGGAAATGAAAACATGGATGCATGCTAAAGCTATAACCTTTTTTGTGTTTTGGGGTTCTTTAAATCTTTCCCTGCAAAAGAGAAAGTTAGTAGTCCTTTAGTGCCATAACCAATGCTAAACATGCTTTATTATGCTCCCCCAACTATTCCCTGCAATTCACAGCGGTTAGTAATCTCTTTCGACATAGAAAAGGGATGTATGAATATTGAATGAGATCATGACATTTAGACATATAAACGTAAAAAGGCATGAAGAGACTTTTCCTGCGTTGGGTTATTCTGAGGATGACCTATCCTAGGGTTACTCTCACGGGCTTTTCGGCATGAAGGTTCCCAAATCTTCGCAATCTACTCGTTTGAGCCCTTTCGATTGGAACGGATTTGAGTGGTGCGTTTCCTGAGCCATCTCCGGGGAGCAGCCCCATCGAGTCCAGTAATAAGCAACCGACAGGTTCGCCTCAGGAGGAGGTACTCTCTCAACATACATTCACATTCATCGTCCTCACCGTATGCAAATGATTACTTTAAGGTAAATCAACTCCATTCAATCATTCATTCATTGGACAAAAGCACACATTCACACAACAATAAGTAAAATAGGTCAAAATGTTGCACGCACATACATATTCATAAATTTTTTAAGGATAGGATAGCATCAAGATTTGAAAGCGGCTTAAGCCCTCTAATCTCCCCAGCGGAGTCGCCAGCTGTCGACGCCGGGTTTTTCGCTTTCTCTGTCTTTCCCAATTTTAGCCTTTTGGTTTAGATGATTTTTTGGAAAAGGTCGGCATTGAGGTCGACGGGGTTTTGAAAGATCGTTTTTATGATGAGCCAATTAACCAGAGTCGCCAGTTGGTATATTTGAAATGGATGTACCAACTCATCCGAGTTTTCGCTCTTTTGTAAATCGCTGGCTCATATGTGACTCCGAATTAATTTGGTCTGCGAATTGAGATTCATAGAGTTCGGGGGCTTGCTTAAGTGAGGGGAAGGTGTTAGGCACCCCTCGACTTCCGTGAAACACGGTTACCGCAATCTTAATGCTTTCCTATCCTTTAATTCATGAATATGTGTATGTAGGTGCGCGCGTGTGTGTGTGTGTGCCTATGTGAATGTTGTGGTGAGTTTGTATGAAAGAGTCATTTGGATTTTAGGGAAAATCGTGTTTTAATTTGAGTATGCTTCGGAATGTCTTTTCGGTATACCCGAGAAAGCTTTATTCTTTATGAGAAAGGTTTGGTTTTAATTGTCCAAAACTATGAGATTTTCATTAAATGTCGTTTTGGCAAAAGAAGAATTTTAAACCTTCGTCAAAATAGGAATCGAGATCTATACATTGCTTTCGTGAAACGATCGGGCAATTTCTAGGATCTCTTTCACCCTATGCACAAAGATTTAATAAAAACGTTACTTATTTGCAAAATCATTTTTGTGTGGTGTTTTGGAAAACGATCTTTCTTTAGCTTCCTCGTTAGATAGAAATCGACATTCATTAACATTTCTCAAATTTTAACCTCGTGATTCTAATATCCTACTTTGCTTGATTTTTATGAAAATCTTATCATTTAGCTTTGAAATCAATTTCGCGTCATAAATCGAATCGAGCATAAACACGCGTCGGGGCTATTCATGGGCATGTAAGCCATCAAAATATCCCCGAACGCCAACAATCACAAATTTCACTATTTCGGGGCCTTAAACACGATTCCCGCCTTGGTGTCGTTTTTAAGGCCCAAAGGTTACATGTTACAAAACGAGCATCTTGAATCTATCACATACATCAAAACGTCCATCATCGGATTTGGACCTCGGGGTCGCATTCCTAGGCTCACACGAGATTAATACATGCCTACAAAATGAATATTACATAACTAACCAACCCGGGTTTATCTAATATACCATGATATCCGGAAATGACAATCTAAATAAATTACACCCAATAAATTATCACAAACAAGCTAGAAATTTTATCAATTGGATATTCTCGGTTATTAGGAAGAATTTTGTTCCGATGGAACCTTTCCTAATAATCCCTAATCCATGATTGTTCAACAATATACATGAGAACTACATCCCATTTAAGCAAATAAGATGATATGAATTGTTATAACAAAAGGAATTTTTACCTTGCAAAATGATCTCAAAAAGGATGAAGTCTTGGTATTTGAATAGGATGAGAAATATATTTGATACAATCAAAATTAAAGGAGTAAAATTTCTCTCTTTTTCCTCTCTTTTCTTCCTATTTTGTTGCAAAATCTACTATTTTTCTCTCAAATTCCGTGCTGCTGTTTGCTGTTTTTCTTCTTCTTCTCCAAAATTTGCTGAACTTGCTGAACCTCCTGTATGCTGCCCGAAGCGGCTTAAATAGGCTGGCCAGAGCCAGCCGCAGATCTATCTGCGGCTGGCCGCAGATGGATCTGCGGCTGGCCAGCTGGCACGCCTCCCATCGCACTCAGCTGGTAGTGCTGATTTCCTGGTTTCCGTGCTGGCGCACCCACTTGGCCGCAGATCTATCCGCGGCTGGCGGGCTTGACTTTCTCGATTTTCGTGCCACGCCTCGATTTTCGTACCGCAACGTCGGTTTTCGCTGACAGGCTCGTATTCCGCAGTCCGGGAACTTCCGGGAGACGTGCCACCTCATTCGGAAATGCCTGCCTTGGAAGGTCATGCTGTCACGTCGACTTGGGCTGCCCAAATCATTGCGGCGGTGCCGGGCGCTCGCCTTTGTGCCCGCTCTTTTGTTCCTGCAAGCTGGTTCAATTGACGATTTCGCCCTCCTGTCAAGGTTAGTAGAAGGAAACGCAAAATTTGGGTGTCTACACTATATAATTATAATAATTGTATCAACTAAAATTAAATAAATTCACATCAATTTGAAGTTTAATATACCGTCGTTTGACTTTAAAAATTAAATTATATATTAATTTTTGAAACGAATAGAGTATAAACTAGCATGTGCTAGACAAGATATCAAACTAGTAAGCAATTTAAATAACAATCTAATAAACACATAATCAATCAATTACGTCCATTTAGATTCAGATGTACGTATCTTTTCTGTCAACATAATTTGTTGGCCTTTCTAGTTTAATATTGAAAAAAAAAATGTTACTTAAAAAATTGTCCCAAGTATTTTATTCAAACCTTAATGTTTGGAAGCAAAACAAGTACAACGGCTGGTGAGAAAAATAAAACGTTGCGTGATATTATAAAATAAACGTTACCCTCAAGAAAACATGCACAATGTGACAAGACAAGAAAACTTAATTTTTGATAAAGACCTGCTTAAGAGGCGACGTACAAATTAACAAAAAAAAATTCCATAAAAATATAGCAGATCAGCCCAGTTGATAGATTCTAATTTAAAATAAAATAAAATAAAATAAAAAGAAAATGAACATTATATATTTGGACCGACTTCCTCAGAGTGAAATTACTTTTGGGATTACTTAAAAAATATAATTAGTAATTATGATTAATATTTCTGTTTATATAAATAATTTTATAAAAATAATTTGTGTTTGGTAAATATTAAGTACTTAAACTAGGACAAAGTAAAAAATGTTTGGTATTAAAAGATTGATTGCCACTTATTTCCAAGTCTAAATTACTACTCTCTCTCTCTCTCTCTCTTCTGCAAAGACGGATTTAGTTTGAATTTTAAAGTCTAATTGACCAATTTTGAATCAAAATTTATCTTATTTTTTTTTAAATGTAGGTAATAAGGTAAATAGATTATAACCATTAGAAATTAGGTTTAATTTACTACAATATCCAATTTTTGACCCAAAAAGTTAAATTAAGCCCATTTTTGCAGGACAGTTTGGAGTAAAAACAAAGGTTTGGAGAAGTAAAGATAGGTACTAATTGGAGTTATTGGAATAAATAGAAATAGATTAATAATATACTTGGTCAAATTTGATTATTAGATTTGACAAATAATCAAAAACTTCATACTAGAATTTCGGATTATTTCCATAAAAGTTGATTATAAAACAATTTTAAAATCAAGTTATCCTACACTTTTAACTCTTCAAAATTGATTACAAACAAGTTTGACTGATTATAAATGATAACAACTCTACAAATTCTTATTTTGCGGATTCGATATCATACCCAGACAATTTCTAATCATCTGGAAACAATACTCAGGCATCAACAGCTTGTTTTTCCGAGTCTTAAGTTATTAGACAAACTACAAATAATTTTTAAAAAGAAAGAAATTTAAAGAAATGGGAATAAGGTTGAATTTAGCTTTATATGCACTATATTATTCTTTCTTGGCTTGGTCAGATAGATGAAAGACCCAATACCTGTATAGCTTATGGGTGTAGTTTTGCGGCAATTTATGCCATGCAACAATATAAGTGATATGTCATGCAAAAAAGTATTGAAAAGTTTATACAAAGAGAACTTATTATTAAAAAAAATTATCTTTCTTATTGCGGAGTTAAAAATGCAATGTGTATCGCATTAAAGGTAGAAATAATATTAGCAAAATTAATATATTTACAAATGTAAGTGATATGTCATGCAAAAATGTATATAAAAGTTTATATGAAAATAACTTATTATAAAAAAATTATTTTTCTTATTATAATTTTAACAAATTATACAATCCGTTATTCAAACTAGCCCGTGCATTGTACGGGCTATCAAGTAGTAGTTTTAATTTCTCATCTCATGGAAAACCCTTTTTGCTTCGCTCAGCTTTATCCCCCAAATTTTAGAAATGGGGTTCTTTCTATGGTAGGAAATATTTTCAATAAAATATATTCCCTCCGTCCCAAATTAATTGCATTTCTAGGACTTTTTAAAGTCAAATTGACTATTTTTAAAACTAATTTTTTTACTATTTTTGCTAACATATAGGTAAAGATATTATAACCAAAAGAAAGTATATACAATTTATTACTAATTTCAACTTTTATAATTTTAGAAATATATTTATATATGTTTAATTATTAATTTTAAAAATAGTCAATTTGACTTTAAAAAGTCTTAGAAAAGCAATTAATTTGGGACGAAGGGAGTACTTTTAAAAAAAATTAATGTTGACTACAATTTTGAAATATTGTGTATAACTAACGTGGTTCATTAACTTAGAAATTTTAATTATCAAGAGCAATAATAAAAAATATATTTTCACGTTTATATATATATATATATATATATATATATATATATATATATATCATATCTTACAAGTGCAAGTAACTTTTAAGTTGGGCCTTGGTTTTTGGATTATAATAAGGCAAATGAGTAACATCGAAAACCCTTCTTTTGTTTCCAACCATATTATTCATTGAGCAGTAGTACTATTACAAAAATATGGGTATTAAAAATATTTATAACATTAATTTACCAAGATGTTCATAGTTATAATTATTGGGCCCAAATCTCCATCCTGAATTATTAACCATTGACATCTTCATTTAGTATTCGTTCTTCGTATTATGTTCTTTTAAGCACAGCACCATTGATTATTCTTTAATCAATATAAGATCCAGTTTTTTTTTTTAAAATGAATTGATTGAAAAAAACAAACTAACTATAATTAACTAGACAAGTTTTATTTATTTATTTGAATAAATAAGTTGGACAGTAAAACAGTCACATTTAACTTCCGAGTCCTACTAAAATAAATTTGTATTAACTAAAATTAAATAAATTCACATTAATTTTGAAATTTAATATGATGTCGTATGAGTTCAAAAGTCAAATTGTATATTTAATTTTGGAACGAAAAAAATATTTTTGTTTATAATTTTTCTTGCTAACAAAATTTAGTCTTATAATTATAAGTACTCTGTTCTAAAGTATAAGAGTCATCATTTTAACGTTATAAAGGGAATTCACCAAATTTTAAAATATAAAATTGATGTAATTCAACCTTTCAGGGATGCATCACAGTTGATTTTAAGTCTATTGGTGAATTTATATTCGTACTCGTCTTCGGCATAATTGAATTGATCAAAATTAAATAAATTTATATAAATTCTATTGAAAGAATCTCAAATTTATTTTCAAAAATCATTTTATATATATTTTAGAATGGAAAGAGTATTACATAAGAAAATATTTTATATAAATGTTATTTCTATCAATTATTTAAATGAGACCCTCAACCTTAACTCGATGGTCCATCCTATGTTCACACGCTTTGAAGTTCTAGCAGTCTAATTTGGATTGCCGGTTAGTTTAAAGTAACTAACCATGCCAAAATGTAATCTATATCTTATATATAAAAATTATCAAGTCAAGAGAAAATCTTATTTAAATTAATTTGATTGGTCATTTCAAGGATAATGTGAACATTAATTTATAATTCTCAAATACAAATTACATAATTATAATAATACATGTTCAAACACAATGAATATAATTATAATTTAATACATATACAAACATGCATGAATCTCACAATAAAGTAAAAAAAATCATAAAAGCAGTAATATATATATATATATATATATATATATATATATATACAGAACGGATTTTAAGCATACCCACTTTAGCGAGGGACCGAGCGACGGTTTGGTCCGTCGCCATAGGTCCGGTCCGTCACTAAAGCCTTTAGCGACGGTCAACTTTTAGCGACGGAACCGTCGCTAAAGGCTTTAGCGACGGACCGGACCTATGGCGACGGACCAAACCGTCGCCCGATCCGTCGCTAAAGAGGGTATACTTGGTATGCCATTTAAAAGGGTATGCTTAAGATCCGGACTCTCTCTCTCTCTCTTTATATATATATATATATATATTGTTGGGATGTGTTCACATGGGCCCGAAGAATAGGGTGGGCCACAGTCCACGTGGAGGGATGTTCCCATGTGGGGATTTATTTTGGGCAGGTGCGGACTTTAAGGAATCTAAGATTCCTAACTGTACTTAAATTCTAGTTCCTAAGAAAAGAGTCAGGATTATATCCTACTTCCTTTCTTTAAGGGGATTGATTTCTATCCAATCATAGATAATTAACATGATTAAGATTCCTATTGCGGTAGGGGGACAAGGCGATGAAGGCAGTGTGATCATCTATAAATACAAGGCTAAACCCTAAATTTACAAGTAATGACTTTTTGATCACTAAGTATTAAACCTCCATTGTTAATACCTTGAACAGCCTGTACTTATTCTCACACCGAAACTATCCCCCGACGGCCAAAACCGCCAGGCTGCTGAGTGTGATTTCGGTCTTGTGCAGGATTTGGTGCGTATTTTAGTGATTGGACGCGCAGTGAAATCTTGGCGTTAACACTGGCGCTAGAAGGAGGGCCTAAGTGCATCATAATATACAATCACTCAGTAGTTTTTAATCAGAAATCATGGTGTCAAACAATGCAAAAACTGTGTCGGCATGGAATACGTCAACAACCAATACACTCCAACCCCGAGGGCTAGTCAAAGACAGGTTGAGGCCATCGAAGAGCATCTCGGATAGGTTGGGCCCTCAGAGTCGTTTGGTGGGCCAATTCGACCCTCGTACGATAATTGTCAAAAGGAAATTGTTCTCTACTACACGAAAGATGGGGGGCCATGACGATGGTACCGATGACCAGAACTCTAAGTCGGATCAAGGTCGAGACAAGAAAGAGTTGATCCTGGCCAGAAAGGTGCAGTAGAACAAAGACGCTATGGATGTCCTACGCCTTCAGCAAATAGAGTTAGATAAGCAGTTGGCGTCGTTGCTGCACGGAGAAGAAGTTTCCTCCAGCTACTATCGGCGTCAAGGAAATTCATCAGGAGATCGATCCAGGACACATCGTCCGGACGATTCTCGTCGGGAAAGGAGCAAGCCGAAGAGCCGCACCCCAGTCCACGGCAGGCACCAAAGCCGCTCGCAGGACAGTAGCAGGGCGAAAAGCCGCACCCCAGTCCGCGGCAGGCACCTAAGCCGCTCGCAGGACAAAAGCAGACCCAGGAGCCGCACACCAATCCGCGACAGGCACCGAAGCCGTTCGCAGGATCGAAGCAGGCCAAAGAGTCGCTCCCTAATCCGCAACAGGTACTTAAGCCCCTCGCAGGACTTGAGCAGGCCAATAAGCCGCTCTCCGATTCGCAGGAGGCACAACAACCGCTCGCAGGACGATAGCAGGCCGAAGAGCCACACACCACCGGAGCAGGCGTCAGAGCCGCTGCAAGGATAATTCGAGAGACAGGCCCGAGCCGATTCTTCGGGAGAATGGGACTGATGTCTTTGCAAGAAGGCTGAAAGAGGTGGAATAGAGGCTGACAGCGGCTGATCAGTTAGTAGAATTTTCGAACAACACCAGATCGCCTTTTACCCCGGAGATCAAGCGGGTGAAGACTGATAAGTCCAAAAAGATGCCACCATTGGAGACGTACGGCGACACTGGGGATCTATATGATCACACACATGCATATAATCAGATATGGATTATTATGATCATCTTGACGCCGCCAAATGTCATATGTTCGCTACTACGCTGAAGTATGGGGCTCGGGAATGGATGACGTCTCTCAGTCCGAACTCGATCAGTTCATGGGAACAGCTGTGGGACAAGTTCCATGCACGGTTCAAAAGCAACAAGCAAAAAGGAAGGCTGACAATGAAGCAGGTTGTGGGGTTCTTTACCACTGGATTAGACATTGCAAAGTCCAAGAAATTGGTTAAAGATCTCATCCTATATCCTCTTGGAGACTTGTCGGAGGCTTATAGTCGGGCTGATGGGTTTATCACCCTCGAAGAAGCTATCAGGAGCCTGAAGCCCTAGACACGCTCCAAAGATAGATCGAGGGATCGGGATCGGAATACTATCCCCAGGCAGGATAATCAGCCGAAGAGAGGTTTTAATAGAGGAGGTTCGGGAGGAGGTAGACCATCTTTTTTGAACAAGAATGTGAATAAAGTCTATACTTCCCTAAATACCGATCGAGCGAAGATATTGGAGGAAATCCGGAACAAGCCTGGATTCGAACCTTGCTAGACGGGCACAAAATCCTATAGGAAAAATCACAATCGATATTGTAACTATCACCAGACTTTGGGACATTCTACAGAGGATTGTTACAATTTAAAATACCTGATTGAGAAGAAGGTGCAGTCTAGGGAGTTGGTTCAGTACGTCGCGGGATGAGGGGCTTTGGAAAGTACAACAACTAATAACAATACACAACATAACCCGAAATCCCAAACCGATCCGGTCCCGATGGTTCGAGGAGTTGTGGACATGATAACGGGCGGATCGGTTGGGAAGATGCTCGGAAAGAAAAGGCGGGGTATATTGGATTCAGTCATGTCAGTATCTGAACAACCAGGTTGGAAGGAACGTCCTTATCCGGGCATTGTGATTTCTTTCACCGATGAGGATTACCTATTAGAATTAATTGAGCCGCATGAGGGAGCTCTGACTATTACTGTCCAAGTTAAGACCATGGATATGAGGCGAATCATGATCGATAACGGTTCTTCGGTCGACATACTCTATGCTCACGCTTATCAAAGGCTAGATTTGGGAGGAAGGAAAATGAAAGTCGGCCAGGAACCTCCGTTTTACGGGTTCAGCAATGATCCAGTTCGGGTAGCGGGGATTATCGAGTTGCTAGTCATCTTCGGAACGACTCCTCGACAGGTGGAGGTCAATGTCAGGTTCTTCGTGGTGCATGTGAATTCGACCTATAACGCTATTTTGGGAAGACCGACATTAATGGCGCTATAGGCGGTGACCTCCATCCCACACTTCAAAATAAAGTTCCCTACAGCGAATGGAGTCGGTGAGGTAAAGGGTGATTTGGATTTGGCCTGAAGGTGTTATAGGACTTCGTTGATGTAAGATCCCAACTTTATGAAATAAAAATTTATTATTTTCTTTATGATTATTTTTTTAAATACTGAAGTGTTTAATTGTTATAAATGATAGTTAAGGTGATTATTTACAAATTATCTGATAAACAGTATGTCGGAAAATGTTCTTTTTGTCGGAAAATATTTTTTCTGTCGGAAAATATTATATTTGGTACCATACGACGACGCCGAAATAACAAAATATTAGTGGACCCCACAATGACAATATTGTCAACGATAGTGGGCCCCATTATCGGATACTGAAAACGATAGTATTTTGTCAACAGTATTATCACCGAAAACTGTTAAAATACCTGGTAATAAAAAGAACAGTAAAACGTGTTATTCCACAGTAGTACGTGGTGTTGCACAGTATTTTAAATTATTGATCCAATAATTGATAAAGTAGTAATTGCACAGTATTTTGATTCAATAATTACAATAGCATCTGCATGGTACTTTTTATTATTTGTCATGACACTGTAACTCATATTATTTGATATGATATTTTAGCATTATTGACGGATTAAAAGTGGAGTCTAACTTAGGGGTACCTAATTAAAATTATGAAAATTCACATGCAATGAACTATTAATTCACATGATGGAACTATTAGCTCACATGTAGAAACTATTAGGGGATGTTATGCAAGATTGATAATACTTGAGGGATTATATTAAAAATAGAGACAAAGATGGAGGTACTAACGTGTAATAAGTCGAACCCTTAATATGTAATTAATGAAACTTGGTTTTCCTATAAATAGGAAGGATTATCTTAAGAAATCTTCACACCTTCCTTGCTTATACTACCTATCTCTCTCTAAATTTCTTGAGTTCTCTAAGTGTGCTAGGCTATTGTGAGTATTTGTGAGAATACTAGTATTGTACAAGTTAGTAAACTTCATAGAATGCAACATCCAATCACTTATTAACGAAGGTAGGAGATATCATTTCTTTCATACTCTTATGTAATATCATTTGCTTCCATGTTCGTAAGTGATATTATACTCATAAAGGTTGTTATTCATTCTGTATTAATTTATGGGGATAACCTATCCGTGCGGATTGGCGCATGCCTGGTGAATATCATTTTGTATTCATTCCTTATTACTCTGTGGGAATAACCTATATGTACGGAGTGTCGTACCTGGTGAATATCCTTTTTGTATTCATTCCTTATTACTCTGTGGGAATAACCTGTATGTACGGAGTGTCGTACCTGGTGAATATCCATTTGCATTTATTCTTTATTAATCTGTGGGTATAACCTGTCCGTGCGGATTGACGCATGTCTGGTGAATAACCCTTCGTATTCGTTAGTTATTAATCTTTTGTGGAAATAATCTGTCTACGCGGATTACCGCATGACGGGTGAAAATCCATTTGCAGTTTCATATATTCGTATAACGTATCATTTCTTTTGTACTCTTTAAGGGATATCTTTTTCTTTCACATTTCTCCATTTATGATAAGAAATCTCTGTTTATTTCCAAAACCTTATTTTAAATGGTGAAAATCCCTGAAAATTTGTAAAATATCCTTAATAGTTTGTGTTTCATCTAATATCTTTTCACCTGAATCTTTCTATTTCGTTTGATACGATATAGTTGAATCGTGAATTTTATTCTTGAATATCATTCTTGAATTTGACTCCACAATTTGGTCATCCTGTTGGCAATTTGGTCAACCTTCGACACTGGATAAATTAAACATTCATTCTTATTCTTGATCTCACTGTATTCATTCTATATCATTATCATCATCCTCATACTTAAATTATGGTGATAGTTCTCCTTGGACCGTAGTGCAAAGGTGAACTGCGTGACATGATTTTTACCAAACTATGTATTGATATAATCATGACTTTTGGTGTTACAAACAAAGGCGTATGGTGAAAGTTCTCTTTGGCCCGTAGTACAAAGATGAACTGGCGTTTGACATGATCATGACCGGTGATGTTACAAATAAATATCTTTGGCACATAGTGCAAAGAGAGGCTGTTGAATATAAATTATTGATTTGGATGTTCATAAACAGGAACTGTTGATTGGTGTTACAGGGATAAAATATTAGTGGTGATCCTTTAACTTATAGAAGATGATAGATATTATAATCTACTTGACTCTTCTAATGGATTGTTCGTTCCACTGCAGTTGTTGTTATTAAACAATTATAATATCTTTAAATCTCTGATTTATTTCGGTTGAAGGCTACAGATAATTTTATTCTTCATTATCTTAGTCATGATATTTCCTACTGGGCTATTTGTGCTCACCATTTTCCTTTTTGTTCCATTGTTCTCTTCAGGAAAATAGAGTGTAGCGGGGACTAGCCGAGGAATGGAGTGATGGTCCGAGACAATAGAAGTATCTCAATACATTACTATTAGTGTGGCAATAAGTGTATTGACAATTTAAGATGTATTTGTATTGTGTTGTCGTATTTTGCACAACACTTATTAGTTGTAAATGAAAAAATTCGTATTTATATTTGTATTTTGTAAAATGTTATTGGCGACTCAAAATTGGTTGTATGGACCTATTTTGCGGGCGTCATAGTTGATATCTTCGGCCGTAGGAAGGTGTAAACAGAAACAGACTATGGCGATTGGGGTTGAACCCTTTACCGAAGGAAGCACAGAACCACTCGCCTTACCAGCCGAAGAGATTGAAGATATTAAGTTGGTTCCAAGGAAAAAGGAAAAAACCATAAAAATTGGTTCGGGCATGCAGGAGCCCTTCAGGACGGGGTTGATTGACTTGCTTTGGGTCTATGCCAATATCTTTGCTTGGGAGCCCAGTGATATGCTAGAGATTGACGAATCTGTTGCGGTTCACAAACTGTGTGTAGACCCGATGAAAAAACCAGTTCGTCAAAAGAGGAGAATTTTTGCCCTAAAAAGGCAAAAGATTATCGACGAAGAGATAGCAAAGTTGTTGGTCCAGAAGCAAAACGGCAAGTGGAAGGTATGCATTGACTATACAGTCTTGAACAAGGCGTGTCTGAAGGATTTTTACCCCTTGCCACATATTGATCAATTGATAGATGCGACTTCGGGGTTCGCGATACTGAGTTTTATGGACGCTTTTTCAGGATACCATCAGATATCGATGTACAAGAAGGATATCCCGAAAACAGCTTTCATCACCCATTGGGCAATTTATGCATATAAGAAGATGACATTCGGATTGCTTAACTCTGGGGTCATGTATCAGCGGATGATGAACTACGTTTTCATGAAGCAATTGGGGAGGAGCATGGAAGTCTACGTAGATGATATGATCATCAAAAGCTCTTCCGTTTGAGGCCACTTAGACGATTTGGAGGATTATTTTCAAACCATTAGAGAACATAATATCCGACTGAATCCTACCAAATGTACCTTCGACTTCGGGTCAGGGAAGTTTCTGGGTATATGGTGAGCAAGAGGGGAATTGAAGCGAATCCTGAAAAGATCAAAGCTATCATGGATATGAAGTCTTCGAAGTCATTTAAAGATGTACAGAGGCTAACGGGTCAGATTGCAGCGCTTCAGAGGTTCATGTCGAAATCGGCGGAAAGGTGCCTCCCTTTTTTCGATACTCTGAAAGGTCCAAAGAACGAGAAGACTTTTCAGTGGAATTCGGAATGTGAGAATGCATTCCAAGGGATCAAAAAATACTTATCCTTTGCACCGTTACTGATGAAGCCGATCCCTTCGAAAAACTTTGTACTTATATTTGGCCGTCAGCTCGTTAGTGGTCGGGGCGGTTTTGATTCGGGAATCGGGTGGAAAGCAGTTCCCCGTTTACTATGTTAGTCATGCACTTAGGGACGCAGAAATGAGATATTTGAACCTGGAGAAGTTTTCCTATGCGTTGATCATTGCAAGCAAGAAGCTTTGGCATTATTTTCAGGGTCGGTTGATAGTGGTGTATACAGATCATCCTCTGAAGAAGGTGTTGCACAAACCGGACGTCTCGGGTCGGCTTGTTGCGTGGGCTATGAAGTTGATCCAGTTCATTTGGAATATCATCCTCGGACAGCGATAAAGGGTCAGGCTTTAACCGACTTTGTGGTGGAATGCTCGTTTTCCGAAGATGATCCAGTTGATCAGCTGGAGATAGTGGGTTCGGTTTCTAACATTCAGCCGCTTCAAACATTTTGGACGCTATATGTGGATGGGTCTTTAACTTCAGATACGAGTAGAGCATGGGTGATTTTGACAAGTCCTGAGGGATTCAGAGTTCAGCAAGCCATCCGGTTAGGGTTCAGGACAACCAACAATGAGGCTGAATATGAAACGATCCTGACAGGGTTGCGATTGGTAAGAAGTTTAGAGGTTCAGAAGATGGTTATTTTTAGTGATTGTCAATTGGTTGTTAAGCAAATATCAGGGGAATTTGAAGCTCGGGGGGCGAGGATGTCTAAGTATCTGGTAGAAGTTAAGGATCGGCTCCATTATTTCAGCTCGTGTACTTTCCAAGGGGTAGATCGGTCCAATAATACGATTGCTGATGCATTGTCCAAGTTAGCTGCTTCGGATACAGGTACTTTCAGTGGATCAGCCTATTTGGAAGTTTTGGAGTCTCCAAGCATTTAAGTGTTAGAGGTGTTGGTCGTGGAACGTTTGTATTGTTGGATGACCCCATATATAAGTTACTTGGCCGATGGTGTGTTACCTTTGGATCGTTGATTGGCAAAGAAAATAAAGTATAGGAGCTCGAATTTTATCTTGATCGACGGTGACTTATATAGGCGTGCGTATTATTCACCTTTACTGAAGTGTTTGGTCCCTTTTGAAGTGGAATACGTACTTTGGGAAGTTCACGAAGGGATCTGTGGCGATCATATAGGAGCCAAGTCACTGGCATATAAGGTGTTTCGGCAAGGTTATTATTAGCCTACCATTTTTAAATAAGCTAAGGAGTATGTTCAGAAGTGCGTTAAGTGTCAGCTAAACAGTCTGGTTCCTCATCAGCCACCCAAAGAACTCTTCTCTATTCTGTCCCCGATTTCGTTTGCGGTTTGAGGGGTTGATATCTTAGGTCCGTTGCTGAAGGCGAAGGGTCAAGTCAGCTTTGTGATAGTTGCTATTGATTACATGACTAAGTGGGTAGACGCAAAACCTCTTCGGGCGATCACAGAGCAAGAATGTCTCAAATTTCTTAAAGAGTTTGTGGTGTTCCGTTTCTGGATTCCCATGGTTGTGGTGTCTGACAACGGTCGGCAGTTTGTGGGTTCAAAATTTGAAGAATTCCTTCGAGATTTGGAGATCCAGCATAGAAAGACTTCGATTGCTCACCCTCAGTCCAATGGTCAGGTCGAAGTCGCGAATCGCACGTTACTCAATGGGATTAAAAGAAGGCTAGACGAAGCCAATGGGAGGTGGCCTAAAGAGCAACTCAGCGTTTTATGGGCATATCGGACTACTCCTAGGACCATAACCGGTGACTCGCCGTTCAAGTTGGCTTATGGTACCGATGTTCTTGTTCCAGTCGAGATCGGGTCTCCTTCGCTAAGGGTCAGTTAGTATAAGGAGCTTTATAACAATGAAGGCCTTCGGCTTAATCTTGATTTGTTATAGGAGGTTTAGGAGTCGGCTTTAGTAAGGCTAGCGGTTTATCAGCAAAGAACAACCAGGCATTACAATAAGGGGGTGAAAGTACGGAGGTTCGAAGTTGGTTGTCTTGTACTTCGGGAGGCTGAAACATCTATCCCCCCAGAATTTGGGTAAGCTTATGCCGAACTGGGAGGGTCCTTATGAAGTCGTGGAAGTGCCGAAGCCAGGGACCTACCGGCTTCGAGCAATGGATGGTTCAGAAATAAAGAATACATGGCATGCTGGGAGACTTAGGCGATATTACCAATAAGTTATGTAGTTCCTCAGTTCATTTTTATGTAATTTCAATTATTCATTAATTAAATAAAGTAGTTTGTTTTAGCAAAAGAGATGTTTCATTTCATTTGGGATTTGTACATAAGAAAGGTTATCACAAAAATGTAAAGCAAAAATTACAATGTTTATTGCGGAGGTGGAGGATTATTTTCGGTGTCGGGTTCATCATCCGAAGAGTCTAAGATGGAAGGATCTAATCCAACAACGAGCATTTTGGCTTTGTCTTTATGTCGGGCACTCTAATATCCGTCGTCGTATTGCTTCAAGACTTCTTCGGTCAATTCGGGGGATCGGCGATATTCAGAGATTAGCTCCTGTTTGGTGTCTTCAGTTAATAGTGGTCCTTGTGCTTTTAAATCATTGTGTTCCTTCAGCAGATCAACGAATTAAAAATGAACAGCCCGAAGCCGATTCTGAAGGCTTGCAACAGATTTATCCATCACGCCCATTTTATTTTTGTCTTCGATTAGTTCTGCCAAAAGTTGCTCTCTTTTTTCGGCTACTTCGGAGAGTTACCACTTTGTTTTCTTCAGTTATTTCTCTAGCTCTTCGCAGCGGTAGGTGGTGTTGGCGTAGAGGCTTTGCTCTTTCTCGAGACCTGATTTTATGGCTTCTATTCGGTGTTAAAGTTCGGCGATTTCGGCCTTCAATTCTTCCTCTTTGTTTTTTATCTTTCCCAGATGACGATGGGTCCGGGCAATGACGACATTTGATTGTAATTTTAAAATTGATTAATTTGGTGTACAGTGTGTGTAGAAAATGAAAAAGGTCTGGGGAGCAGTTCTACTTACTCGACCTATGTGCATGGAGTTGGCATAGATCAGCTCTTCTATTGTGATGTCTTCGAATCTGTCGTTGTCCTTAGGAAGGTTGAAGTATTGAAAGAGTTCCATTGGGTAGTTTTTGGGGTCTTCGGGCCATAGGGACATTGTGGCTTGAAGTTCCCGAATTTCTCGTACTTCGGTTGAAAGGGAGGGCGATTCGGTCAAGGAGGTGTTGGTTGCTTATTATGGTGGTTGGGGATCGGGGAGTGATTCGGTATGAGGCTTTTTGGGAGGAGGGTTGGAAGATGATTCGGCCCGCTCCTTTCTCTTCTGTAAAGAGGCTTCGGGGTCGACGGGTTTTGGAGGTTCGCCTGCGTCGGGTTGGATGATGTTAAGTTCGGTGGGTTGATTAGGGTTGGCGATCAGGTGTTGAGGTGGTTTTTTGTTATGCGCCTTGACTAGCCTTCGTTTCTTTTTGAATAGGGCGTCCTTTTCAATTGGCGTCATTTCGAGGACTTTTTTCGGTAAAGCCAGGTGTGGGGATGATGGCGGAAGGGTTGGCATCGGGTACTGAAGATTGAGCTGGTGGTATGGTGGTGATCGGGTCTGCCCGAAGAGGAGCTTCAGACGGTTAATTAGTGTGAGGGGCCGCTTCCTCGGTCGGCTCAGGAATGTCTTCAAGATTTTTTGTCGGGGATAATGTTTGGCCAATATCTTTGATTGACTTCGGCTTGATAAGAAAAACTGCAAACAGTGAAGGGTTGGTGTTTATAGGGGTGGGAGCGATTTCGGAGGGGATTGAGATGGGGGTTTGTGTGGAGGTGGGGTTAAGGTTTGCTGTAGTTGAAGAAGAAGAGTTGTGAACGGGGTTGGTGGAGTCTGCCATTGTTGATCGGTGGGTATTTTTCGCTGAAGAAAGCAACAGTTGCAGAAAGGTTGGAGATGAAGAGAGGGAATGCACAGTTTGAGATGGAATTTGGGGTTATGACGGTTGATTTTGGGGAAAGGGAGTTTTTGAGTTAATTGACTTTTGGGGTCCGCGCGGTTTCCCAAAAGCGGCGTAATAAATGGGTTGTGTGATAATGGTAGGGCCCGATGGTATGAGTTGGCTGGTTTACCGAAGATTTGGGCCTTGGGTTTTCAGGTTTCAATTATTGGGCTTTTAATGATTGAATTCTTCCATTAAATGTTCCATTTAAATGTAAGAGTGGGGGGCAATGTTGGGATGTGTTCACATGGGCCCGAAGAATAGGGTGGACCACAGTCCACTTGGAGAAATGTTCCCATGTGGGGATTTATTTTGGGTAGGTGCGGACTTTAAGGAATCTAAGATTCCTAACTGTACTTAAATTCTAGTTCCTAAGGAAAGAGTCAGGATTATATCCTACTTCCTTTCTTTAAGGGGATTTATTTCTATCCAATCATAGGTAATTACCATGATTAGGATTCCTATTGCGGTAGAGGGACAGGGCGATGAAAGCGGTGTGATCATCTATAAATACAAGGCTAAACTCTAAATTTACAGGTAATGACTTTTAGTTCACTAAGTATTAAACCTCCATTGTTAATACCTTGAACAGTCTGTACTTATTCTCACACCGGAGTTATCCCTCGGCAGCCAAAACTGCCAGGCTCCTGAGTGTGATTTCGTTCTTGTGCAGAATTTGGCGCGTATTTTAGTGATTGGACGCGAGGCGAAATCTTGGCGTTAATATATATATATATATATATATATATATATATATATATATATATATATATATATATATATATATATATTCTAAAAGAGGAACTTACAATTGAATTATTTTGATAAACAAAAAATATATAAGAAAGATAGCTCGTGCCTCGCACGGGTTCTAAGCTTGTTATATATAAAAGCACGACCAACAATTATATTTTATGACTATCCGAGTTAACTCATCAATTAGAATGAGTTAACTTGGATAGTCATGAATTAACTTGAATGGTTAATATTACATTTAATACGATAACTAATAAATACAATTAATTTTCCTTTAATTATGGAGGAAAACTATCAAATATTTATGAAAAAAATAATATTCTATCTGTTCCAAAATTAGAGATATAATTTGACTTTTAAGGTCAAACAACGGCATATTAAAATTTAAAATTGGTATGACTCATAAAAATTTAGAATAAAATAAATTTTGTGATTAATAATTTTTGTTATATACTATATAATTATAATAATTGTATAAACTAAAATTAAATAAATTCACATCAATTTGAAGTTTAATATACTGTCGTTTGACTTTAAAAATTAAATTATATATTAATTTTTGAAACGAATAGAGTATAAACTAGCATGTGCTAGACAAGATATCAAACTAGTAAGCAATTTAAATAACAATCTAATAAACACATAATCAATCAATTACGTCCATTTAGATTCAGATGTACGTATCTTTTCTGTCAACATAATTTGTTGGCCTTTCTAGTTTAATATTGAAAAAAAAAATGTTACTTAAAAAATTGTCCCAAGTATTTTATTCAAACCTTAATGTTTGGAAGCAAAACAAGTACAACGGCTGGTGAGAAAAATAAAACTTTGCGTGATATTATAAAATAAACGTTACCCTCAAGAAAACATGCACAATGTGACAAGACAAGAAAACTTAATTTTTGATAAAGACCTGCTTAAGAGGCGACGTACAAATTAACAAAAAAAATTACATAAAAATATAGCAGATCAGCCCAATTGATAGATTCTAATTTAAAATAAAATAAAATAAAATAAAAAGAAAATGAACATTATATATTTGGACCGACTTCCTCAAAGTGAAATTACTTTTGGGATTACTTAAAAAATATAATTAGTAATTATGATTAATATTTCTGTTTATATAAATAATTTTATAAAAATAATTTGTGTTTGGTAAATATTAAGTACTTAAACTAGGACAAAGTAAAAAATGTTTGGTATTAAAAGATTGATTGCCACTTATTTCCAAGTCTAAATTACTTAGACGGATTTAGTTTGAATTTTAAAGTCTAATTGACCAATTTTAGAATCAAAATTTATCTTATTTTCTTTTAAATGTAGGTAATAAATAAGGTAAATAGATTATAACCATTAGAAATTAGGTTTAATTTACTACAATATCCAATTTTTGACCCAAAAAGTTAAATTAAGCCCATTTTTGCAGGACAGTTTGGAGTAAAAACAAAGGTTTGGAGAAGTAAAGATAGGTACTAATTGGAGTTATTGGAATAAATAGAAATAGATTAATAATATACTTGGTCAAATTTGATTATTAGATTTGACAAATAATCAAAAACTTCATACTAAAATTTCGGATTATTTCCATAAAAGTTGATTATAAAACAATTTTAAAATCAAGTTATCCTACACTTTTAACTCTTCAAAATTGATTACAAACAAGTTTGACTGATTATAAATGATAACAACTCTACAAATTCTTATTTTGCGGATTCGATATCATACTCAGACAATTTCTAATCATCTGGAAACAATACTCAGGCATCAACAGCTTGTTTTTCCGAGTCTTAAGTTATTAGACAAACTACAAATAATTTTTAAAAAGAAAGAAATTTAAAGAAATGGGAATAAGGTTGAATTTAGCTTTATATGCACTATATTATTCTTTCTTGGCTTGGTCAGATAGATGAAAGACCCAATACCTGTATAGCTTATGGGTGTAGTTTTGCGGCAATTTATGCCATGCAACAATATAAGTGATATGTCATGCAAAAAAGTATTGAAAAGTTTATACAAAGAGAACTTATTATTAAAAAAAATTATCTTTCTTATTGCGGAGTTAAAAATGCAATGTGTATCGCATTAAAGGTAGAAATAATATTAGCAAAATTAATATATTTACAAATGTAAGTGATATGTCATGCAAAAATGTATATAAAAGTTTATATGAAAATAACTTATTATAAAAAAATTATTTTTCTTATTATAATTTTAACAAATTATACAATCCGTTATTCAAACTAGCCCGTGCATTGTACGGGCTATCAAGTAGTAGTTTTAATTTCTCATCTCATGGAAAACCCTTTTTGCTTCGCTTAGCTTTATCCCCCAAATTTTAGAAATGGGGTTCTTTCTATGGTAGGAAATATTTTCAATAAAATATACTTTTAAAAAAAATTAATGTTGACTACAATTTTGAAATATTGTGTATAACTAACGTGGTTCATTAACTTAGAAATTTTAATTATCAAGAGCAATAATAAAAAATATATTTTCACGTTTATATATATATATATATATATATATATATATATATATATATATATATATATATATATCATATCTTACAAGTGCAAGTAACTTTTAAGTTGGGCCTTGGTTTTTGGATTATAATAAGGCAAATGAGTAACATCGAAAACCCTTCTTTTGTTTCCAACCATATTATTCATTGAGCAGTAGTACTATTACAAAAATATGGGTATTAAAAATATTTATAACATTAATTTACCAAGATGTTCATAGTTATAATTATTGGGCCCAAATCTCCATCCTGAATTATTAACCATTGACATCTTCATTTAGTATTCGTTCTTCGTATTATGTTCTTTTAAGCACAGCACCATTGATTATTCTTTAATCAATATAAGATCCAGTTTTTTTTTTTAAAATGAATTGATTGAAAAAAACAAACTAACTATAATTAACTAGACAAGTTTTATTTATTTATTTGAATAAATAAGTTGGACAGTAAAACAGTCACATTTAACTTCCGAGTCCTACTAAAATAAATTTGTATTAACTAAAATTAAATAAATTCACATTAATTTTGAAATTTAATATGATGTCGTATGAGTTCAAAAGTCAAACTATATCTCTAATTTTGGAACGAAAAGAATATTTTTGTTTATAATTTTTTCTTGCTAACAAAATTTAGTCTTATAATTATAAGTACGCTGTTCCAAAGTATAAGAATCATCATTTTAACGTTATAAAAGGAATTCACCAAATTTTAAAATTTTTAACGTAATAAAAGGAATTCACCAAATTTTAAAATATAAAATTGATGTAATTCAACCTTTCAGGGATGCATTATAGTTGATTTTAAGCCACTCCGTCGTAGGTTTACTCCATCTCACAACAGTCTAACGGTAAATTTATATTTGAACTTGTTTCTGTCATAATTGTATTGATCAAAATTAAATAAATTCATATAAATTCTATTGAAAGAATCTCAAATTTATTTTCAAAAATTATTTTTTTTAGATTTTAGAATGGAAAGAGTATTACATAAGAAAATATTTTATATAAATGTTATTTCTATCAATTATTTAAATGAGACCCTCAACCTTAACTTGATGGTCCATCCTATGTTCACACGCTTTGAAGTTCTAGCAGTCCAATTTGGATTGCCGGTTAGTTTAAAGTAACTAACCATGCCAAAATGTAATATATATATATATATATATATATCTTATATATAAAAATTATCGAGCCAAGAGAAAATCTTATTTAAATTAATTTAGTTGATCATTTCAAGGATAATTTGAATACAAATATAAATTACATAATTATAATAATACATGTTCAAACACAATAACTATAATTATAATTTAATACATAAACATACATACATGAATCTCACAATAAAATAAATAAAGTAAAAAAAAGGTCATAAAAGGCATTAATTAATTAATATATATATATATATATATATATATATATATATATATATATATTGTTGAGATGTGTTCACATGTGCCCGAAAAATAGGTGGGCCACAGTTCACGTGGAGGGATGTTCCCATGTGATGATTTATTTTGGACAGGTGCGGATCTAAGATTCCTAACTGTACTTAAATTCTAGTTCTTAAGGAACGAGTTAAGATTATACCCCACTTCCTTTCTTTAAGGGGATTGATTTCTATCCAATTATAGGTAATTACCATGATTATGATTCCTATTGTGGTAGGGGGACAGGGCGATGAAGGCGGTGTGATCATCTATAAATACAAGGTTAAACTCTAAATTTATAGGTAATGACTTTTTGCTCACTAAGTATTAAACCTCTATTGTTAATACCTTGAACAGTTTGTACTTATTCTCACACCGGAGCTGTCTCCCGGCGGCCAAAACCGCCAAGCTCCTGAATGTGATTTCGTTTTTGTGCAGGATTTGGCGCGTATTTTAGTGATTGGACGCGCGGCGAAATCTTGGCGTTAACATTGGCGCTAGAAGGAGAGCCTGAGTGCAGCATAACAAACAATGACTTAGTAATTTTTGATCGAAAATCATGGTGTCAAACAATGCAAAAACTGTGTCGGCACGGAATACGTCAACAACCAATACACTCCAACCCCGAGGGTGTAATAACCGAAAACTTCAAGTCTTTTGTAAATAAAATATTAAATATTTATTTATGAAAGTGAATACTTTATGGCTTATGCTGTGTGGATATATGATTTAATGAATACATATATATGTATGTAAACATATATTTATATATATATATATATTCATGCTTAAGTGAGTCTATTTTTATTAAACCAATAAGGGTTACTTAATCCTAAAGATAGTGGGCTGGTAATTTGAGTAATTAAATTTGAGTAATTAAACGAATAAGGGTTACTTACCCATTAGTGGTGACTTGAAGATATCATGTGGATGGCCCAATTTAACCCAATTAAGTAGCCAGTATCCGGATGGAAGAGAGAGAAGGTCACGTGGGTGCATTAAATTCTCTCATCATTATTTCTAAAAGCTAGTATCCCAACACTCTAACTCCTGTTCAATGGGGCGGCTGATGTGAAGATTTAAATCCCCTAAAAACCAGGATAGCAAAGAAAAGGGAGATATGCAATGAGTACTTATACATATAGAAATATGTTGTATGTATATATTTTGAAGACTATAAATAGCACCTCTCGCTTGAGCTAACAAATGTTAGCTTCGTCCATTAACTTAATCTGAAATCTAGTAAATAAGAAATTTGAGAGAGAAAGGAGAGGAGCTGTCGTGCTGAGAGAAAGAGAGAGAGAGGAGAACGCTACTTGGTTTATTCCTGCTACATTCATCGTTTACTTTGGAAGGAAGAGAAGACAGGCAACCAAAACAAAGAGGTAATAGTTTCCTGATTTTGGTAAGAATAGTTTATCTATGTATCATTTGTTTGGCATATTAGTTAAAAGAGTACAAACCGACCGTAAAAAGGAAGGTCAAAAGAGGTTTGTGAGCTAGGTGTTCTATGACCATGTTCTATACCAATATTAAATGTTGTCCATAAGATGTGTGACCAGACATTAGCTAAACCATAAGGGTGGTAGTGCTGTAACCTTTGTAATAAAACGGTACAACTACTTGTTTATATGACCATTTGTTTAAAACTAGCTAATAACTTGAGCTAAGCTCAAATCATAACTACTATAGTAAAACCAACGAAGGTAATCTGTAGGATTAAATCTTAGAACCTTGTGTTTATAGACCATGGGGGATGACAGTCAGACCAATGATTATGATCAAAGAAGGAGTGTACCTAAGTATACACCCCGACCTATCTTTTATTTTAAACCAAAAGTCTTAGTTAAATCGACTATGAGCAGAAAAAGTTAATAGAAAGTGAGGTTCAGTAGAACATAAGTCAGACCCAAATCATGATGTTAGACCTGTATGACCTTAGACCAAAACAGTCAAGGGAGATTTCTTAAGCTAAAATTATGAAGTAACTTTGGATAAGGAAAGGGACTCAATGATCGTAGAGTGCGCTTATACCGTAGAGTACCTCTCGATGATCGTAAAGTCAATCAGTCATGTTACTCGACGATCGTAGAGTATCTCTCGGTGATCGTAGAGTCAGTTAGTCTAATGACTCGACGATCGTAGAATACCTCTCGATGATCGTAGAGTCAGCCAGCCATGTTACTCGATAAGCGTAGAATATCTCTTGGCGATCGCAGAGTAAGTAAGCCAGTCACTCCTAAATCGTAGAGCTTCGCCCAAGCAACCTTGGCATAACTTCATTAAGTTAGAAAGACCTTAGTAATCGTAGAGTCATCTTACTGGTCATAGAGTGACGTGACTCCATCAGTGTTGACAAAACTTTACTGATCGTAGAGCTGTCATACCAGGCCATAGAATGACTCCATAGTTTAGTTACACTTTACGCTAAGCTTCCAGGGGGCACTGCCCCCTTGCAACCCCTGTCAGCTCACCAGCGAGCTGGGCAGCCGCTCGCTCACCGAGGAGCGAGACCCCCAACTACTTTGTCGTAGTGGCAATCAATGTGTCTTAATGACGTGATGACTGTATTGAACCTAGTCCTTATGTGACTAATCATTATGGCGACTTTTTAATGAACAATGTAGGATATACTTGAAGGACGATTAACGTCGAGATATTAACGCACGTGCAAGGCAAGTTCCTTAACTCGCACCACCTCATATATTGCGTGTCAGCTTTCTTATATAATGCGAATTTCCAGATTTAAACTTAACTCATTATTTCAAGCATGTTAGTTGTTGTTGATTGCTCCATATCCATGATAAGTATTGTTATTCGTACTTGGTATAAGTTCTTGCATTCCGACTTGTATTTATTGGAAAGGTATCTGAGTGGTATAATTATTGAAAATTAGTCCACCTCATTGTTATGATTACTCATTGCACTCGTGTGCCTTTAAAACTTGTTTTATTACTGGACTATGGTCAAGAAATTGAAATTCTACTATTCATGAACTGTTAAGTCTAAGCTAGTTGTATCAGCTAGACCGGGCATGTTTAGATTTAATTAAGTTTTAAAAGCAGCTTCCAAGCCAATTGTTGGTAAGGACTCTTCGACTGAGAAAAGAATATTTTATTAAGGAAGTAAATTGGAAAATAATTAATTGCCCGATTTTAAGTGGTATGCATATTCATCGAGTATGAGAGGCTGATCCCCTCGATTACCAAAACTTTTAAGAGGTCCGGTGTAATTATCGGTAAACCTCCGAATTTGTTCAGGGTCAATTACGACCACTCAGCAGTTCCTATTTATTCTTGTGCTCTTTGAAATTTGAATCTTTCTTGTAATGTCCAAGAATTTTAAACCTTGTATCAATTTATTTTGATATGTGAAATTCATTTTTATTCAACTTTACGGACTTAATTGGACCCATGTAAGTATTATTATTTAATTATATAAACATATCGCCCAATAATTTTCTTTGCATTAAAGGGGCTCACTGATAAGTTCGAATAAATTAATGAGTTAACCCTAAGAATTGATTTGCAAGAAAATTGGGAAAAATTAATAAATAATTTCATTTTACTATTATCGGATTTAAATAATTCGAACGAGAAATTTTTGTTGAAACAAATATTTTAAATAATTAATTAATTGAATTAGTTATTTAATTTAAATATTAGAATATAATATTGTTAAATTAATTTGGGTCACCTTTCTTTCATTTGGATTGGCCCATTTCTTTTTATTTATTTCTGATTTGGACCCAAATTCCTTTTTATTTTCCTATTGGGCCATCTCTTCCTTTTAATTCGGCTGGCCCAACCCTATTGGGTTGAGCCCAATTACTTTCCTGTCGGGTTAAACCCATTTCTTGTTTAGCCGGGTTGGGTCCGTTCCTATTTGATTTGGGGCAACCGGCATATCAATTGGGTGCAAGAAGGTTGAGCCTAATTAGGACCTGATTGACCTAGACCCTCAAATCAAACCAAAATCGAGAAGAAGAAAACAGAGGTTGAGCCGAACCTAGGTTCCTAGGACCTTCAATCAAACGGAACGAGTGAAGGGTAAAGCAGGGGTCACACCGGCATGAGGCGACCGGCGGCGTGGGATGGAAACCGAGCGGCGACCAGCGGACAAACGAGCGACGGCATGGGCGACCGAGCGACCATCGAACAGACCAAGGGTTCAAAGCGACCGACGATTTGACCGGTGGGGGTACGCGGCTCGAGGGCTTGACGGAAAAATCGCAGCTGGGTTGATGGGGCTTGATGTGGACCATCGACAACCTACCTCCCTCCTACCGCTGGTCATTGACTCGTTCGATTAGATATTTGCCCAAACAAATTGGGCAAAGTTTTCTCTATAAATTGAAACCCTAGCCAGCTGCTACGATTTTGCCTTTCAAATTAGAGAGTGAGCAGTAGCTGGTAGGGGAGGGAACAGGGGAGGCCGATAGGGGAATGTCCGATTACACCACTTATTTTGGAAGAAGAAGAAAGACTGCAATTCGATCGGTAGCAAGGTATATCAGTGAGCGACTGAGTTGCTTTATTTTATTTTCCTTCTGTGTTGGTTTGTATTATACATTGTGTTGGGATATATTATACATTATTTTGGGTTGTATTGTATTGTTATGTGAATTGGAAATTTTGTGTATACTAAGGAACCACAGGTTCTGGCAGCTTTGATTTTGTACAATGATTAGGTTAGTGTTGAACCCTTGTATGCCCACCAAGTGGTTGTTAAAATGCTTGAACAAAAACCGTTCTTCATTTTGAAAATTTTCTGTCGACAGCTTTGTTATTTTTTTTTTGGCGATGAATCTGATGGGAGTTTTCCCTGTTGTGTTGGGTAATGAACTGGACAATTGAAATAAAATTTTGCAGGAATTGGTTTTGGTTGTTATGAAAATCAATTTTGGAGCCATTCATAGAAAACTGGAATCAGTATTGTTATTTCCTTACTATGTTGAACCCTTGCTTAGTTGGCTTAAAACAAGAATTGCAGGAGCTTGTTTATTTATGCGATTTTGTGGCTGCTGTTTGTAACAGGAGGAAATAAACATAGGATTAGTATCATCAGTAATAATAGGAAAAAATTGCAATAATTTCCAAATTGGTTGTGTAATTAATTTGGTTGTTCAAACAACAATGAACCAGGGTTAATAATTATTTAACCATTATTAATAGTAATTAGAAGTAATACTATCGGACTAATTATTAGTCATTATTTGAATTAATAAGACACTAATATAATGATTATTCATTTAATCAATAACTAATAAATAAAAATAATAAATATTTAATTTTTATTTAATTAATATTAAATAATAATTAAGTATGAATAAAGTTAATAAGTAATTATTTATTATTTAATCAATAAATAATAAATAAAGATAATAAATATTTAATTATTATTTAATTAATATTAAATAATAATTAGGTATGAATAAAGTTAATAAATAATTATTTATTATTTCACAATAAATAATAAATAAAGATAATAAATATTTAATTATTATTTAATTAATATTAAATAATAATTAAGTATGAATGAAGTTAATAAAGTAATTATTTATTATTTATCACTAAATAATAAATAAAGATAATAAATATTTGATTCAATTAATAATAATTAGGTAAGAATGAGGCTAATAAGGATAACAATTACTTAATCATTATTGAAATAATGATTAAGTATGAGTGAGATTAATAAGTTAATTATTTATTTTTGGCCCTTAATAAATAAAGATAATAAATACTTAATGATTATTAATATTAAATAATAATTAAGTGTGTGTGAATTAATACTTTAAGTATTTAATTAATGTTGAATAAGGAACAAGGAATAATAATTACTCAATTACCCTTAAAGGTGAATAGTAATTAAGCGCGAATATAACTAAATGACTTATAAACTAGTCATTATTAGTTAGTAAGGCATAGTAAATTAATTATTTATTTTCATAAATAAGGGTAATAATCTGAGTATTCAAAGAATAAGTAATCATGATTAGCTATCATTTATTTTAATAGCTAAAGGTCATTAATTTCTGTTTAGCTAATGTCAAATAGTAACTAAATGTAGATGGTGAATTGTTATCTGCTAAATAAATAGCATAAGTGAGTGTATCGATATACAGCTGTGCAATGCTAATAGATAAATCGACTTTATCATATGATAGGTCATCCAAGGTCAATTAAGTAAAGCTAAACTTTATTTGTAGCTGAGCAAAAAGGCAAGTTCCCTAACTTCATTCTTTCAGTATATTGAATGCAAGTTCTTTATTCCGAAACTTTAATTGTTGCAAGCTTCTTTTCATTTGAGCAGACTACTATTGCATTATAGCTTGAAATTTTATTTCCAAGGATGCTTAAGTGGTTTAATTAATTTACAGTTATTCCACATCAATATTATTGACACTCGCATTCGGTGCATTTGAATTTGTACATTTATTAAAGTTCCGAAATTTATGAACTATTCATGATTAAAGTCTGAACCCTTGTTCGGTCAGGCAAATATGTGAGAATTTATAAAAGCTATCCGAACCAATCGATGGTAAGGATTCTTAGACTGAATGAACACCCCTTTTATTATAGGGGAATACCCCAGGTACCGTATATAAGGTACAATACAGCAGAGTTAAATGTTATGCATATACATAGCGTACGCGAGGCTGATCCCTTCAAGTACTTATTCTGTAGCCAGTAACCAGAGGGTCAATTAGCTATTGACTCCTTTGGAAGTTATTGTTAAAAGTCTACTTGACTATCAATTGTTCTAAAAGCAATTATTGTTCTTGCTTCTGATAATTATACTGTTGAAATTTCTTTCTATGTCCCTTTCATCATGATATATCTTGATTGTTGTACTTTAAACTTGTTGAGCAAACTCGTTGCTCACCATTGCTATATCATGACTCCATTGCAGCTAAACCCTGGACATCAGGGAAGAGCAAAGGGAAAGAAAAGATGAAGTGATAGGCTTCACGTAGCTGATTTTATCATAAGTGTAGTAAATTATTATTAATGTAATTTAAACCCTGATAGTTAGTTGGGGTATGGATTTGTGTTAAGTACTTAAGGTTATTGTATCTTGGGACTAGTAACACCTTTCTAATGAACAACATATGTTTGTTATATTTCGCATTTTAGTCAATGTATGTTGTTGGAGGTAAATATTGTATTGGATCTTGATGACTGAATCCGGGTAGTTGGAGACCCGAATTTGAGGGCGTCACAGGTTGGTATCAAAGCTTTAGGTTATAAATTTTAGGAACGCTAAACCTAGGTTATGACCTTAGATTTAAACTCGTATTGAGTATGCTAGGATATGAATCAAGGAGATTCAGATAATGGCCTTATTTGGGGGTGAATTGTGGAAATCTGCCAAACCGAGTTGTACATGATAAAATATCCTTTCATTTTATCGATGAATGTATTTTATTATGATACTGACATTTATTGTCTCTGTCTGTGTTTGTAGGATGGCTGACATAGGAGGGACCAGTGGAGTCCAGGAGGAGGTATTCACAGATATACCTGTGGTTACCGAACAGTTAATGGGCTATGCACCTGTTGCCCTAGGAGTACCACTGGATGGGCCCGAACCAGAGGATGACTATCAGGGGGACCTACCAGAGCCTGTTATAGGTAGGGTAATGAGGTCCGGCAGTCAGGACCCGGATGATAGTGAGGAGGACCCAGAGACTGACGGTGATGAGCCACCTACTTATGTTGATGGCATGGGCTCTACTGCAGATGATATCCTAGAGGGGCTGACCAGTAGGAATGAGGAGCTAGAGGACCGGGTAGCTCATCTGGAGGAGCAGAACCAGACCCACCAGATCACGGAGGATCAGTATAGGGAGCTAGCTTATCAGCTGGAGCATGAGTTGGGAGTGGTGAAGGTACAACTGCAGGCTTATGAGACCTCAGCGTAGCAGATTGGACCACTACTACATCAGATGGTGGCCAAGAATGCTGAGCTGAGGGAGAAGTCAGAACAGAAGGATATGGAGATCGCCCATCTGAAGGCCAAACAGGAGGCCATGAAGTTCGGGCTGGAGACTGCTGAGAGGATGCGAGTTAGAGATGCTTGGGTCAGAGAAGCCAGAAGGGTTGATCAGTTGGAAGACCAGTTGGAGGCCGGAGCGGTGAGAATCGAGACCTTGGGATTTGCCTTAGATGCAGCCTATAGGAGGCCTCGGACTGAGATGGGAGAGTCTAACCGCTCGGTTCGTCGCCGAGTCGTGGGTGGAGCCCTTTCTTTAGGTCAGCAGGCACGGATCTGTCACGACATGTAGTGACGTGTTAGGATGATTGTTTTATTTTGTTTTGGGTGTAGTAGGTCCCACTTTTTGTTAGGTTAGGGACATGATTGTGTTGTGAACCTTTATATCTGATTGGGGTAGCAGTTAAACCCCAACTTTTGTCTGTTATGAGGGATGGTCAGTTATTATTCCCCACTTTTTGTATCAGGGGAAATGGTTAATGATTGATGGGGCATGCAGTAGCGCATTTATAGAAGTATGCCACAGGTTTAGCCTGATTGTAACAAAACAGTGGTATATAAATATAAATGCAGTTGTTTCATTTAAATCAAATGTGTTTGATAAATGTTTTTACTCTTGATCGCTGATCTCAATGACATATGGTGTAAAATATAAACTATAGGTAGAAGTCAGCGATTTTCCTTATTCAAATCATGCCGCCGAGAAGACGACCACGCAACCAGCAGGTCGAAGAGTCAGAAAGCGAGGTGAGGGACCACCCCAATCCAATGAGAATGTTCGCTGAGATGCTGGCAGAAGCCATGCAATCAAGACCACCACCTATAAGGACCCAACCAGCACCCGAGCCAACGCATCATTTGGCCACTTTCAAGGACTTCAAACTGGTTGGACCACCCGAGTTCAAGGGAACTCTTAACCCGATAAAAGCACATACCTGGATCGAAGAAATAGAGAAGGTCTTCGAGGTCGCTCGGGTGGCAGAGGAATAGAAAATAAGTTTTGCCACCTTCATGCTAAAAGGCGAGGCTAACTATTGGTGGAAGGCCAATAGGGGCCGAGCTGAAGAAGGCATTGTCGCATGGGAACGCTTTAAAGAGATGTTCCTGGAAAACTAGTTTCCAGAGAGCATGAAACAAGAAATGGAGGTCAAGTTTCTGGAGCTAAAGTAGGGAAGTATGTCTGTGGCTGAGTACGCAGCTAGGTTTAACGAGTTGGCATGATTTGCAACTCACCAAGTCAGCACCGAGGAAAGGAAAGCTCGTAGGTTTGAGCTAGGTTTGAAACCTTGGGTATACCGTTCTGTTGCGGTATTAAAAATCAAGACGTTTGCAGAACTGTTGGAAAGGGCGATCATTGCACAGGGTGGCAGTGAGGCCCTTGCTAAATACAATCAAGAAAAGAAGAAGGGTCATGAGGGCCCGAAGGCAGGGAGTAGTGGGGGCAGTAACCCCAATAAACGCAAGTGGACCGAGAGTCAGTCATCCGGAGGGAACAGATCTGGAAGGGAGGTGAAGAAAGCAGACAGGTGCAACAATTGTGGTAAAAACCACACGGGGGAATGCATGAAAGGGAAAAGTGTGTGTTACCGTTGTGGACAACCGGGGCACATGGCTCCTTAATGCCCTAACAGACAGAAAGGAGGATGCTTCTCTTGTGGATCACCCGACCACCAGATTAAGGACTGTCCGAAGAGGAAGGGCGACGTCGGGAGTGGCAACCGGAGCAACAACAACAGCGGAAATAACAACCGGCTGAGCTATGGGGCACCAGCTAGTGAAGCTAACAGGCCAACGGCACGCACGTTCAACATGACCGTGCAGGATGCAATGGAATCCAAGAACGTGGTGTCAGGTATCATCCTAATCAATGATATAAATGCATATGTGCTATTCGATTCGGGTGCTACCTGTTCTTTTGTTTCCGAAGAATTTGCTAGTCAGTTAAATTTACCTCGTGAAAAGTTAGAACACCCTATGAACGTAGAAGTAGCAAACAAGGAAATTATCCCCGTAGAATGCATTCATAGGAACTGTTGTGCTGAATTGCGAGGAGTTAAGCTCAATGTGGATCTAATACCAATTCGGCTGGGAGAGTTTGATGTAATCCTGGGAATGGATTGGCTGTCAATTCACGGAGCAGTTATTGACTGTAAGAAAAAGTGTGTACACCTAAAAACTCTTAAAAAGTCGAAGGTGGTATTTTACGGTAGTAAGTCACCAAGACAATCTTGTTGTCTGACAATGATGCAAACAAAGAAATTACTTAAGAAAGGTTGCGTATGTTATTTGGCCCATGTGGTTGATACTCGTCAGGTCGGGGATGAGATGAGCCAAATACCAATCGTGAGGGATTTCACCGATGTCTTCCCAGATGAGCTTCCGGGACTACCGCCGGACAGGCAAATCGAGTTTGTTATCGATTTGGTACCGGGAACCGCATCAATATCAAAGCCGCCATATCGAATGGCACCTGTAGAAATGAAGGAGTTGATGGTTCAACTGCAGGAACTGCTAGACAAGGGTTATATCAGACCAAGCGTGTCCCCCGTGAGGAGCGCCAATTTTGTTTGTAAAGAAGAAGGATGGTTCTATGAGGCTTTGTATCGACTACCGGGAGTTGAACAAAGTTATGATTAAGAATAGGTATCTGCTTCCTAGAATTGACGATCTGTTTGATCAACTTAAGGGAGCGAAGTACTTTTCAAAAATTGACCTAAGAACAGGCTATCATCAGTTGAAGGTGAGGCAGGAAGATATCCCGAAAATCGCATTCAGGACTCGTTATGGGCACTTCGAGTTTCTGGTAATGTCATTCGGATTAACGAATGCACCAGCAACATTCATGGATATGATGAACAGAGTATTCAAGCAATATTTGGACAAGTTTGTAGTTGTATTCATTGATGACATCTTGGTGTATTCAGAAACAAAGGAGGAACATGCTGAACATTTGAAAATTGTATTGTAAGCTCTCAAGAGGGAGAAGTTGTATGCAAAGTTCTCTAAGTGTGAGGTTTGGTTGCAGAGGGTGCAATTCCTGGGTCACGTCATCGACAAAAATGGTGTTTCGGTGGACCCATCAAAAGTAGAAGCGGTCATCAATTGGGAGAAACCGAAGACGCCAACATAGATCAGGAGTTTCCTGGGATTAGCGGGATACTATCGGAGATTCATCCAGGATTTTTCAAAGATAGCATTGTCGTTGACCAATCTCACCAGAAAAACAGTTAAGTTCGTTTGGTTGGAGAATTGCGAGAAAAGTTTCATGGAGCTAAAGAAGAGACTTAGCCAAGCACTGGTGTTGACCTTACCAGACAACACTGGGGGTTTCGTAGTGTATAGCGATACGTCACACAAAGGTCTCGACTGTATGCTGATGCAGCACGGCAAGGTTGTTGCGTACGCATCACGTAAGCTGAAGGACTATGAGAAGGGTTACCCGACTCATGACCTGGAGTTAGCCGCGGTAGTTTTCGCTTTGAAGATTTGGAGGCACTATCTATACGGGGAGAAGTGCGAGATATATACAGATCACAAAAGTCTGAAATATATCTTCACTCAGAAAGAGCTGAACATGAGGCAACGCCGATGGTTAGAATTGATCAAGGATTACGACTGTGAGATTCTGTACCATCCGGACAAAGCAAATGTAGTGGTTGATGCCTTAACCAGAAAAGGCAAGGTGAAATTGATGCAGCTGACAGTTCAAGAGGAGTTGATAAAAGACTTTGAACGTCTGGAACTGGAGGTTAAGTATCCGATAGAGACGGACAAAAAATTGTTCACCGTGACAGTAGGTCCGACTCTACTGGATAAGATAAAGGAGGCTCAAGAATTTGATGAAGAGTGCATTGTCATTAAGAGGCAACTATCGGAAGGAAAAACTTTGAAGTACAAGGTTGACAGCACAGGGTTGCTGAGATTCGAGGGAAGGATCTGGATACCCTACGTACCAGACTTAAGGGAAGAAATATTGCATGAGGCCCATGATACGAGATTTTCGGTACATCCGTGTAACACCAAAATGTATCAAGATCTTCGTCAGCATTATTGGTGGTCGCATTTGAAAGGAGAAGTTGCAGAATACGTCAGCCGGTGTTTAACTTGTCAGAGGGTCAAGGTAGAGCACCAGCGGCCGAGCGGATTGTTGCAACCTTTGGAAATTTCAGAGTGGAAGTGGGAGCACATCACAATAGATTTTGTGGTAGGACTTCCAACGACACAGAAGGGTCTAGACGTCATCTGGGTGATCGTAGATCGGTTGACCAAGTCTGCCCACTTTCTACCGATCAAGATCAGGTACAAATTGGAGCAGTTAGCGAAACTTTACGTAAAGGAGATAGTATTGCGACATAGAGTGCCGGTATCTATTGTATCTGATAGAGATCCGCGCTTCACGTCAAATTTTTGGAGAGGTCTACAGGAAAGAATGGGAACGCAGTTGAGATTGAGTACAACGTATCATCCTCAGACTGATGGCCAGAGCGAGCGAACGATTCAGACCCTGGAAGATATGCTTCGAGCAGTCGTGATGGACTTAGGGGGCAACTGGGACGATCACTTGCCACTGGTAGAGTTCGCTTACAACAACAGTTATCGCGCTAGCATTGGCATGCCATCGTACGAAGCATTGTATGGAAGAAAGTGTCGAACGCCGTTATGTTGGGATGAAGTTGGTGAACGAATATTGTTGGGACCAGAATTGGTGCAGCAAACCGTGGAAATCATTAAAGTAATAAGAGAGCGGCTAGTAGCAGCTCAGGATCATTAGAAGAAGTATGCCGACCTGCATTGTCAGAAGCGGGACTTTAAAGTTGGCAGCTCGGTATTTTTGAAGGTATCTCCCTAGAAAGGGAAGATCCGTTTTGGGAAGAAGGGCAAATTCAGCCCTAGGTTCATAGGACCTTTTGAAATATTAAGGAGAATAGGCGAAGTGGCGTACGAGATAGCATTACCTCCTGAACTTGAGCACATTCACAACGTGTTCCATGTTTCAGTGTTGCGTCCATATAAGCCAGACTATAAGCACGTTATTTCCTATGAGCCAATTCAAGTTGAGAAGGACTTATCGTACGAGGAGATTCCTGTCCAAATACTGGATAGGAAGGAGCAGAAGCTGAGGAATAAGATTATTCATTCAGTTAAAGTACTCTGAAGGAATCACGCGGTGAAAGAAGCCATGTGGGAACTCGAAGAGAAGATTAGAGCAAATTACCGGCAGTTATTTGAGTAACCTTAGATTGAAATTCTGAGGACGGAATTTTTATAAGGGGGAGAGGATGTAATGTCCAAGAATTTTAAACCTTGTATCAATTTATTTTGATATGTGAAATTTATTTTTATTCAACTTTACGGACTTAATTGGACCCATGTAAGTATTATTATTTAATTATATAAACATATGGCCCAATAATTTTCTTTGCATTAAAGGGGCTCACTGATAAGTTCGAATAAATTAATGAGTTAACCCTAAGAATTGATTTGCAAGAAAATTGGAAAAAATTAATAAATAATTTCATTTTACTATTATCGGATTTAAATAATTCGAACGAGAAAATTTTTGCTGAAACAAATATTTTAAATAATTAATTAATTGAATTAGTTATTTAATTTAAATATTAGAATATAATATTGTTAAATTAATTTGGGTCACCTTTCTTTCATTTGGATTGGCCCATTTCTTTTTATTTATTTCTGATTTGGACCCAAATTCCTTTTTATTTTCCTATTGGGCCATCTCTTCCTTTTAATTCGGCTGGCCCAACCCTATTGGGTTGAGCCCAATTACTTTCCTGCCGGGTTAAACCCATTTCTTGTTTAGCCGGGTTGGGTACGTTCCTATTTGATTTGGGGCAACCAACATATCAATTGGGTGCAAGAAGGTTGAGCCTAATTAGGACCTGATTGACCTAAACCCTCAAATCAAACCAAAATCGAGAAGAAGAAAACAGAGGTTGAGCCGAACCTAAGTTCCTAGGACCTTCAATCAAACGGAACGAGTGAAGGGTAAAGCAGGGGTCACACCGGCATGAGGCGACCGGCGGCGTGGGCTGGAAACCGAGCGGCGACCAGCGGACAAACGAGCGACGGCATGGGCGACCGAGCGGCCATCGAACAGACTAAGGGTTCAAAGTGACCGGCGATTTGACCGGTGGGGGTACGCGGCTCGAGGGCTTGATGGAAAAATCGCAGCTGGGTTGATGGGGCTTGATGTGGACCATCGACAACCTACCTCCCTCCTACCGCTGGTCATTGACTCGTTCGATTAGGATATTTCCCAAATAAATTGGGCAAAGTTTTCTCTATAAATTGAAACCCTAGCCAGCTGCTACGATTTTTCCTTTCAAATTAGAGAGTGAGCAGTCGCTGGTAGGAGAGGGAACAGGGGAGGCCGATAGGGAAATGTCCGATTACACCACCTATTTTGGAAGAAGAAGAAAGACTGCAATTCGATAGGTAGCAAGGTATATCAGTGAGCGACAAAGTTGCTTTATTTTATTTTCCTTTTGTGTTGGTTTGTATTATACATTGTGTTGGGTTATATTATACATTGTTTTGGGTTGTATTGTATTGTTATGTGAATTGGAAATTTTGTGTATACTAAGGAACCATAGGTTCTGGCAGCTTTGATTTTGTACAATGATTAGGTTAGTGTTGAACCCTTGTATGCCCACCAAGTGGTTGTTAAAATGCTTGAACGAAAACCGTTCTTTATTTTGAAAATTTTTTGTCGACAACTTTGTTATTTTTTTTTGGGCGATGAATCTGATGGGAGTTTTCCCTGTTGTGTTGGGTAATGAACTGGACAATTGAAATAAAATTTTGCAGGAATTGGTTTTGGTTGTTATGAAAATCAATTTTGGGGCCATTCATAGAAAACTGGAATTAGTATTGTTATTTCCTTACTATGTTGAACCTTTGCTTAGTTGGCTTGAAACAAGAATTGCAGGAGCTTGTTTATTTATGCGATTTTGTGGCTGCTGTTTGTAGCAGGAGGAAATAAACATAGGATTAGTATCATCAGTAATAATAGGAAAAAATTACAGTAATTTCCAAAATGGTTGTGTAATTAAGTGGGTTGTTCAAACAACAATGAACCAGGATTAATAATTATTTAACCATTATTAATAGTAATTAGAAGTAATACTATCGGACTAATTATTAGTCATTATTTGAATTAATAAGACACTAATATAATGATTATTCATTTAATCAATAAATAATAAATAAAGATAATAAATATTTAATTAATATTTAATTAATATTAAATAATAATTAAGTATGAATAAAGTTAATAAGTAATTATTTATTATTTAATCAATAAATAATAAATAAAGATAATAAATATTTAATTAATATTAAATAATAATTAAGTATGAATAAAGTTAATAAGTAATTATTTATTATTTAATCAATAAATAATAAATAAAGATAATAAATATTTAATTATTATTTAATTAATATTAAATAATAATTAGGTATGAATAAAGTTAATAAATAATTATTTATTATTTCACAATAAATAATAAATAAAGATAATAAATATTTAATTATTATTTAATTAATATTAAATAATAATTAAGTATGAATGAAGTTAATAAAGTAATTATTTATTATTTATCACTAAATAATAAATAAAGATAATAAATATTTGATTCAATTAATAATAATTAGGTAAGAATGAGGCTAATAAAGATAACAATTACTTAATCATTATTGAAATAATGATTAAGTATGAGTGAGATTAATAAGTTAATTATTTATTTTTGGCCCTTAATAAATAAAGATAATAAATACTTAATGATCATTAATATTAAATAATAATTAAGTGTGTGTGAATTAATACATTAAGTATTTAATTAATGTTGAATAAGGAACAAGGAATAATAATTACTCAATTACCCTTAAAGGTGAATAGTAATTAAGCGCGAATATAACTAAATGACTTATAAACTAGTCACTATTAGTTAGTAAGGCATAGTAAATTAATTATTTATTTTCATAAATAAGGGTAATAATCTGAGTATTCAAAGAATAAGTAATCATGATTAGCTATCATTTATTTTAATAGCTAAAGGTCATTAATTTCTGTTTAGCTAATGTCAAATAGTAACCTAATGTAGATGGTGAATTGTTATCTGCTAAATAAATAGCATAAGTGAGTGTATCGATATACAGCTGTGCAATGCTAATAGATAAATCGACTTTATCATATGATAGGTCATCCAAGGTCAATTTAGTAAAGCTAAACTTTATTTGTAGCTGAGCAAAAAGGCAAGTTCCCTAACTTCATTTTTTCAGTATATTGAATGCAAGTTCTTTATTCCGAAACTTTAATTGTTGCAAGCTTCTTTTCATTTGAGTAGGCTACTATTGGATTATAGCTTGAAATTTTATTTCCAAGGATGCTTAAGTGGTTTAATTAATTTACAATTATTTACACATCAATATTATTGACACTCGCATTCGGTGCATTTGAATTCGTACATTTATTAAAGTTCTGAAATTTACGAACTATTCATGATTAAAGTCTGAACCCTTGTTCGGTCAGGCAAATATGTGAGAATTTATAAAAGCTATCCGAACCAATCGATGGTAAAGATTCTTAGACTGAAGAACACCCCTTTTATTATAGGGGAATACCCCAGGTACCGTATATAAGGTACAATACAGCAGAGTTAAATGTTATGCATATACATAGCGTACGCGAGGCTGATCCCTTCAAGTACTTATTCTGTAGCCAGTAACCAGAGGGTCAATTAGCTATTGACTCCTTTGAAAGTTATTGTTCAAAGTCTACTTGACTATCAATTGTTCTAAAAGCAATTATTATTCTTGCTTCTAATAATTATACTGTTGAAATTTCTTTCTATGTCCCTTTCATCATGATATATCCTGATTGTTGTACTTTAAACTTGTTGAGCAAACTCGTTGCTCACCCTTGCTATATCATGACTCCATTGCAGCTAAACCCGGGACATCAGGGAAGAGCAAAGGGAAAGAAAAGATGAAGTGATAGGCTTCACGTAGCTGATTTTATCATAAGTGTAGTAAATTATTATTAATGTAATTTAAACCCTGATAGTTAGTTGGGATATGGATTTGTGTTAAGTATTTAAGGTTATTGTATCTTGGGACTAGTAACACCTTTCTAATGAACAACATATGTTTGTTATATTCCGCATTTTAGTCAATGTATGTTGTTGGAGGTGAATATTGTATTGGATCGTGATGACCGAATCCGGGTAGTTGGAGACCCGAATTTGGAGGCGTCACATTTGTCCTTTCATAGACATTATATGGATTAATTTCTCCTCAATCATGATATATATATATACTTTCTCTGTACTTAATACTTGCTGAGCAAAATAGTTGCTCACTCTTGCTATATCATGATATTTTTTTCAGTTAAGCTAGAGTGCTCAAAGAATGACAAAGGCAAGGGAAAGGTTCAAGAATAGCTAATGTGCAAGCTTCACTATATTTTTGCTTGCTTAGGTGGAATTATTTATGTAAACCGTTTGGGATAAAAGGGTATGAATTTGTATTAAGGTTGTTAGATTTATGTAGAACCTAATTGTAATGAACAATGTATGTTTATTATTTCACAATAGTTTATAGAATGTGTATGGTAATGTTGGATCGTGAGCACCAAATGTCAAGGATAAGGAACCCGGATTTAGGGGTATCACAGAGGGTCGGTCAAGCTGGGGACCTCGAAGAGTATCTCGGACAGGCTGGGCACTCAGAGTCGTTCGGTGGACCAATTCGACCCTCAAACGGCAATCGTCAAAAGAAAATTATTTTCTACTACACAAAAGACGGGGGGCCATGACGATGGTGCCGATGACCAGAACTCTAAGCCGGATCAAGGTCGAGACAAGAGGGAGTTGATCCTGGCCAGAAAGGTGCAGCAGAACAAAGACGCTATCGAGGTCCTACGCCTTCAGCAAATAGAGTTAGATAAGCAGTTGGCATCATTGCTATACGGAGAAGAAGTTTCCTTTAGCTACTATCGGCGTCAAGGCAATTCATCAGGAGACCGATCCAAGACACATCGTTTGGACGATTTTCATAGAGAAAGGAGCAGGCCGAAGAGCCGCACCACAATTCGCGGCAGGCACCGAAGCTGCTCGCAGGACAGTAGCAGGCCTAGGAGCCGCACACCAGTCCGCGACAAGCATCGAAGCCGTTCGCAGGATCGGAGTAGGCCGAAGAGTCGTTCTCCGATCCGCAACAGGTACCCAAGCCTCTTGCAGGACTTGAGCAGACTAAGAAGCTGCTCTCCGATCCGTAGGAGGCACAACAGTCACTCGCAGGACGATAGCTGGCCAAAGAGTGCCACACCAGACCGAAGCAGGCGTCAGAGCCGCTCCAGGAATAATTCGAGAGTCAGGCCCGAGCTGATTCTTCGGGAGAATGGGACCGATGCCTTAGCAAGAAGGCTTAAAGAGGTGGAATAGAGGCTAACGGTGGCCGATCAGTCAGTAGAATTGCTGAACAACACCAGATTGCATTTTACCCCAGAGATCAAGCGGGTGAAGACTGATAAGTCCAAAAAGATACCGCCATTGGAGATGTACAACGGAACTGGGGATCCATATGATCACACACATGCATATAATCAAATCATGGATTATTATGATCATCATGACGCCGCCAAATGTCATATGTTCGTTACTACGCTGAAGCATGGGGCTCGAGAATGGATGGCATCTCTCAGTCCGAACTCGATTAGTTCATGGGAACAGCTATGCGACAAGTTCCATGCACGGTTCGGAAGCAACAAGCAAAGAAGAAGGCTGACAATGTCTTTGATGCAAGCCAAACAGCGTTCCGAAGAGAGCCTCGGCCAATATGTGAAGCGATTTAGGGAAGCGGTCGGCACAGTAACCGACTTGAATGTGTAGCAGGTTGTGGGGTTCTTTATCACTGGATTAGACATTGCAAAGTTTAAGAAGCTGGTTAAAGATCTTATCCTTAATCCTACTAAAGACTTGTCGGAGGCTTATAGTCAAGCTGATGGGTATATCACCCTTGAAGAAGCTATCAAGAGCCTGAAACCCCAGACACGCTCTGAAGGTAGATCGAGGGATCAGGATTAGAATAGTACCCTCAGGCAGGATAATCAGCCGAAGAGAGGTTTTAATGGAGGAGGTTCAGGAGGAGGTAGACCACATTTTCTGAACAAGAATGTGAATAAAATCTATACTCCCCTGAATGCCAATCGGGCAAAGATATTGGAGGAAATCCGGAACAAGCCTGGCTTCGAACCTTGCCAGACGAGCATAAAATCCTATAGGGGAAATCACAACCGATATTGTAACTATCACCAAACTTCGGGACATTCTACAGAGGACTGTTATAATTTGAAAGACTTGATTGAGAATAAGGTGCAGTATGGGGAGTTGGTTCAGTACGTTGCGGGACGAGGGGCTTTGGAAAGGACAACAACTAATAATAATACTCAGCAGAACCCGAAATCCCAAACCGATCCAATCCCGATGGTTCGAGGAGTTGTAGACGTGATAACGGGCGGATTGGTTGGGAAGGTGCTCGGAAAGAAAAGACAGGGTATGTTGGATTCAGTCATGTCAGTATCTGAACAACCAGGTTAGAAGGAGCATCCTTATTCGGGCACTGTGATTTCTTTCACTGATGAGGATTATCCATTAGAATTGATTGAGCCACATGAGGGAGCTCTGGCTATTACTGCCCAAGTTAGGACCATGGATATGAGGCGAATCATGATCGATAATGGTTTTTCGGTCAACATACTCTATGCTCACGCTTATCAAAAGCTAGATTTGGGAGGAAGAAAAATGGAAGTTGACCAGGAACCTCCGTTGTACGAGTTCGGCAACGATCCAGTTCGAGTGGCGAGAATTATCGAGTTGCCAGTCATCTTCGGAATAGCTCCTCGACGAGTGGAGGTCAATGTCAGGTTCTTCGTGGTGCATGTGGATTTGGCCTATAACGCTATTTTGGGAAGACCGACATTAATGGCGCTGCAGACGGTGGCCTCCATCCCACACTTCAAGATAAAGTTTTCTACGGTGAATGGGGTCAGTGAGGTGAAAGGTGATTTGAATTTGGCCCGAAGGTGTTATAGGACTTCGTTGATATACGTGTTGCTAGCGTGTTAGTTGTTTATATAATTTTTCTTCTACTTGTTCATATCAAAAATGTGTAACAAACTTGTAGGGAGTATTCATAATTTTTTTTATAGCAGAATGTTGTTTCTAAATTTTAATAATTTCATAAATGCATTAGTAGCAATATTAATAGTCGGTAAACCGTAACCGCATAATATTAAACGAAACCGTTAGTAACCGAATGGTTTAGTTAACTGTGGTTGCAGTTACTTTTATAATATTAACTGTACTATACGGTTTGGTTACGATTATACCTTGTAACAACATAAAATCACTTATAATAAGGGACAAGAATAAGGAAAATTTAAAATTGAATTTGTGTAAGAAATTATTCATCAAATGGGGATTTTGATTTAAGTCGCTAAACAACTTTAAAGCAATCAACAATGAATATTTAAAATTAATAAAGTGCTTGATTCACCTTTATTGAATTTGTCCACTTTTTATAGTGTTTTGTCCAAATCCTAATCTTTTTCTCACATCAAAAGGCTTGGATGAACACACGGTAAGTAGGTAACCCAAAACTCTTATCATAATAATTTTCGGAGAATTTAAGCTAGATTTTAGGGGTAGAATCGTTTTTATGTCCTAAACTACTAATTGCGACTTGTGGCTGTCTTTCCTAATTTGATTTAAAGAAAAAATTTAATAAGACAACCCCAGCTGCAAAGTAAATCACAATTCCGTATTTGAAAAACAAACCCCAAATTTGTCTAGAGATGAAGAGGACAAAAAAGAGGTCGTTATTTTGTTATATGAAAATGTAAATATAGGAATAAAGAAGGATATATATATATATATATATGAAGAAAGAGTGTGTGAGTGTGTTTTTCTTACAATTATTTGTCTGTAGCAAGAATGAATATAAAACGAGCGAGACAAGGTGGGTTTTGCATGTTTAAAAACACAAGCTTAATGACTCGTGCAAAACATAGGTAAATTTATAAATAACTTATTGTGTGTTTTTTTACGCAAAACGTTACGCATACACCATTTTTTGCTATTTTTTCGTGAATTGCTTTTTTGATTAAGCATAAGAGTCAAAAGTATTTGTGAATCCTGTGTGATTAGAATGAAATAATCAATAATATTTTTAATACATATGAGTTGTGTTAGCATTTGAAAAAAAAAATTTAGAGTTTGAGAAATTGATTAATAGATTGAAAAAAAATTACCTCCTAATTTATCCAATAAGATAGTATTTACTTCATTTCAAATTCAAGTAACTCTAACTTTAATAATGAAATTATCTTTTCTGGAATATAGTTGATTCAAAGGAACTTGTTCATCCATAGTTAAGGTGTAAACGAGTCGAACCGAAGCGAGCAGAAAGCTGCTCGAATTCGACTCGAAATGTTAAATTAATACTCGAATTCGACTCGAATTGTATTTGAAAAAATCTACTCAATTTCGACTCGAATTCGATCCGACTCGGATCGAATTATATTCAAACTACTCGCGAGCTTCAAATTCAAACTCGAATTCGAGTTTCCACATAATAACTAGCTTTGTAACAAATATAATTATAAATTGAATTTGTTATTTTACTTAGAAATGAAAAATTATATTTATTATTACACTTTACAAATATAAAATCACAATTAGAATAAAAAATAAAATAAAATAATAATAATTAATTATCCTAATTTGATTTAATTTTGTATATATTATAAGAGAATGTATCGAGTATCTAATCGAATCTGTATCAATTAAGTATGTATCGAATCACAATCGAGAATTAGAGTAGTTTGAATCTTAGACGAGTCTAGTATAACCTTGTTCAGATTCTACTCATATTTTTATTCGAACTAGTTTTTATACTCAGATTTGGATCATATTATTAACGAATTCGAGTCTTGTTCACATTTTTTCGAGTCGAGCCTAAACTATTTGGTTCGTTTACAACCTTATCTATAGTGAACTTGTAGGATTTTTGTATGTAATTGGGTGTCTAGGTAGAGTGTCATTTATAGTGAATTAGAGTGAGTTGAATGAGATAAGTCTACTAATTAAATTCATGAATCATGAGTTATCAAGAGTCATCAAATTATATCAATCATTAACTAAATACATTGTATCTTTAGTAAAAAAAATATGTATTACAATTTGTGAAATTTTTTCTTTTTTTCCTAAAGACCCGTTTATAATCATCTCAGCTAGTACATGTCATAATTTCTAAACCTTTTGTATGTATTATTTAATTTTTATTCATTTAACATAAAGATTATTTATATATTATGACATTACCTGGATTAAAACTCTATATCTTTCTTTAGTTGTATATATGATTATATATCAATACCAACGTGATATAGCTTCCGAATGTTATGTAAGTAAGTAAATATATGTACCCGTTTTTAATAGCCATTATATCTAAACATATTTTATTACTTGCATGAACCTCAATTAATAACTATTATATTCAGAAATATTCTATATATCAAATTTGATGATTCTAAGAATCAAAACACGATAATATGAGAGAGAAAATCCCTCGTTGAAATTTGAAATGTTGGGAAGAGATCATAATCATCATTATGATCATCTTTATGATCAGGAAGCTAGAACATTCTAATTTATTTTTAAGTTTTTTCAATCAGTAAAATTGAAAAGTAAAAAAATAAAAAATAAAAAATTTTGAACTGTTGAGTCATTAAAGTAGGACTGTCGAGTTAATTCGAGACCAATCAAAATAACTCAATATGTACCTTGTTATAATTTGGTATAGATTTCTCGTGCGTTCACATTCCCAACCTCATCCCAATCCTATCGAGTTTAAAGATCTACATAGGATCCTCTTTCCTTTATATTATATATATTATTATTAATATAATATACTTATAAAATAACTAAAATAAAATTATAAGTTCAGGTAATATGAATCGTAAAAAAATTATTTAGAATATAAACAAAGTAGTTAAAGTTACATAAATGTATCAACACAATTAATAATTACCGAATAGAAATAAAAATATATATCTATAAATCATAAAAATCATTATAAAGATATGGATTTAGCTCATTTCCATTACATTTCTCTCCAACACACCAATTATTTAATCTTGATAATTTTGTTAGTATTGATCAAAAAATGTTAATAGATAGTTAATGATAATAAAAAATATTTTTACCGTTAACAGTTTAAAAGAATTTTCAACCATTGAAATTTTGATGAAAAATTTATTAATTCATCAAACGGTGAAAAAACTATTCAATATAATGAATTAGTTGATCGGTGTTGATTTCAATTATATTATCCACAATTATAAAAATATGATGTATTGGATAAAATTAAAATAAATGTATAATAGAGGGAATCTAAGTCCTAAAGGTATATATATATATATATATTTGGGGAAACAGAATGTGGGAGCGACGAGGAGCATATCCTGATTCCGAGCTCCAAAAAACTTGCCATTGAGATCAGAAAAGGTAATTTTAATCGAGTCGGGGTGAATTGCCATCTATACACTTTAATAACGATAAAAAATGATTAAAAAAAATAGAGGTTCCATTTTAGTATTTCATTAAAGACAGCTGCATTTTAGTATTTGATTAAAGACAGTTTTGTCACGTGCCGCCATTAAACATTACATTTTCATCTGGAAAGGGGATAGACTTGAATCCCTAAACTTTATATTGTAATTTGTAAAGGAGAGAGTTATTAGCCTATTACATTTTGTCTATTCACTAGTTTTATTAATGACAATTTTAATATTTTATCATTTTATTACTTAAAATCTATGCAATTTTAGGTTACTGTCACTGCCAACTATGATAACCACGATCATATCTTTCCGTATCTCTTATTATAAAGGGAGAGTAATGAAAGTAACCCCATATTAAGGTTGTGCCATAAATTTTCTTTTCTTTTTTCCTTAAGAGTTTGGCTTTATTACAATTTTTTCTTTTAAAATTGAATAAAACTCAATCAAGCTCATATAAATACACTAAGATAAATACAAATACATAACTGTATGAGATATAAAATAATAACACCAGAATTTTACGTAAAAATTCAACTGAAAAAAATCACGGGGAAAAATCTCAGAAATTCATTATGAAAATAATATGGAGAATACAATCTCTCAACTGAGTGTTTATTTCTCTCTACACACCTCTCTATTTGCTCTCACTGAGCTTCTTACTCTCTCAGATGCTTTTCTCTCTACTGATGGTGTATCTTAGTTGCTCATCAGAGCATTCTATTTATAGTACAAACTCAAGAGACACTCCATTAAATGAAAACTTTGCTTATAATAAATAGGCGGATCCCTTAGAAGATTTCATGGAACAAATTAAGAAGATTTGCTTTGATAAGAAGACTGTGAAATCTCCTTATTCCAAGACTTTGATGTGCATGCGTTTACTGGGGTTCCCACTAACAAACCAAAATGAGAGCCAATATTCAACAAAGACTATTCTCTGTTCACACTCCTTTTTGGGATTATTGGAATTTTAGCGATGAAAATGACCAAATTATAGTGAATAAAAGATTCTGATTTCAGACGATCTAAAATGGGCCAGCTTATAGAAAATAAGTTCAAAACGAGCTGTCCATTTGGACAATTTATAAAAAATAAATGACAATAATAATATCTTTTTCACAGTTGTTGACACGTTTTGTGCATTAACTTGCTAAATTTTTAATTTTTATAATTACCCGATTAAACTAATTAAAAATATAAAATTGAGTCATTTTATCAAATTAAACAAACCGAAGTTATGATTTACCTACATGACTGTGTGAAGAAAAAAAAAATTTGTGTGGCAATTTTAAAGATTGACATGACTTTTAAGGAAATTTCTATGGTGCCCGGGGGTTGGGGACCGGCTTGGAACCCGGTCCAAAAATTTTTTTTTTTTTTTTTTTTTTTGCTTTTTCACTCCCAAATAATTTATGTGATTTATTGGAACAGAAATTTTAAAAAAAAAAAATGATTTAGGTGTGATTTGGATACAGATCAAAAACAGAGTTACAGAGACTGTGTAACTCTGTTTTTGATCTGTATCCAAATCACACCTAAATCACTTTTTTTTTAAAAAACTTTCTGTTCCAATAAATCACATAAATTATTTGGGAGTGAAAAAGCAAAAAAAAAAAAAAAAAAAAAAAAAAAAATTTTTTACCGGGCTCCAAGCCGGTCCCCAACCCCCGGGCACAGTAGAAGAACTCGACTTTTAAATACCATTTAATTTTCTCCATCAAATCTCCTCCACCACAAAACAGGATCTCAAAATCTCGGGACTAATAAAGACAAATGAGATCATTATACCAGTTTAACAATATTTTGCACTTGATTTGGGGATTGTAAAAAGTTCTGATCTTTGTAAAAATTGATCTGGCCCATCCAACAACCATAACCATTTCTGTTCAAAGTTTCATAAAACAAAAATGCAAAAATACAAATCTGACACGCACACACCCAGACTTCATGGTCGAAACGATGGTATTTGTTGGAGAGGACGATGTTTTGGTATCCCTGTACAAAACCCAGACTTCATCACCAAATACACAAAATTTCATGTGTATTATGAATTGGGTTTGTATTTTGGGTTTACCTGTGAGCGGCGCGTCGAAATCTAGCAGCCATAGATGGGAGTCCAGATCTGATATAAGGTAAATCTAGTATAAGTTAAATAAAGTTTAAATAAATTAAATGGAAGGAAGAAGATAAAGAATTGAAAAGGGAAATTTATAGAAGACAATGAGGTGGCAGCTTTAATCACTCTCATTGGTCACATAATTTATATTTTAGTTTTCTTATTTATTTCACACAGCCATGTAAGTAAATAATAAACGTCCCTTAGATTAATTTAAGAGAATAACCTAATTTTATATTTTTAATTAGTTGAACTGAGTAATTATAAAAATTAAAAGTTTAGTGGTTTTGTCATCTATAGTGGGATTGGACGTTATTTTTGCCGAAAATAAGTTGTATTTTATATCGTAAAAGTTGTATTTGTATAATGCTTGTATAATAAAAATTATCTGAAATGCTGCAACTTATTTTTATAAATTGCCCGTATGGACCGCCAGTAAACTAGTGCAAAATAAATATTGGATTCCAGCCAAGGATCTTCGCTTAAAGTTTAATCCTCAGGGGTCTTGCCATATGTGGCTGCAGGAGGTTCAAAATTTTGTAACCGGAGATTTCTTATTTTTTATTTTTGTATAAAAGGGTTGAAGACTTGACTTAAATGGTCCTGTTTTCATTAATTTGAACTAGTTAGTTGTCCTGTTCATCCTTCTCTCCCCTCTCACTCACAAAATATCTATTTTTGATCATTAAATGTTGAATTTAATTTCTTGAGATTCTTTCTCATCACTGAATTTTTCTTCCTTGGCCTAAGTGCTTAATGCTTTAGTTGTTCAAATGAAAATCTGAGGCCATTAAAAAGATCATACTTCAGTTTCATTTAAACTGTCATGATTCTTGTCCAGAACTGGAGCCAGCAGTAAGGGTTAGATCATTTCTTTCTGATTCTTTGTTCATCTGATCCATTCATGAGGCCTATTGTAATTAAGTATTATCTCAGATTTTAAATTTCTAGTGTTATCAGTTTTCTTCAATTTTATTTTCATTACTTTTATACTAGCCTTCCTGTTTTTCCTTTTCTTTTTTCTATCTTTTTTTGCCCTTTCCCGATTTCCTCCTAAGTTTTCGTCTGCGGCTGTAAACGAGTCAATCTAAGTCGAGTTTTGGCTTGACGAGCTCGTGAAAAAAATCAAACGAGTCAAGTCAAGTTCCTAAACGAGCTTAGATGTGGTGTTCAAGCTCCACTCGTTTAATAAATGAGTTGTTCGCGAGCTTTGCTTAATCAATCGACTCTACTCAGGCTCGAGTCGAGTCGAGCTCGAGTTGAACAGGACATAACTCGAGCTCTGCTCTTTTATGTTCACGAAAGAAAAAACTTGTTCAAGCTTGATTTGTTAAACAAACTCGAGTCGAGTCGAGCTTTGTTTGCGAACAACTCGATTCATTTACTGCCCTATTTTTCTTCCATGTAGGTAGATTCAAGTGAAAAACTGGATTTCCATAGTGAAGATTTGGAATTATACATAGTAAAGCTGATATCGTGCCATAGTTGATGTATGTAGTGTTGGTTTTAAACAATATGTCTTCAAAAATTCAACATTTCTCATGTAAATTGTGAATCTAATCCTTAAATTATTGCGAATTTAAGATGAAAGTCTACTGAAATTAATATTTCTAATATACTTCGAAGAATTATACGCTAAATTCTGTTTTAGTTTGTGTACCTTTAAGTTGTCCTTGTCTTGGTTACCAGAATAAATTTTGGTTGTGTATTTTAATTATTTGTCCCTTGCCTTATTTTTATTTTTTATTTTTTTTGCAGTATTAGCACATTTTCGAGTTCTAGAATCAAATAATTTCCAAGGAAAAGACAATTCTGAATCAGACATGGCAGAAGAGGATATCTATACTAAAGATGGGACAGTAGATTACAAAAACAATCCTGCTAATAAAAAGAAAACAGGAACCTGGAAGGCCTGCCCTTTTATCCTTGGTACTATTTCTATTAACAAACTCTATTTGGTTTCTGTTATGTGTGTCCCGAATTCTAGTTTGGGATCCGACAATTGATATGACCTGAAGGAAAAGAAAGATGAGATTTAGTAGCGGTAGTTAAGAACGAAGGCTAATAAGCCGCCCATTATGTTTTTAGCCCAGCTGTATATGTTATTGTAGCTAAAGTTCGGTATTCTTTTCTTTCTCAATATTTAGCCGTCTTCAGAATGAGATTCATAGATTGTAATCTTCACACTTTGATATAGTGATACTGCTATTCTATTGGTCTTTAATTTCTATCATTGATTTCTGTGTTTGCAATAGTTTGTTCTAACAGTTTCGGAGATGAGATACTGATCCCTAAAATAACTATTGTCAGGAAATGAATGCTGTGAAAGATTGGCATACTATGGGATGAGCTCTAATCTGTTGCTATATTTCAAAAATCACCTCAACCAGCACAGCGCAACGGCTTCAAAAAATCTCTCGAATTGGTCTGGAACATGCTACATCACACCCCTAATCGGTGCATTTGCTGCTGATGCCTATCTTGGAAGATATTGGACTATTGCCAGCTTCTCAATCATCTATGTTATTGTAAGTCCAATTTATTTAAGTTTGATGCTATCTTTCTTTCCGTTCAATCTTTAAAAATCTAAAACCACACTCGTGTTTTATGCCTAGTAAAACCACTTGAGTAGTGTTAGAAAATAACAACACGTGAAAACAATAACAAAGAAAAATCGAAAGAAAAACAATCACACACAAGATACAAAATTTTACGTGGTTCGCCCAAAGTTTGTATTATTCCACAATCGGTAGCAAATCAGTTTGCCTATCTCAAAAAATCGTCCATAACAAAGTACAAGATCTCCTTCTTATATAATAAAATATGAGAACTCTAATTTACTTTTTGAGTAGTTTTACAATCACTTGTGAATTAAAGTCGAATCAGGCTTCACCAATAACAAGTAGTTCATTTTATGGAAATATTAAATATATGATGGTTTTACATTTAAAACAAGAAGTTCTGTTTTTTTTTTATTTTTAGGGAATGACATTGTTAACATTATCGGCAACAATCCCTGGCCTAAAACCAACCTGTATTTCAAAAGACGATTGTATTGCAACAAATACTCAAAGAGCAGTTTGCTTCACTGCACTTTACCTGGTTGCATTGGGAACCGGAGGGATTAAGCCTTGCGTCTCATCCTATGGAGCAGATCAGTTTGATGATGCTGATGAGGTTGAGAAAAAGTACAAGAGTTCTTTCTTCAATTGGTTCTACTTCTCGATAAATATTGGTGCACTCATTGCTGGTTCTGTGCTGGTCTATGTACAAGATAATGTGGGATGGGGATGGGGCTTTGGCATTCCTGCGGTGGCAATGGCAGTTGCTGTAGTTTCTTTCTTTTCAGGTACTCGTTTGTATCGAAATCAGAAACCTGCTGGCAGCCCACTGACTCGCCTTTGCCAGGTGGTTGTGGCTTCTTGGAGGAAATATCACGTTCATGTGCCAGATGACCACACCCTTTTATATGAAACTGCAGATGGAGAGTCTGCTATTGTAGGTAGCCGCAAGCTTGATCATACAAAAGATTTTAGGTAAGTTTCTTCGCCTATGAGACTTTATCGAGGAAATATACTAATTTCATATTTAGGCAAAACTGAATTTCTTTTGGACAAAAAATTTGTCATGTCAAAATTGAACTTGTGGTTTTCTACTTCCATGTACTTGCTCATCTATCAGCTTATGGGGCGTTTGGTTCCTAATACACTAAAAGATCTGATTCGTCTCGAAGCAGCTTATTTCTATCGCACCTTATTTAACTTGGTATGTTCGGTTTGTAGCGTTTGTAATAGCAGCGTTCAGTGCATTTGGCCACTGCACTATTTTTGGTGTGGTGTTTTTCAGCTCTAAACGTTGTCTTTGTGAGTTTAATAAGCTGCTTGTAGACGAATATGATTTTCAAGTGAGTTACTGCATTAACGCTCCATAAGCTAGTTGACGAATAAACACTTACAAATTTAGCGTTTAGCCTCATCATTTTTGGTGACGCTGCCGCTTACAAAACTATAAACGTCAGTAACTAAACATACCCTTGTCATGAATAAAGAAACGGAACTAAATTTTCCCCTTTCAGTTTCTTTGACAAGGCAGCTGTCGAGTCACAATCAGATCACATAAAGGAACCAATCGACCCGTGGAGACTTTGTACAGTTACTCAAGTAGAGGAGCTGAAATCAATCATTAGACTGCTGCCTATATGGGCTACGGGTATCATCTTCAGTGCAGTCTGCAACCAAATGGGAAATTTATTCGTGTTACAAGGCTCTTTCATGGATCTTCACGTAGGAAACTCCACCTTCGAAATCCCACCAGCATCCCTAGGCATTTTCGACACCCTTAGTGTCATTTTCTGGGTTCCAATCTATGATCAAATCATCGTCCCATTAGCGAGAAAATTCACAAACCACAAAAATGGCCTAACTCAACTCCAAAGAATGGGCATTGGACTCGTCATCTCAATCTTACCAATGCTAGCTGCAGGGATTTTAGAGGTTGTTAGGCTTACAATTGTGAAAAGGCATAATTATTATGACCTCAAACATATGCCCATGTCGATATTTTGGCAGGTCCCTCAGTACTTCATGATGGGCTGTGCTGAAGTTTTTACAAATATTGCAGCATTGGAATTCTTTTATGAACAAGCGCCCGATTCAATGAGAAGTTTGTGTGCTGCTCTGTCTCTCACCACTACTGCGTTTGGCAGCTATTTGAGCTCGGTACTAGTAACTATTGTCACGGAAATTAGTACTAGAAATGGGAAGCTCGGATGGATACCGGATAATTTGAATCATGGTCATTTGCATTACTTTTTCTGGCTTTTGGCAGTGCTTAGTGTGCTGAATTTAGCTGCATTTCTCTTGGTTTCTAGGTGGTACACATATAAGAAGGCTGTGGGAACTCTCCGTTAACTATGTTTAGGATTTCTATTTTCTGGGCATTTCGATATGGTTACTTGTAAATACATTGTAAATTTCATCTATTTTGTTGATGGACATTTTATGTTATTGTAATTTGTAGTGTAAATGGAATTAAGAAGAAAATGAAAGTGAAGTTTATGCAGCAATAATGAACTTGTACTACTTTGTCATCCTACTGATTCTCCTTCTTGTTGTTCGAAAATGAATATTTTGATACATACATACATACATACATTATATATATATATATATATATATATATATATATATATGACAAAAACTATATTCTCACATATATTTTAATAGTAAGGACATGACAAAAAGTATTTAGAATATAAACAAAGTAGTTAAAAGTTGCATAAATGTATCAGCACAATTAATAATTACGGAATAGAAATAAAAATATATATAAATCATAAAAATCATTATAAAGATATGGATTTAGCTCCCCTCAATTACAATTTCCTCCAACACACTAATTATTTGATCTTAATAATTTTGTTAGTAGTGATCAAAATATGTTAATAGATAATGATGATAATAAAAAAAAATTCACCGTTAAAAATTTTAAAAAAATTTTAACCATTAAAATTTTGATAAAAAATTCATATATTCATCAAATGGTGAAACAGTTATTCAATATAATGAATTAGTTGACCGGTGTTAATTTCAATTATACTATTCAATAGTATAAAAATATAGTGTATTGGATAGAATCGAAAAAAATGTATAATTGAGGGGATCTAAGTCCAAAGGTATATTTGGGGAAACGAAACGTGGGAGCGACGAGGAGCATATCCTGATTCCGAGCTCGAAAAATCTTGCCATCGAGATCATAAAAGGTGATTTTAATCGAGTCGGGGTGAATTGCCATCCAAATACTTTAATAAGGATAAAAAAATAATTAAAAAAAATAGAGGTTCATATTTTAGTATTTCATTAAAGACAGCTCCATTTAAGTATTTCATTAAAGACAGTTTTGTCATGTGGCGCCATTAAACATTACATTTTCTTCTGGAGTAGACTTGAATCCCTAAATTTTACTTATATTGTAAAGGAGAGAGTTACTAGACTATTACATTTTGTCTATTCACTAGTTTTGTTAACGACAATTTTAATATTTCATCATTTTATTACTTAAAAACTATGCAATTTTTGGATATTGCCACTACCAACTATGATAACCACCATCATATTATTGGTGAGTCCTCACCAATGATGGGTAAAAGAAACAAATTCATCGGTATACATTAGGATGCGGGAGGTTGGAAAATCAAAAGTTGTGGGTGGGAGCCACAAGTCATTTCATTGTCTGCAAGATTTTTCATTCTCTTAGGTCATGTTTGTTTGTAAGGATTATAATCTCGAGATTATAATCCCATGAATTATAATCTCAAGACTATTAATCCTAGGATTAAATAGTCCTAATCACATTTTTTTTTCATGGGATTATTCATGGGATAACTTAAAATAATCTCATGTTATGTTTTAATCCTTCATGATGAGATTATAATACCTAGCTAGACATGGTATTAAACAATCCCTCATCTTAAGCTATTTTATAATGCTTGGACTAATAGTCCTAAGCTCAAATTTAAAAACAAACAAGACACTTGGGATTAATAGTCCTATCCCAAGTGTAATCCTTGCAAACAAACATAGCCTTAGGTAATCTGTGACGCCCCCAAATTCGGGTCTCCAAATACCCGGATCCGGTCATCACGATCCAATACAAACATTCACCTCTAACAACATATGGTAACTAAAATGCGGAATAAAATAAACATACATTGTTCATTACAAGGTGTTACTAGTCCCAGAATACAAATAACCTTAAACACATACACAATCCGTACCCTAATACTATCAGGGATTAAATTACATTACAGTAATTAACTACACATAATTTTATTTTCTGCTACATGAAGTCTATCACTTCATCTTTTCCTTCCCTTTGTTCTTCCCTGACGTCTCGGGTTTAGCTGCAATGAGATATTGATATAGCAAGAATGAGCAACGAGTTTGCCCAGCAAGTTTAAAGTATGACAATAAGGATATATCATGATGAAGGGATATTAAGGAATTTCAACATTTGAAAAATCAGAAGCAAGAACAATAATTGCTTTTAGAACAATTGATAGTCAAATAGACTTTGAACGATAACTTCCAAAGGAGTCAATAGCTGGTTGACCCTCTGGTTACTGGCTACAGAATAACGTACTTGAGGAGATCAGCCTCGCGTACCCTATGTATATGCATAACATTTAATTCTGCTATTTGTACCTTATATACGGTACGTGGGGTACTCCCCTATAAATAAAGGGGTGTTCATACAGTCTAAGAATCCTTACCATTGATTGGTTCAGATAGCTTTTATAAATTCTCACATATTTGTCTGACCGAACAAGGGTTCAGACTTAACCATGAATGGTTTATAAATTCCTGAATTTAAATATACGAATTTCAAATGCACAAGTGCGAATGTCAATAAATATACAGATGTGGAATAATTTTGAAAGTAATTAGACCACTTAAGGCATGCTTGGAGATAAAAACTCAAGCTTAAAGAATAACTTGCAACAGTATATATATATACCTTTTTGCACGAATTAGAAGTAGTGCATAAGGCTTAGAAATTTGCTCAATGTAAAAGTTGAGTAAAGAAGAACTTGCAATAATGTAAGAAGTTTAGGGTTAGGAACTTGCCTGTTTGCTCAGCTACAGATAAATTCTAGCTTTACTTAATTGATCTTGAGTGACCTATCATTGGATAAAATCGACTTATCAATTAATATGACATGGTGGCGTATTGGCACACCTTGCTATATCTTTTACTTAGCAGGTAAAAATTCACCACCTACATTTAGTTACTGTCGACGCCGGTTTTTTTCGTCTCTTTAGTCTTTTCCAAATTTAGCCTTTTGATTGAATGATTTTTAGAAAAGATCGGCATTAATGTCGACGGGGTTTTGAAAGATCGTTTTTTATGATGAGCCAATTAACCAGAGTCGCCAGTTGGTATATTTGAAATGGATGTACCAACTCATCCGAGTTTTCGTTTTTTATAAATCGCTGGCTCATATGTGACTCCGAATTAATTGGTCTGCGAACCGAGATTCATAGAGTTCGGGGGCTTGCTTAAGCGAGGGGAAGGTGTTAGGCACCCCCCGACTTCCGTGAAATACGGTTACCGCAATCTTGATGCTTTTCTATCCTTTAATTCATGAAATGTGTGTGTGTGCGCGCGTGTGTGTGTGTGTGCCTATGTGAATATCGTGGTGAGTTTGTATGAAAGAATCATTTGGATTTTTAGGGAAAGTCGTGCTTTAATTTGAGAATGTTTCGGAATGTCTTTTCGGCATACACAAGAAAGCTTTATGAGAAAGATTTGATTTTAATTGTCAAAACTATGAGATTTTCATTAGGTGTCGTTTTGGCAAAACAAGAGTTTTCTAAACCTTCGTCAAAATAGGAATCGAGATCTATACGTTGCTTTCGTAAATACCATGATGGGCAACTTCTAGAATCTCTTTAACCCTATGCACAACGGTTTAATAAAACGTCATTTATTTCACAAAACCATTTCTTGTGATGTTTGAAAACGATTTTCTTTAGCTTTCTCGTTGAAATAGAAATCGACATCGTTAGCACTTCCCATTTATTAACCTCGTGATGCTAATAACCTAGTTTGATTGATTTTATGAAAATCTTATCATTTAGCTTTGAAATCAATTTCGTCTCATAAATCAAATCAAGCATTAAAATGCGTTGGGGCTATTCATGGGCATGTAAGCCATCAAAATAACCCCAAACGCCTACGATCACAAGTTTCACTATTTCGGGGCCTTAAACACGATTCTCGCCTTGGAGTCGTTTTAAGGCCCGACGATTACATATTTACAATGAAAGATACATCGAATTTATTACATATGTCAATAGATGTCCATCATCGGATTTGGACCACGGGGTCGCGCTCCTAGGCTCACATCCAAAATGGCTACACACCCACAAGATCCTAAAAATAGCAATCTAAACAATCTATGCACAATACATCATTACAACAAGCTAAAAATTCACCAAATGGATATCATCGGGCCATTAGGAGGAATTTCGTTCCATTTGGAACCCTCACTAATAGCCCTCAATCCATGGATTCACAACAATATACAAGAACAACTACATTTAATATAATTTGGATGACAAAGAGCTTAACAAAAATGGTAAAACAAAATGCTAAAACAAAGGATTTTTCACCTTGCAAATAATCCCCACAATATGTATGAATTTGTGTATTGAATAGAGTAGAAAATATGAGATGTAATCTCACAAAATGGGTACAATTTCTCACTATTTCTCACTCTCTTCTCTCTTAATTTCTCTTATTTTCTTGCTATTTTCTCTCAATTTTCGTGCTTGGCTACTTGCTGAATTCTTCTTCCTTCCCAAAAATTGCTGCTTTTTTTTCTTCTGCAGGAGGAAATGAGCTGAAATAGGCTGGCCAGAGCCAGCCGCAGATTGATCTGCGGCTGGCCGCAGATCCATCTGCGGCTGGCTGGCCCACCTCCCATCGCACTCAGCTGATAGTGCTGATTTCCTGGTTTCCGTGCATGGCGCACTCACTTATTTTAATCGCTTGGCCGCAGATTGATCCGCGGCTGGGTGGGCTGATTTTCTCGATTTCTGAACCGCACCTCGTTTCTCGTGTGGGATCATCGGTTTCTGCTGAAAAGCTTGCATTTTGCAGTCCGGGAACCGCTGGAAAAAGTGCCACATCATTCATGGGTGTTTGCTTCGCCCGTCGTCGTGTCAGCCTTGATCGCAAGTCGTCGTGGTGGCTCTGATTGTTCGCACTTATGTCCACCCTCCGTCTTGCAGGCCGGTTCATTTGACGGATTTGCCCTCCTATCAGGGTTAGTATACAAAGTGCAAAATTTGGGTGTCTACAGCTGCCCCTCTTTATCATGTTTATGAAATATTAAATGAAATTAACATGATAAAGAAATAGACACCCGATGCATGAATGACAGTGTCTAAGAATGACAGTACATACATGATGCAACACATACAGCTTATGATGCAACGCAAGATGTAAAGCATGCAAAACATTCGCAAAGGTGTCAATGCATCAATCCCTGACCTGTCGCTCGTCTCGTAATCGCCGAGTCTCGTATCCGGTCGATTGTCCTGTGAGTGCCGGGTTTCGTATCCGGTCAACCCTCTCGTAATCACCTCATTCCATCCCATTGTCATCAAAGGAAATTATTTTCCTGACTAGCTTTGAAGGGCATCGTTGGAGTTCGTCCTCGCACATCGCTCTTGGCAACCATTGCTTTTGACTCTGATAGGCTCGGACCTTGACACCTAACCTGCATGGATCACGTACAGAATTATCACTTATTCAATGCATGTGACACAACATTTAAAATGTAAATTTGATGAAAAATGACCCCTGTACAGTCTTTTGATACGGTTCCACAGGTGTCACCGTTTGTCGGGGTTTGCTTGGATCTCAGCCCTTCCCAGGGGTCGTTGATTGTTTGGATACCAGCCCTTCCAAGGGATTCGTTGATTGCCGGTTATCGTCGCCGGTCGATCGTCTCGTCGGGGCCGGGTATCGTCGCCGGTCACCCATTTCGTAACCGCCGGGTATCGTCGCCGGTCGATTGTCTTGTCGGGGCCGGTTTTCGTCGCCGGACACCCATCTCGTAACCCCCGGTTATCGTCGCCGGTTGGTTATCTTGTCGGAGCCGGTTTTCGTCGCCGGACATCCACCTCGTAATCGCCGGTTTTCGTTACCGGACGATTGTCTTGTCGGGGCCGGGTATCGTCGCCGGTCACCCATCTCGTAATCGCCGGTTTTCGTCGCCGGACGATTGTCTTGTCGGGGCCGGGTATCGTCGCCGGTCACCCATCTCGTAACCCCCGGTTATCGTCGCCGGTTGGTTGTCTGGTCGGAGCCAGTTTTCGTCGCCGGACATCCATCTCGTAATCGCCGGTTATCGTCGCCGGTCGATTGTCTCGTCGGGGCCGGTTATCGTCGCCGGTCACCCATCTCGTAACCCCCGGTTATCGTCGCCGGTTGGTTATCTTGTCGGAGCCGGTTTTCGTCGCCGGACATCCATCTCGTGATCGCCGGTTATCGTCGCCGGTCGATCGTCTCGTCGGGGCCGGGTATCGTCGCCGGTCACCCATCTCGTAACCCCCGGTTATCGTCGCTGGTTGGTTATCTTGCCGGAGCCGGTTTTCGTCGCCGGACATCCATCTCGTGACCGCCGGTTATCGTCGCCGGTCGATCATCTTGTCGGGGCCGGGTATCGTCGCCGGTCACCCATCGCGTAACCCCCGGTTATCGTCGCCGGTTGGTTATCTTGCCGGAGCCGGTTTTCGTCGCCGGACATCCATCTCGTGACCGCCGGTTATCGTCGCCGGTCGATCATCTTGTCGGGGCCGGGTATCGTCGCCGGTCACCCATCGCGTAACCCCCGGTTATCGTCGCCGGTTGGTTATCTTGTCGGAGCCGATTTTCGTCGCCGGTCATCCATCTCGTAATCGCCGGTTATCGTCGCCGGTCGATTGTCTTGGATCTCAGCCCTTCCCAGGGTTTGTTGTTTTTTGTCTTTTTTCTTTTTGTGGATATCAGCCCTTCCCAGGGTTGCTCACCATCTTGTTGTGGTTCGCGTGGATCTCAGCCCTTCCCAGGGTTTGTTGTTTTTTGTCTTTTTTCTTTTTGTGGATATCAGCCCTTCCCAGGGTTGCTCGCCATCTTGTTGTGGTTCGCGTGGATCTCAGCCCTTCCCAGGGTTTGTTGTTTTTTGTCTTTTTTCTTTTTGTGGATATCAGCCCTTCCCAGGGTTGCTCGCCATCTTGTTGTGGTTCGCGTGGATCTCAGCCCTTCCCAGGGTTTGTTGTTTTTTGTCTTTTTTCTTTTTGTGGATATCAGCCCTTCCCAGGGTTGCTCGCCATCTTGTTGTGGTTCGCGTGGATCTCAGCCCTTCCCAGGGTTTGTTGTTTTTTGTCTTTTTTCTTTTTGTGGATATCAGCCCTTCCCAGGGTTGCTCACCATCTTTGTTGTGGTTCGCGTGGATCTCAGCCCTTCCCAGGGTTTGTTGTTTTTTGTCTTTTTTCTTTTTGTGGATATCAGCCCTTCCCAGGGTTTGTTGTTTTTTGTCTTTTTTCTTTTTGTGGATATCAGCCCTTCCCAGGGTTGCTCACCATCTTGTTGTGGTTCGCGTGGATCTCAGTCCTTCCCAGGGTTTGTTATTTTTTGTCTTTTTTCTTTTTGTGGATATCAGCCCTTCCCAGGGTTGCTCGCCATCTTGTTGTGGTTCGCGTGGATCTCAGCCCTTCCCAGGGTTTGTTGTTTTTTGTCTTTTTTTTTCTTTTTGTGGATATCAGCCCTTCCCAGGGTTGCTCGCCATCTTGTTGTGGTTCGCGTGGATCTCAGCCCTTCCCAGGGTTTGTTGTTTTTTGTCTTTTTTCTTTTTGTGGATATCAGCCCTTCCCAGGGTTGCTCACCATCTTTGTTGTGGTTCGCGTGGATCTCAGCCCTTCCCAGGGTTTGTTGTTTTTTGTCTTTTTTTCTTTTTGTGGATATCAGCCCTTCCCAGGGTTGCTCGCCATCTTGTTGTGGTTCGCGTGGATCTCAGCCCTTCCCAGGGTTTGTTGTTTTTTGTCTTTTTTTTTCTTTTTTTTTTCTTTTTTTTGATGGATTTCTTGAAGTGGAATGTGTGATCAGGACCCGGATCTCCCACCAACATCGTCCACGTACTATGCCGCAAAAGCCATCACGGTCTGATCATTTGTGAGGTTGAAAGCGACGTGCTTGTACTTTCCTGAAGATTTTCATTTTGATCGTACCTGCATGCATGAAAAAGATGTTATGCATGATCTGGCAGATATGTTATGGACAGATGCATGTGCACAACATATGTTTAGATAGAAATGACCCATGTTCAGTCAAATGATACGATTCGACAGTCGTCGTTGTTTGCCAACATTTGATTGAATCACGCCTCGTCGTGAAGTGTAGTTTCTAGACTTCAACCTTGGTTTCGTACTCTGCCTGTTCTTGGTCGTCCTCATTTCATCGAGTTGAGGCAGTCTTTTTCGCTCTCTGTGATGATCGACAGCTATATGGGGCTCCTTGGCCTTTTGATCATTTCTGCTGGCCGACATGCTGCTGTCCCGCATTATATCATCCTTGTATATGCTCATGCATGTGGATCATTTGGATGTCGAGGCAGTGATAGTCAGGATTGGGGAGAGGCCCAATGACGAGAAGTTCTGTACAGCCTCAGCTTCCTTCCATTTCACGATTCTTAACTGCCCTGTCTTGGCGCGTGTCGCTGCCAAGAAATTCTATCGAAAACTCGCGATGTTGACCGTGCTGAGTTATCCACAGCTCTGCAAGATCCTGCATATCAGATGATTAACAAATGCCAAGCTTGAAGGCTCGGGCCGCTAGTGTTAGTTCAACACAAAGATATTATAATCTCGACAAAAATGCAGTTAAAGCACATGAAATTGAATATCTATTGATCGCACAATCTAGCAAGTTGCGAACCGTGAATGTACTAGATTGGAAGTGTTTTTTTTTTTTTTTTTTTCAATCCCTCGTGAGTTGATGATTTTCTATTCGACGAATTATGAAATCGTAAGAACACCTTCAAGCATTCATGGTCACTGTACGTGAGTGAGGTCGAATTCAAAAGAACTACCTTCCCTCGTCAAAGGCACTCTGTCTCCATTCTCGACAACATCCTTAGCAGGATTGACGTCATATGACAAATGCACTGTGCGACGCAGCATTCAGTAGGGGTTTTTCTTTCATGACTTCTTGTTTAAGGCTGGGAGTTTTTTTTTTTTTTTTTTTTTTTCGTATTATCTTTTCTCTTTATTAGCCCACTTTACTTGTCTCGTTTTCTTAGGCTATTCAAAGTTACCCATTTAACGAGTTTTGGACCAATGACTCCCAAACCAGACGGTTTTGGGGCATTAGGTGTACAGTCACCCCTTCGGATTTATTTACTCGAGTAACAAAGGCCACGGTTCGAGACAAGCTGGTGGTCTGCACCATTCATTCTTTGCTTGACCTTGCGCAAGATTCGTTTTCTTAGGCTTGAGTTACCCATGTAGCGAGTGTTAGGCCGGTGACTCCCAAACCAGACGGCTTTAGGGCACCAGATGTAGAGACATCCCCTAGGCTTAATTACTCGAGTAGCCCATGCCACGATTCGAATCTGCTCGGGCCTTCTCTACTGTAATGCTCGTTTTCTTAGGCTCTGAGTTACCCATGTACCAAGTGTTGGGCCAGCGACTCCCAAACCAGATGGCTTTAGGGCACCAGGTGTAGAGACACCCCTCGGGCTTAATTACTCGAATAACCCAGGCCACGATTCGAGACATTAGCTTGATGATCATTTATCGCCTGACTTCTTGATTTTAGCTTGATAATTATTGACTGTCTGACCACGTGCTAATTGCCATCAACGTCGTCATAGTTTTATACCCCACAACTGAAAGTTTGTGCAAATGCAAAGTGAAGGTTGTCACATGAGGTCGATTCTGTCGCAAACGTTGCTTTGAATTAAGGCTTTGTACTTGATCAAAAGGTTAAATAGCCTTCTTCGTCTAATCATACTCACGATCGTGCTCCACGGTTGCTTGTCAGAATTAACCCGATTCCCATCAAGCCAAATAAAATCCCCCTTCACGTGGATCATCGTATCCTGGGAAAACTATGCTTGACAAATGTCAGATGATCGTACCGTTAAAGATTGAATTGACATGAAGTAGCATTTGATGATGCTGGTGCATGTTGATGGGACTGTTGCATGGGTGCCAAATTGCACGTCATCATTTCCTGGGTGGTTGACAAATGCCCCAGTGCTAAGTTGCTTTTCTTGTGATCTCCCTCGTACTGGTGGCATCGGTATCTCGCTGGGCTGACAAAAGACCCGGCCCTTTGACTTGTTGAAAGGTTTGGGGGATTTTTGATTTTTTGATTTCTTTTTTTTTTTTTTTTTTTTCTTTTTTTTTTTTTAAAAGAGTGGTTTCACAGAGTCAGAATTAACGGACCGGAGAACGCCTTTCGTCTATTCCTTGTAAGATGAGGGCTCTCCTAGAGAGGATTTTTTTATCGTGACGGCTCCTTTTGATTTAGAGCGAAACCCCATAGCTCCGTCTTGGCAGGGCGCGATCCTTTTGAGGACTAAATCGTTCATTTTGAATTTCTGGGATCCTACCCTCTAGTCGTATGCCCGGGAGATGCGTAAGGGCCTGCCCCTGCAAATGTGCGAACTAAGGTTCGACAGGCAAACAGGGTGAGCAACAATAAATTCGGCCATCCCCGATAATTGGCGGACATTCTTCCTTTGATCGTCTTTGTGTTTTATTTGCAGCCCCCACTGCCCCATTCATTTTGGGCCGGTAAATGACTGAATCAAAATGTTTGATCTTGAATTTGTCATATATCTCCTCCTTGAGGGAATCCTTCAAATTTCTATAGTCGATGCGGCCCCTCACTTCTCCTCCAGGCTGTGGTACTGGGATTCTGTCGGAAAGCCATTCAGGGTAAATAGACACCGTGGTGATTCCTGCCTTAAACCGCTTGACAATCTCGTCCTTTATTTTCATCCTCCATTCAGGCTTCAACGTTCTCAACTTTTGCTTAATTGGTCGGAACCCTCCTTGATGGGCGGTTGATGTCCTATAACGTCTGTGGACAATCCAATCACGTCGCCACAGGACCAAGCGAACATATCTCCATACAGGATCAACAACTCGGCTATTTTTTCTTCTTCTTTTTTTTTCTTTTGTGTGTTCGAATTTGCCCCTACTCCGGGTTCTTTGTGATCGTTAGGGGCTCTGACGTTTGATGGCGATGGTTTGGTCTAAACTGGGTTCGGGTTTACCCTCGACCCATCCTTTGATCTCACCAGGCGTATTGTCGATATCTGTCTCGTCCTGCTCAATCCCCATCAGATCGAAATCTAGCTCTAAACCAAAATCGTGATCCTCCTTCAAATTTGGCCTATCGCTTGTCAGGCTAGAGTGCCTCAAACCGGGGTACCTGAAAAAAAAAAAATGCTTGTCATATATATAAAACATTTCAGCACATGATCTTCATGATCTTCTTTTTGGATAACATGACAAAATGACATGAGCGTGCAGGGATTGAAATAAAACTCAGAATTTTAAAACCCATTGATCCTTTACTGGCCGGGATTCACTGCCATACTCCTGGATTTACCCCCTCCTGGATATCACCTGCTGCACGGTCCAACTAGCCACGATGAGGTCAAGCAATGGGGCTCATTAGGAGGTGCATGGATTGCATTGGCCTGGATCTGACATTGATGGCATTTCCTGACATGAGCATCGCAGTCAGTTTTCATGTTTAGCTAGTAGTGACCCATTCACATGATTTTCTTTGCCAAAAATGCTCTGCCCATATGGGCTCTGCACACATCGCCATGTACTTCGTTTATTTGTCTGTGGGCTTCTTCGGCTTCCAGATATCTCAGCAGTCCCGTAGCTAGGTCCCAATTATGCCCTTTGGTGCCGTATATTCCCATGGCCTGCCGGATGATCAATTCGAGTCTCTCACTACTATCATTTTTTTTCATTCCCAGGGCTAATCTCAGTCCTAGGATGAATCCCTCGTATTCGGCCGTATTGTTGGAGTGGCAGAAATGTAATTTCATGGCTATCAGCCTCTGCCATTTAGATGGACGGAGTATGGATTTTACGGCCTCTTAGTTGGGTCGTAGGGGCAATCTCGCAAAACAAACAAGGGCCGCAGTTTAGTACTGTGCTAGTTACAAGTTGGCAGAGACATGTCAACACTGATGCATGATTATTTCTTTTTCTTTTTCTTCTTTTTCTTTTTTCCCTTTTTTTTGTGGTCGAATATGCCCCTACTCCGGGTTCTTTGTGATCGTTATGCCACGCTTTCACGGTTCTCTTAATCTTATCCTGCAAAATAAGGTCAGTGTTTGATGACAGGATAGTATTTAGAAGTTTTAGAAAACCTTGGTACGTGGCACGGATTGCCCTCCTGCAAAAAACCATGTCAGTATTCTCTTTATATGTGCAGGTGATGCAATCACATGATACAGGACATATTTATTATGATGATAACGGTATGACAGTTGTATGCCCTGTACATGACATTTATTTATTTGACTGAATGATAAAAGGGTATGAAGAAGCTTCCCTTTCGTTAGGTTTATCAGAGGCTGACCTACCCTAGGGTTACTCTCGCGGGCTTTTCGGCATGCAGGTCCCCAAATCTTCGCAATCTACTCGTCTGAATCCTTTCGATTGGAGCGGATTTGGGTGGTGCGTTTCCTGAGCCATCTCCAGGGAGCAGCCCCTTCGAGTCCAGTAATAAGCAACCGACAGGTTCGCCTCAGGAGGAGGTACTCTCTCAACATACATTCACATTCATCGTCCTCACCGTATGCACATGATTACTTTAAAGCAAAGTCATTCCATTCAACCATTCATTCATTGGTAAAACACATTCACACAACAACAGGTCAAAATATCGCACGCACACACATTCATGACTTTTAAAGGATAGGATAACATCAAGATTTGAACGCGGCTTAAGCCCTCTAATGTTCCCCAGCAGAGTCGCCAGCTGTCGACGCCGGTTTTTTTCGTCTCTTTAGTCTTTTCCAAATTTAGCCTTTTGATTGAATGATTTTTAGAAAAGATCGGCATTAATGTCGACGGGGTTTTGAAAGATCGTTTTTTATGATGAGCCAATTAACCAGAGTCGCCAGTTGGTATATTTGAAATGGATGTACCAACTCATCCGAGTTATCATTTTTTATAAATCGCTGGCTCATATGTGACTCCGAATTAATTGGTCTGCGAACCGAGATTCATAGAGTTCGGGGGCTTGCTTAAGCGAGGGGAAGGTGTTAGGCACCCCCCGACTTCCGTGAAATACGGTTACCGCAATCTTGATGCTTTCCTATCCTTTAATTCATGAAATGTGTGTGTGTGCGCGTGTGTGTGTGTGTGTGCCTATGTGAATATCGTGGTGAGTTTGTATGAAAGAATCATTTGGATTTTTAGGAAAAGTCGTGCTTTAATTTGAAAATGCTTCGGAATGTCTTTTCGGCATACACAAGAAAGCTTTATGAGAAAGATTTGATTTTAATTGTCAAAACTATGAGATTTTCATTAGGTGTCGTTTTGGCAAAACAAGAGTTTTCTAAACCTTCGTCAAAATAGGAATCGAGATCTATACGTTGCTTTCGTAAATACCATGATGGGCAACTTCTAGAATCTCTTTAACCCTATGCACAACGGTTTAATAAAACGTCATTTATTTCACAAAACTATTTCTTGTGATGTTTGAAAACGATTTTCTTTAGCTTTCTCGTTGAAATAGAAATCGACATCGTTAGCACTTCCCATTTATTAACCTCGTGATGCTAATAACCTAGTTTGATTGATTTTATGAAAATCTTATCATTTAGCTTTGAAATCAATTTCGTCTCATAAATCAAATCAAGCATTAAAATGCGTTGGGGCTATTCATGGGCATGTAAGCCATCAAAATAACCCCAAACGCCTACGATCACAAGTTTCACTATTTCGGGGCCTTAAACACGATTCTCGCCTTGGAGTCGTTTTTAAGGCCCGACGATTACATATTTACAATGAAAGATACATCGAATTTATTACATATGTCAATAGATGTCCATCATCGGATTTGGACCACGGGGTCGCGCTCCTAGGCTCACATCCAAAATGGCTACACACCCACAAGATCCTAAAAATAGCAATCTAAACAATCTATGCACAATACAATCATTACAACAAGCTAAAAATTCACCAAATGGATATCATCGGGCCATTAGGAGGAATTTCGTTCCATTTGGAACCCTCACTAATAGCCCTCAATCCATGGATTCACAACAATATACAAGAACAACTACATTTAATATAATTTGGATGACAAAGAGCTTAACAAAAATGGTAAAACAAAATGCTAAAACAAAGGATTTTTCACCTTGCAAATAATCCCCACAATATGTATGAATTTGTGTATTGAATAGAGTAGAAAATATGAGATGTAATCTCACAAAATGGGTACAATTTCTCACTATTTCTCACTCTCTTCTCTCTTAATTTCTCTTATTTTCTTGCTATTTTCTCTCAATTTTTGTGCTTGGCTACTTGCTGAATTCTTCTTCCTTCCCAAAAATTGCTGCTTTTTTTTCTTCTGCAGGAGGAAATGAGCTGAAATAGGCTGGCCAGAGCCAGCCGCAGATTGATCTGCGGCTGGCTGGCCCACCTCCCATCGCACTCAGCTGATAGTGCTGATTTCCTGGTTTCCGTGCATGGCGCACTCACTTATTTTAATCGCTTGGCCGCAGATTGATCCGCGGCTGGGTGGGCTGATTTTCTCGATTTCTGAACCGCACCTCGTTTCTCGTGTGGGATCATCGGTTTCTGCTGAAAGGCTTGCATTTTGCAGTCCGGGAACCGCTGGGAAAAGTGCCACATCATTCATGGGTGTTTGCTTCGCCCGTCGTCGTGTCAGCCTTGATCGCAAGTCGTCGTGGTGGCTCTGATTGTTCGCACTTATGTCCACCCTCCGTCTCGCAGGCCGGTTCATTTGACGGATTTGCCCTCCTATCAGGGTTAGTATACAAAGTGCAAAATTTGGGTGTCTACAGTTACCATAAATGATAGCTAATTAGGATTGTTTATCATTTGAGTACTCAACTATTACCTGTGTTTGTCTCAGCATATGGGCTAAAAATCTTTCATTTATTATTTATAAAATAAATAATGAATTTATTCTGACTTAATGACAACTAAGTAACAATTAATCACTTATCAATTTCCATTCACCTTAGAGGTAATTGAGTAATCATTAATCTTGTTCCATATTTAACATTAATTAAATACTTAACGTATCAATTCTACACACTCTTAATTACTATTCACTATTAGTAAAATAATCTTTAAGTGTTTATCCTCATTATTTAGTAAGGACCAAAATAGATAATTAGCTTATTAATCCCCCTTATACTTAATCATTATTTCAGCAATGATTAAATAATTATCATCCTTATTATTTAATAACTTTATTCATGTTTAATTATTACTTAATATTAATTAAATAATAATTAAACATTTATTATCTTTATTTATTATTTATTGCAAAAATAATAAAATAATTATTTATTAACTTTATTCATACTTAATTATTATCCTTAAATAATAATTAACTATTTATTATTTATTGATAAATAATAATTAAATTTTATTCATACTTAATTATTATAATTATTAAATAATAATTAAATATTTATTATCTTTATTTATTATTTATAAATAATAAATAATTATTAACTTATTTATTAGTTACTCTAACCAATCATTTTGCAAATGCATTATTGACTCAATTTAATTACCCATTTAATTAAGCCAATACTTGGATAGTTGATTAACAATGTAACAACCATTAGACTCCATTGGCTAATTATTTTTGTTTAAATAAACAAATGAATTACAAAACCAATTTGGGAAGTAACTGAATTATTGCCTAATTCCCTTGAACATCACAGTTTCTTGCAATACCATTTCAACCCCAAACAATACCCAAATTTCTCAAACCTCAACAATATTATACCATATCCGAGTTTTCAAACTCAGCAATTTATTACAGAACAACCCAACACAGTGCATACTACGAACTAACACAGCACAAATGGGCCAGAAAATTTATACAGTTCAACAAGAACAACCCAATACAGATTTTCCCTAAATTAAAACCAGACAACCAAAAGTAATGCAATATCAGTTTTTTTTTCTTTTTATTTGAATGAACCAACCCAAAGCATAATTGCAGACTTGTAAACCCAACCAAATCCAATACAATATCTATAGCACGACCAGCACAGTCGGCAATACCAATTCCAATTACGGACAATTTCTCAAAGAGACCAAACCCACAAATTGGGCAGCACCAGACTAAGTTCAGAAGAAGGAAATCAAAAAAGAAAAAAAAGAAAATTTATACCAAACCTAAAACTAGCACAGCTCGGTATACCTTCGGGTGGTTCGAGTTGCCGTCCTTCGTCGTCGTCCAAAATAGTCAACCCAGCCGGTGGACATTCGCCGACCAATTCCCCTGTCTTTCCCCCTAATTTCGAACCCTAAATTTTGTATATATTTTGCTCCTAATTTGGGACTCACCAGAATAGAAGGGTATCATCAGCTTTGGGGGTTTTAGGGCTCAATTTATAGAAGGAATTATTTGGACAATACCCTACTTGCTTGGTCAATAACCCACGGTAGGAGAAGAGTGGCCGTCGATTGCACCCATCCAGCCCGCTGACGACACCGGCCGTCCTCGAGCCATACGCACTGTCACCGGTCGCGTCGCCGGATTTCTAGGACCTCCGGTCCTTGCCGCTTGTTGCTCGATCACTCCTGGCTCTCCTCCTTTCCCCGCTGGTTGGTCCAGGGTGTCGCCGGCGTTTTCTTCTTCCCGTCCCTTATCGGTTGATGGATTGAAGATTTGGGTTTGACTGATTGAGGGTTTGGGGGTTTGATTTCACTTTCCTCTTGCTCAGTTGTTTTTCCCAAATTAATTTCCTCTTCTTGAAACCCTCCCCCAAACGAATTGCTCGGTTAAACCCTCTAACCGGTCTCCCCACTTTGCTTACCAGTTGTCCCAAATTGAAAGAAATGAACTCAACCCGTTTACTTGAGTCCACCCGACTGAAACACAAAAGAAACAAAATGGGCTCAGCCCAACTGATTTAATTCATAAGACTTACCCAGCCCATTTGGTCCGGCCCATCGGGAAATAAGTGGGAATTAGGCTCAACTCGTTTAGGATTTGGGTCCAATCCAAAAATAAATAGAAGGAAATGGCTAATCCCTTATGAGAGAAAGGTGGCCCAATTAAATTAACAACATTATATTTCTAGTATTCAAATTAGATAACTAATTTCATTAATTAAAATATTTATTTTAACCATAATTCGTTATTCGAATTATTTAATTCGATAATGATAAAATTATTTATTTAATTATCCAAATTTTCTCGCCAATCAAATGCTAGGGCTACTCATTAATTTATTCAACCTATTAGTGAGTCCCTTTAAGGCAAGGAAAATTATTGGACCACGTAATTAAATAAAAATTCCTACATGGATCAATTAAATTCGTAGAAATATATATAAAATGAATTTTATTTATTAAATTAAATTCGATACAATGTTTAAAAATTCCTGGACATTACATAATCAAAAGGTTTTTTTGCCTTGGAACTTTTCTTGGGCGACCGAGAATTAGGGACCGGTCCATTTTTTTGAACTTTCAAAAAATTTATAATATTTATTTTAACTAAAATTTTTACAGAATTTAGTAATTTAGGTGTAATTTGGATACATATAAAAAATAGGGTTGTACAGTCTGTGTAACCCTATTTTTTACATGTATCTAAATTATACCTAAATCACTGGATTCTGTAAAAATTTAAGTTAAAATAAATATTATAAATTTTTTGGGAGTCAAAAGAAAAAAAAAATTAGACCGATCGCTAGACCGGTCCCTTAAAATTTTTCTTTTGGCTTTTGTTATAAAAGTTTTACCGAGACATTCAGTTTGTAAGAATGAGAGACATCCAAGAGAGAAAAAGAAAAGAGAGAGAAAAGTTTCCGATGAAGTTTAGAAAAATAGAGAGAGAAAGATCAAGTAAATAGATAATTTGTTTGGGTTTTCATCACAGAGATATTGTGGTGAGATAATTTGATTGTTTCTTTAAATTAAGATATTTTTGTATTCTCTTTATAGTGAGTTTTTTCGGAGATATCCTCGTGATTTATACCTCTTAGTTTTAGAGGGTTTTCCACGTAAATATCTTGGTGTCTTGTGCTTGTTTTTTCATCTTATTATTTTCTGCAGTGATTATTATTTTGGTGGAACTGCAAATTTAATTTGTTTGACATGTACTGATATTTTTGGCCATTTAATTTATCAATGACAACGGTATTTGGGAGGTGATTTTTTTCAATAATTATCAAAGCTAAGTTTATTTGCTTAGTTGTTTTTAAATAAATTTTATGGAGGAATCAGTCAGAGCTATAATTAAATTGACCTCTATAAATTTTTAGATCTGAAAGCCCAGAACGGAGGATATCCTTTACCGTAAGAATTTGTATGATCCGTTGGAGCTCGAGGGAAAGAAGCCCGTGGATAAATCTGAGGTTGCTATATAGAATGCAACTTATTTTTATAAATTGCCCATATGGACTGCCTGCAAACTAGTGCAAAGTAAATATTGGATTCCAGCCAAGGATCTTCACTTAACGTTTAATCCTCAGTGGTCTTGCCATATCTGGCTGCAGGAGGTTCAAAATTTTGTAACCGGAGATTTCTTATTTTTTATTTTTGTATAAAAGGGTTGAATACTTGACTTAAATGGTCCTGTCTACATTAATTTGAATTAGTTAGCTGTCCTATTCATCTTTCTCTCCCCTCTCACTCTCACAAAACATCTATTTTTGATCATTAAATGTTGAATTTAATTTCTTAAGATTTTTTTCACTGAATTTTTCTTCCTTGGCCAAAGTGCTTATTGCTTTAGTTGTTCAAATGAAAATCTGAGGCCATTAAAAAGATCATACTTCAGTTTCATTTAAACTGTCATGATTCTTGTCCAGAACTGGAAGCAGCAGTAAGGGTTAGATCATTTCTTTCTGATTCTTTGTTCATCTGATCCATTCACGAGGCCTATTGTAATTAAGTATTATCTCAGATTTTAAATTTCTAGTGTTATCAGTTTTCTTCAATTTTAATTTCATTACTTTTATACTAGCCTTCCTGTTTTTCCTTTTCTGTTCTCTTACTTTTTTTCCCTTTCCCGATTTCCCCCTAAAGTTTTTGTCTATGGCTGTAAACGAGTAGTCGAGTTTTGGCTTGACGAGTTCGTGAAAAAAATTAAACGAGTCAAGTCAAGTTCCTAAACGAGCCCAGATGTGGTGTTCAAGCTCGACTCGTTTAATAAATGAGTTGTTCACGAGCTTTGCTTAATCAATGACTCTATTCAAGCTCGGGTCGAGTTAAGGTCGAGTCGAACAGGGCATAACTCGAGCTTGACTCTTTTATGTTCACGAAAGAAAAAACTTGTTCGAGCTTGACTTGTTAAATAAACTTGAGTCGAGTCGAGCTTTGTTTGCGAACAACTCGATTCATTTACTGTCTTATTTTTCTTCCATGTAATGAGATTCAAGTGAAAAACTGGATTTCGATAGTGAAGATTTGGAATTATACACAGTAAAGCTGATATCGTGCCATAGTTGATGTATGTAGTGTTGTTTTTAAACCATGTCTTCAAAAATTCAACAATTCTCATGTAAATTGTGAATCTGATCCTTAAATTATTGCGAATTTAAGATGAGAGTCTACTGAAATTAGTATTTCTAATATACTTCGAAGAATTATACGCTAAATTCTGTTTTAGTTTGTGTACCTTTAAGTTGTCATTGTCTTGGTTACCAGAATAAATTTTGGTTGTGTATTTTAATTATTTGTCTCTTGCCTTTTTCGTTTTTTTTTTTTTTAAGTATTAGCACATTTTCGAGTTCTAGAAACAAATAATTTCCGAGGAAAAGACAATTCTGAATCAGACATAGCAGAAGCTATGGCAGAAGAGGATATCTATACTAAAGATGGGACAGTAGATTACAAAAACAATCCTGCTAATAAAAAGCAAACAGGAACCTGGAAGGCCTGCCCTTTTATCCTTGGTACTATTTCTATTACCAAACTCTATATGGTTTCTGTTATGTGTGTCTCAAATTCTAGTAGGGATCCGACAATTGATATGACCTGAAAGAAAAAAAAAGATGAGGCTTAGTGGTGGTAGTTAAGGACGAAGGATAATAAGCTGCCCATTATGTTTTAGCCCAGCCATATATATGTTATTGTTGCTAAAGTTCGGTATTCTTTTCTTTCTCAATATTTAGCCGTCTTCAGAATGAGATTCACATATTGTAATTTTCACACTTTGATATAGTTATACTTCTATCGGTCTTCAATTTCTATCATTGATTCTGTGATTGCAATAGTTTGTTCTAATAGTTTCGGAGATGAGATACTGATTCCTAAAATAACTATTGTCAGGAAATGAATGCTGTGAAAGATTGGCATACTATGGGATGAGCTCTAATCTGTTGCTATATTTCAAAAATCACCTCAACCAGCACAGTGCAACGGCTTCAAAAAATCTCTCGAATTGGTCTGGAACATGCTACATCACACCCCTAATCGGTGCATTTGCTGCTGATGCCTATCTTGGAAGATATTGGACTATTGCCGGCTTCTCAATCATCTATGCTATTGTAAGTCCAATTTAATTAAGTTTGATGTTTTCTTTCTTTTTGTTCAATCGTTAAAAATCTAAAACCCCGCGCGTGTTTTATGCCTAGTAAAACCACTTGAGCAGTGTTAGAAAATAATAAGACGTGAAAAAATAACGAAGAGAAATCGAAAAAAAAAACAATCAAAATTTCACTTGGTTCGCCCAAAGTTTGTATTACTCCATAATCGGCAGCAAATCAATCTTCCTATCTCAGAAAATCGTCCATAACAAAGTACAAGATCCTCTCCTTATATAATGAAGTAAGAGAACTCTAATTTACTTTTTGGGTAGCTTTACAATCACTTGTGAATTAAAGTCGGATCAGGCTTCACCAATAACAAGTAGTCCATTTTATGGGAATATTAAATATATGATGGTTTTACATTTAAAAACAAGAAGTTTTTTATTTTTTTATTTTAGGGAATGACATTATTAACATTATCAGCAACAATCCCTGGCCTAAAACCAACCTGTATTTCAAAAGACGATTGTATTGCAACAAATACTCAAAGTGCAGTTTGCTTCACTGCACTTTACCTGGTTGCATTGGGAACCGGAGGGATTAAGCCTTGCGTCTCATCCTATGGAGCAGATCAGTTTGATGATGCTGATGAGGTCGAGAAAAAGTACAAGAGTTCTTTCTTCAATTGGTTCTACTTCTCGATATGTATTGGTGCACTCATTGCTGGTTCTGTGCTGGTTTATATACAAGATAATGTGGGATGGGGATGGGGCTTTGGAATTCCTGCGGTGGCAATGCCAATTGCTGTAGTTTCTTTCTTTTCAGGTACTCGTTTGTATCGAAATCAGAAACCTGCTGGCAGCCCACTGACTCGCCTTTGCCAGGTGGTTGTGGCTTCTTGGAGGAAATATCACGTTCAGGTGCCAGATAACCACACCCTTTTATATGAAACTGCAGATGCAGAGTCTGCTATTGTAGGTAGCCGCAAGCTTGATCATACAAAAGATTTTAGGTAAGTTTCTTCGCCTATGAGACTTTATTGAGGGAATATACTAATTTCATATTTAGGCAAAACTGAATTTCTTTTGGACAAAAAATCTGTCATGTCAAAATTGAACGTGTGGTTTTCTACTTCCATGTACTTTCTCATCTATCAGCTTATGGGGGGTTTGGTTCTTAATACACTAAAAGATCATATTCGTCTCGAAGTAGCTTATTTCTTTCGCACCTTATTTAACTTGGTATGTTTGGTTTGTAGCGCTCGCAGTAGTAGCGTTTAGTGCGTTTGACCACTACACTATTTTTGGTGCGGTGTTTTTAAACTATAAACGCTATCTTTTTGTGAGTTTAATAAGGTGCTTGTAGACGAATACGATTTTCAAGTGAGTTAAATAAATTGCATCAACGCTTCATAAGCTAGTAGATGAATAAGCACTTACAAAATTAGCGTTTAGATACCTCATCATTTTTGGCGACACTGCTACACGCAAAACTATAAACGTAAGTAAGATATTCTTGTCATGAATAAAGAAACGGAACTAAATTTTCTCATTTCAGTTTCTTTGACAAGGCAGCTGTCGAGACACAATCAGATCACATAAAGGAACCAATCGACCCGTGGAGACTTTGTACAGTTACTCAAGTGGAGGAGCTGAAATCAATCATTAGACTACTGTCTATATGGGCTACGGGTATCATCTTCAGTGCAGTCTTCAACCAAACGGGGAATTTATTCGTGTTACAAGGCTCTTACATGGATCTTCACGTAGGAAGCTCCACCTTCGAAATCCCACCAGCATCCCTAGGCATTTTCGACACCCTTAGTGTCATTTTCTGGGTTCCAATCTACGATCAAATCATCGTCCCATTAGCCAGAAAATTCACAAACCACAAAAACGGCCTAACTCAACTCCAAAGAATGGGCACTGGACTCGTCATCTCAATCTTACCAATGCTAGCTGCAGGGATTTTAGAGGTTGTTAGGCTTACAATCAAGGGCGAAGCTACGTAGGGGCTACGGTGGGCCGTAGCCCAGGTGATTATTTTGAAAAACCTTTAGTATATATTAATATATGTTTGTTTATAAGGCTGCCCATCATAACTCATAAGGCTGCCCATTACCCATAAGCTTGCCCATTACCCATAAGCCTGCCAACTGCCAAGTTCAGAAAAAAAAAAGAAAGAAAAACCCAAATCATTTCTTCTCTCTCTTTCGGCCAACAGTGAACAGACAAAGGAAAAACAAAACCCTCAAATCCCCTCTTCTCTCTCTCTGACTCTCTCGACAAATACAAACTAGAAGAAGAAGAAGAAGAAGAAGAAGAAGAAGTACCAAATCTGAAATCCCCTATCTCTATCTGGCTCTCTCTCTCTCTCGGCAAATTTGGGGAAAAGCCTTGGCAACCTCCTCGTGTGGATTTACAACAGATTGGGGCAAAAATTGAGGTAATACCAGTTTAGTAGAATAAAGAATAAATCAAATTGAAAGTTATTTTTCATTATTGTAGACTTGTAGTGTACTTAGTTAATCATAGTTTTCGTGTTTGTAGAAATTGTGGGATATTTGATTGATTTATATTTATCTTAAATTCATGATTTATTTAAACTTTGAAGGTAATTTCTGAATTTTTAGGTTTTGGGGATTTTCAATTTGAATAAGTCACAATGGAAAGTCAAGGAAGCAATAGAGAAAAAACGTTGTTTTCTTTCTTTAAACCAAGAGAAAGTGCATCAACTAGTGATATCTCAAATCATCAACCACCCCTTTCCAAAATTCGAAGAGTTGAAATTGATCTTAGTACTCTTGAACGGGATCCTGGGATTCGGATCCCTATATGGCAACATCCCGTTAATCAACGAGATGAAATTAGGAGAGCTTATATCAAAATGGGTCCGTATCAACCTAAGTTGGTAGAGTACCGAAGGACTAAATCAGGGTCACAAAATCGAAAATTTCAATATTCGTGGTTTGAATCATTTCCTTGGTTAGAGTACTCTCCATCAAAGGATGCAGCATTTTGTTTTCCATGCTTTGTTTTTCAGAATAAAGTGCCTCTTCATCCTACATTCATTACTGAAGGGTTTAATAGTTGGAAGAGGGTTCATGATGGAGTTAGATGTGCACTTTTGATGCATGTGGGAGGTCCTACTTCACCACATAGGAATGCAGTGAAAGGTGTTGAAGACTTAATGAAAGTAACTGGACATATTGACAAAGTTTTAAATGCACAAACTCTAGAAGAAGTTCAGAAGAATCGGTTGCGACTTACGGCAACAATTGAGAGTATAAAGTGGCTTAGCTTGCAAGCTTGTGCATTTAGAGGTCACGATGAATCTCCAACTTCTAGCAATCGTGGTAATTTTATAGAGATGATAAAACTTATGGGCCGATTGAGCGTTAACATTGGTGATGTAGTCTTAGAGAAAGCTCCGAAAAATGCTAAATATACTTCATCGACTATCCAGAAAGAAATTTTGCATATTCTTGCAAACAAAGTTAGAAGAAAAATTCGTGAAGAAGTTGGAGATGCAAAGTTTTGTATTTTGGTTGATGAAGCCAAAGATGCATCAAATAAAGAGCAGATGGCTATTGTTTTAAGATTTGTTGACAGTCATGGTTTCTTACGAGAGCGTTTTTTTGAGATTGTGCATGTTTCAGACACTACTGCTTCAACATTGAAGAAAGAAATAATTAATGTCCTTGCTCGATATAATTTGCATATCCTTAATATGCGAGGTCAAGGGTATGATGGTGCTAGTAATATGCGCGGTGCTTGGAACGGACTTCAAGCTCTATTTCTTAAAGATTGTCCATACGCATATTATGTACATTGCTTTGCTCACAGACTACAATTAGCATTAGTTGCAGCTTCTGCAAAAGAGATTTCTGTTTGGCAATTTTTTTCGAAACTAACAGCCATTATCAACCTCATTGGTGCTTCTCCCAAATGGCATACTGAGTTACATTCTACTCAAGCTATTGAAATTGCACGTATGGTAGCTTCTGGTGAACGTGATACTGGTAGAGGCATTAATCAGATTGGTAATCTACATCGAAGTGGAGCTACTCGGTGGAGCTCTCATTTTGATTCTATTTGCAGCTTAATTGATATGTATGGTGCAACTATTTCAGTGCTTGAAAGTATTGTTGAAGAAGGATCCTCTAACTCTATGCGTGGAGAAGCTGGTGGTTGTTTGATCATAATGAGGTCTTTTGAATTTATTTTCACTCTATATATGATGCATAAAATTATGGGGATTACTGATTTGCTTTGTAGAGCTTTGCAGCACAAATCTCTTGACATCGTAAATGCCATGGATCTAGTCTCAACTACTAAAGCACTACTTCACACTTTGAGAGAGGAGGGATTTGATCATCTCCTTGAGCATGTGCAATCAGTTTGCACACAAAATGACATTGACATACCAGATATGAATGCTTTATACAAAAGGGCTACAGGTCGTTCATGCCAACAAAAAGAATCGATAACAATTTGCCAACACTATCAATTTGATGTGTTTAATTCAGCAATAGATTTTCAGCAGGAAGAGTTGAATTCGAGATTTAGTGATGGAGCAGTGGAACTCCTTATACTTAGCTCTGCTTTAGAGCCGAAGGACAACTTTAAATCATTCAAAATTGATGATATTTGCAAGCTTGCTGAGAAATTTTATCCAGAAGATTTCAGTGAACAAGAAATGCATTATTTGAGATGTCAGCTGAATCATTATGAAATTGATGTGCTCCATCATCATAGCTTTCAAAATATGTCTACCATTACTGAATTGTGTCGCGGATTAGTTGAAACAAATAAGTTGCAGCATTATAATTTGATTGATAGATTGATTCGTCTTGTTTTGACTCTACCTGTTTCCACTGCCACGACAGAACGAGCATTTTCAGCTATGAAACATGTTAAAACTGTTCTTCGCAATAAAATGGAAGAGGAGTTTATAGCAGATTCTATGATGATTTACATTGAACGAGAGTTTGTTGAAGATATCGATTCAGATTCCATAATAGACGAATTCTATTCTATAAAGCATAGAAGGATGCAACTTAAATAGTGTGTTTTGTTTTCCTTTTTCTTTAATTGTTATGTACCTTTGAACCTTACTATTATGTATGATTTTAAATTTATGATTGAATAATACATGGGACAATTTCTTGTGTATATATTTGGTACTTAGCCCAGGGCGGGAAAAAATCCTGGCTTCGCCCTTGCTTACAATTGTGAAAAGGCATAATTATTATGACCTAAAACATATGCCCATGTCGATATTTTGGCAGGTCCCTCAGTACTTCATAATGGGCTGTGCTGAAGTTTTTACATATATTGCAGCATTGGAATTCTTTTATGAACAAGCGCCCGATTCAATGAGAAGTTTGTGTTCTGCTCTGTCTCTCACCACGACCGCGTTTGGCAGCTATTTGAGCTCGGTACTAGTAACTATTGTCACGGAAATTAGTACTAGAAATGGGAAGCTCGGATGGATACCGGATAATTTGAATCATGGTCATTTGCATTACTTTTTCTGGCTTTTGGCAGTGCTTAGCGTGCTGAATTTAGCTGCATTTCTCTTGGTTTCTAGATGGTACACATATAAGAAGGCTGTGGGAACTCTCCGTTAACTATGTTTAGGATTTCTATTTTCTTGGCATTTCGATATGGTTACTTGTAAATACATCGTCTGTAAAGTTCAATAATGAACTTGTACTACTATATATATATATACACACACTCACACATATATTACCTCTATTTCACAAAAAAATATATCATTTACAAATTTTTCAAAAACATTAAAGATGTATTTTTATTTTATATTTACCCTTAAAATAATAGTTGTAAATTTAATAGTAAGAACATGACAATAAAACTATAATGATAAATCTGACTATATTGTATCATATTATAGTGAAGAGTGTTTATAGAATAATTTTAAGGGCAGATGGTATTGATTTTATGATACGGAGGGAGTTACATCTTTACCAAAAGTTAGAATACTTGATTGATACTTGAAGCCAAGGCGTATGCTTTGAGAATCAATTCTACATGGACGGCCTATAAATTAATGTTTTTACTTTTAACACCATTTAATATGAATCTCGCAACTTTATATTCCCTCCGTCCCAAATTAATTGTATTTCTAGGACTTTTTAAAGTCAAATTGACTATTTTTAAAACTAATCTTTTTACTATTTTTGCTAACATATAGGTGAAGATATTATAACCAAAAGAAAGTATATACAATTTATTACTAATTTCAATTTTTATAATTTTAGAAATATATGTATATATGCTTAATTATTAATTTTAAAAATAGTCAATTTGACTTAAAAAAGTCCTAAAAAAATAATTAATTTGGGACGGAGGGAGTATTGTTTAGAGAAAATCAAGTAGTTGAAAATTATTTTAATAATTATTAACACAAACAAAATTTCTTGATTTATCTCAAAATATAGAATTGGCAAGTTTCCATTAAATTATGTAAAATCACTAATTTACGGATAGTTCCCTGCTCGTAGAATTTATTGATTTTTTCTTGTACACTTTAGTCCCTGGACGGAATCCAATTTCTCTCTGTATGCTATATGACACTCGGAAACAGAAAGTCACCTTTCAAATGATCAATGGCATTCGGACATTATTAATTTTTAAAAATTAATTTAAAATTAAAATAATTTATTATAAATGATCAAATAATAAATTTTATATAAAATAATACCTTTTAAATAATTTATTATATTCACCATTGTATTAATTAAAATTAAAAATATTCATATTATTAAATTTAAAAATATTTTATTCAAAAATTAGTCAATATCTTATATTTTGAAATCAAGGGAGTATCGAAATTGGTATTTAGTCTAATTGGTTCTTATAACTTATTTTTATACAAGTATTGGATTTGTCATCATCAAATTATAAAATATAAAGCAAATAACATGATTAGAAAAGGAAGTTTACAGTTGAGGTCAACCTTGTTCAGTTCTTTGTTCTCCTAAACTGAACTGGACTACTGGAGCCTGTAATTCAGCCCTTGATCACTTCCAGCAATCTCTCTCCTCATCTAATCTGTTTATCAGGCAAAACAATCATATGGGTATCACTTCAGGTTCTTAATTTACTCTTTTACCCTTTCAAATTTTAATTCCTTCAATTCCAGTCTCTTTTTGCTAAATTTTCCCCCAACTTTTTTGTTTTCATTTTAGTTGATGTGACAAACAAGATTTTCAAACATTGATTGATATTTGTTACAGTGTGCAATTGTCGTATTAAGTCAAACTTTTCATTGTTCCTAGATATTTTGCAGAACTTCATATTTTTTTTTTTTTTAATTTAAGATCACAGTAATGTTTGCGAACCATATTTTTTGGAAAAGTTTAAATATTGATTTTGTTATTGGAAATTGTTTTTGTTACTTAGGATTTTATTTTTTAAGTCTATATTTTACCATAATCTTAAAAATAATAATAAAAAAGAAATAATAATAATAATAATAATAATAATAATAATAATAATAATAATAATAATAATAATAATAATAATCATCATCATCATCATCATCTCTGCAAAATTTGCTAAAAGGTTAGCGAATCATAAGTGAACTTACTTGACTTGAATGTCAAACCTAGTTGTCTATATGCAGACTTTTTTTTGTAGTAGAGAATGAAGTTCATAGTTGGGTATCATATTCCTTAAAAGAAATTCAAATTCAGTAATTAACTCGGAAAAGATTCTTATTATAGTGAAACTAAAACAATAATAGTACGGCGACTAAAATATGTCTATTTTTGTTGCGAGTAGACACAAAAATTAACTACCTATGTATTTGCATTAGTTTACGGACTATGCCACTGTATCTACTAGCAACACTAATCGACATGTGTTTAAGTGTTTTGTATCAATATATAGGATTCTAATTATTTTACTGTGTTTATTTAGTTCTCAAGACCATTATTAAAAGCCTTCAAATTTCTGTTTATACTTATTTTGACTAAAAACAAACCTTTCCTTCGATTTAATTTATTTGTGTTCTCAAGAGCATTGTTGATTTTGAAATGGCTTATTTACTTCTATCTTATTCTTTTGATATTATTTCATGGCATATTAATAATTTTTTGATTCCAGGCTCGAGTAAATCCCAAATAGAAGATACCTTATCAAGCATATACCATTTGCTAGGAGTCACGGAAGAAGATGATCTTTATACAAATGATGGGACAGTAGATTACCATAATAATCCTGCTAATAAAAGAAAAACTGGAAGCTGGAAGGCTTGTAGTTATATTCTTGGTACTTCTGTTGTCCAACTCCTAGTAGAGCAATAAATGATCTGAGTAAAGCTAGGCTTTGACTTCCCGAGCTCGTTTAAAAGTTAAACGATCCGAGTCAAATTGGGCTTTAAACAAGCCTGACATTTGGTGTACGAACTCGGCCCATTTAATGAAAGAGTCGAGCTCGAGTTGGGCTTAAGCGAGCCGAGTCTAGTCGAGCTTAAACCCGACTTATTTAACTTTTTTATTATAAAATAAGAAAGAATAATAAATTAAATGCTAAACCAGGCAGGTTTACACAAGTCGGGCCTAAATGAGCCGGGCGGGCTTGAGCCGGACATGACATTGTTCGAGTTCGACTCGTTTAACTAAATGGATAAATGAGTTTGTTCAAGCTCAGCTCATTTAACAAGCTCGAGTCGGCTTTAGTCGAGCCAAGCCAGGTTGGACTCACAAGAGGCATGGTTCGTTTGCAGCTCTAACTCCTACTTATGTACATGTTATAGTGGCTTCTTGGTATTTAACATTTGTTGACAGGAACTGAATTCTCCGAAAGATTGGCGTACTACGGGATGAGCTCCAATCTGTTGCTTTATTTGAAGCATCACCTGAATGAGCACAGTGTTACTGCATCTAAAAATCTTGCGAATTGGGCTGGAACATGTTATGCAACGCCTCTGATAGGAGCAATTGTTGCCGATACCTATCTTGGAAGATATTGGACAATTGCCAGCTTCTCGATCATCTATGCTATAGTAAGTCTTTTTTTTTTAAATGATGACAATAACCTTTGCATAACTACATGTTATGTTATTTGGGCCCATTATATTTTTAAACTCAGCTATAAATGTTTTTGTAACTAGGGTATTGGTGCCCCACCCCCCCCCCACAGTTTTTAGCTGCCTTCATAGTGAGGTTCACAAATTGTATTCTTCACATATTGATATAGTGATATCTTCGACCTCTAGCCTGTGGTTTTTCCCATTTTGAGTTTTTCAAGTAAATCTTGTGTTCTTGTCTTTAATATCCTTCATTAATTTCTGTTTGTCATAGTTTGTTCTAACACTACAGTCTAAAATTTCAGTGTTATTTCAAACTAATTAATAAATGAAAATTGATTTGGTTTACATGTATTAAAACCCGGTAGAATGGCTATAACTTTAAAAAAGCAAAAACAACACAACATAAAAACAAAAAGATAATAATTATTGCTAATTCCATTCTTGGTTCCTCTGCCAATCCAATTTCAGTAACATCTTTTCGATTTACCCTGTTTTCATAATATCCGCCCTAAGCGTTATGAACATGCTTTGATTTTGAGGTATGCATTTGATGTAAAAAAAACACACTCAAGAAATGTTAATTTCATTTAGGGAATGTCACTGTTGACATTATCGGCATCAGTCCCTGGCCTAAAGCCAATCTGTGATGAAAAAGGTGTTTGCTATGCGACAGAAACTCAAACTGCCGTTTGCTTCATAGCACTTTACCTGATAGCTCTAGGCACCGGAGGGATTAAGCCTTGTGTCTCGTCATTTGGGGCAGATCAGTTTGACAATACTGATGAGATAGAGAAAAAGCAAAAGAGTTCTCTATTCAACTGGTTCTATTTTTCGGTGAATATTGGTTCACTCATTGGTCACTCTGTGTTGGTTTGGATACAAGTTAATGTCGGCTGGGGATTGGGTTATGGCATTTCTGCAGGGGCCATGGCATTAGCCGTTATTTGCTTCTTCGCAGGCACAAAGTTGTATAGGAATCCGAAACCGGGAGGGAGCCCTCTGGTACGCCTATGCCAGGTGGTGGTGGCTTCTTTGAGGAAAAAGAGAGTTCAAGTTCCAACTGATGTTTCACTTTTGTATGGGAGGGCAGATGCCGAGTCTACTAGTATAGGAAGCTACAAGCTTGATCATACAGAAAGTTTAAGGTAAGCTTGATCATGTTTAAAATTAGTTATTTTATTTTATTTTATTTATTTTTGGTTTTTTTTTTAAATCGACTCATGGGTGAGAAATTGAAATGGAACAGAGGTATATGTTAAACAATGGAAAAATAAAAATGTTATAATGATATAATGTCCATATCTCAAAGCACATGCCTGTCATCTACAGACTACGATAGTCTACATTGCATACTATCCTTCCGTCCCAAATTAATTGCTTTTCTAGGACTTTTTTTAAGTCAAATTGACTATTTTTAAAATTAATAATTAAGCATATATAAATATATTTCTAAAATTATAAAAATTGAAATTAGTAATAAATTGTATATACTTTCTTTTGGTTATAATATTTTCACCTATATATTAGCAAAAATAGTAAAAAGATTAGTTTTAAAAATAGTCAATTTGACTTTAAAAAGTCTTAAAAATGCAATTAATTTGGGACGGAGGGAATAATAATTATATAAATGACCGTAGTCCATAGAACTTTTATTGTGAAGTTACTAACTCATCTAAAAGCTTAAGTTGTTAGAAAAATATTCCGACAATGTATATCAAGTTTAGACCCCTCGCCCCCGGCCCCTCACTGGAAGATTTGAACCACAGTCGTTCCACATCTAGAGCTTTGATACTATCTTAAGTTACCAACTAATCTAAAAGTGCAGGTCTTCCTTCACTGATATTATACAGCCATATTGTCTCATAGAATGTTGTCATTTTCAGGTTTTTCGACAAGGCGGCTGTGGAGATACAATCAGATCATAAAAAGGGCTCAACAGATCCATGGACACTTTGCACCGTTACCCAAGTTGAGGAACTAAAAGCTATCATACGGTTGCTTCCTATATGGGCTACTGGCATTATCTTCAGCACAATGTACGTCCAAACAGGCATTTTTTTCGTGTTACAAGGCTCTGCCATGGATATTCATGTAGGCAACTCTAGCTTCGAGTTCCCACCAGCATCCCTCGGGATTTTTGACACCCTCAGTGTCATATTCTGGGTGCCAGTGTACGATCAAATAATCGTTCCACTCGCCAGAAAATTTTCAAGTCAAAAAAATGGCTTAACGCAGCTTCAGCGAATCGGCACTGGCCTATTCATAGCACTCTTTGCAATGCTAGCTGCAGGGGTTTTAGAGTTTATTAGGCTCAGAATGGTGACAAGGCATAACTACTATGAACTAACTCACATGCCCATGTCGATTTTTTGGCAGGTTCCACAGTACTTTATAATGGGGTGTGCTGAAATTTTCGCACAAGTGGGACAAATGGAGTTTTTTTATGATCAAGCGCCAGATACAATGAGAAGCTTGGCTGCTGCTCTATCGCTCTCGACGACCGCATTTGGATGCTATTTGAGCTCTTTTCTGGTAACTATTGTCACAAAAATTAGTACTAGGAATGGGAATATTGGCTGGATACCAGATAACTTGAATTATGGTCATCTGGATTATTTCTTCTGGCTTTTGGCTGTGCTAGGCACTCTGAATTTGGGAGTTTTTCTCTTGGTATCTAGGTGGTATACTTATAAAAGGTCTGTCAGGTCTTTACAATAATGGCTATGTCTGTTTCCAAAATAAGGTCATTATTGATAATTTTTTGAAGTTAACTTTAAATATTTTAAATTAGAATTGTTATGAATTCCTTTAATTTTAGTCAATACAGTGATGAATATCGTAAGCTATCTATTTAAAATCAAAATTATCATGTAATTTATATTTTTACAATTTTTAATGAATTATTATGATTTTAAGTTTAATTTTTTTTTTAAATTTTAATAATGATATATAGGGATTAGGGAATACTTACACATTGATTATGGGGGACGCCTTATATTTTTGATGTGGACCATGCGGTCTTTTTCTTGATTCAGCAAATGCTCAATTCTTGAAATTTTCTTTCGGGTCCTTTACATTAATATACAACAATTAGAAAGTAATTACAACATTAGTCATTCACAAAATAATTACAAAAATAAGATAATAAATTCAAACCATTCAATTTCACATTAATAAAGAACCCTAAAATCAAAGAGAAAATAACTATCATAATTAATAATTTAAATATTTAGGATCTAACAACAAAAATAAATTCAAAATTCAAAATTCAAATCAAAAGGAGGAAAAACAAAAAAAAAAAAAAATCTCCAAAATCTTACTGGGTCATTGGTTACCTTGATATGCAGGTTTGGTTACTAATTGCACTATGAAGGTAACCTAATAAAACTGAATTGGTTACTTTGGTATGAAAGTTTGGCTACCAATTGCATTATATTCAAAATAAATTGGCAACCTTATAAAAATGAATTGGTTACGTTTGACTACTAACTGCACTATGAAAAAACTGCAAGTGTGGATGTGGATTGGTATGAAGGTTTGGTTACCAACTGCACTATGAAAAAACTGCAGGTGTGGAGGTGGATTGGTTACTTTGGTATGAAGGTTTGGTTATCTTGGTATGAATGTTTGGTTACCAACTGCACTATGAAAAAACTGCAGGTGTGAACGTGAATTGGTTACCTTGGTATGAAGGTTTGGTTATCTTGGTATGAAGATTTGGTTACCTTGATATGTGAAGACTTCATTCGACGCCGCCATGAGCTTGAATACTCCATTAACGCCACTCTTGATGCCACCATGAACGCAAAGACTTCATTGACACCACCATGAGCTTATCGACAATGTAGAAGGGATCGGCGGAGTAAATGGAGGAGAGAGAAAGTGGGAGGGGCAGGGAGGAGGGAGGGGGAGGCAGACGAGAGGGGCAAGGAAGAGAAATGAGGGAGAGGAAGGGGGAGGGAGGAGGCAGGCGGGAGGTAGGAGAAAGGGGGAAGACAGACGAGAGGGAGGAGGGAGGAGGGAGGAGGGAGGCGGTGGAAGGAGGGGAGGTAAGATCTCAAATTGAAAAATAATGGTTTTCAAATGAAAGAGAGAGAAACGGTAAATGATTTGATATCTTTTTAATTATGGTAACAATTATCATAATAAAAACTGATTTGTAAATAAAATATTGAAGATGCACTAATTTTATAAATTAAAAATTGAAGATACACTAATTTTGTAATTATTTTATCTATGCACTATTATTGTAATTATTTCTAAAAATGTACTATAATATATAATTGTCCCTTTTCTTGTTTATGGCTCTATTCCAATGGCAATCTTTGACATTTATTTTATGAGATATTTTTAAATTTAGAATTGCTGTAGTTTAGTTAAATTTAAAAATAATAAATCTTATTATTAATAATATGTTTTTGATAATTTATATTTTTTTTGCAATTGTATTGACTAAAATAAATAAATAATTTGATATTAACTTTAAATTTAATAGTATTTTAGATTGATTTTAAAAAAACAAAATATATGTTATACTGTATTTTTTCCAATTACCAAATATATTGTTTGTAATTAGGGATGACAATTTAAAAAAGTCGGTCAAACTAAATCGAACAGGTCAATTTATAAATGAACTAATAATTTGTCGAACGCGATTTTGGTACAAAAATAAATTGAAAGTACCGCCGGTAATTGCCGGTAATTGCCGTTGAATTAGCTACGCTGCATTAGATGCATGAACTAGTGGTGCACTATTTTTGGAACCAACGTGTTATACATATATTAAAATATTAAATTGGTGTGGGTGAGTTTGTATTAACTTATGACTAGGAGATACTTAACATAATTGTTTCTTATATGCAATTATTGTTAAGTGATGCATATTCTTAATTTTTGATACCGTGTCTCATGTCTGAAGTATTATATTATTTACTTAATATAATTTGTATAGCATATAAATTCAGTAACGATCTAACAACTATGTATGCTTATATAAATAATTCATCTTGAAATTTTAGGATGTAAAAAGAATTCTAATATTTATACATTAAAAGTCATTTTTTGGAAAACATATTAAAAACTAATTTTCGAGTTTCTAAGGACAGAAAAGAAAACATATTGAGAAAAATTCAAAGCAAATTTCTTCCTAAAACTGAATTCGCAAAGTTGAAAATATTTGAGAGAAAATTGATTAAAAATTTATGTAACATTTTAAATTATTAAAAATATCCTTGTATCGATTTATCAAAAATAACTTCATAGGAAAAAAAAACAATTTATTATTTTAAATTAAATTTTCTTTTCAAAACTTATAAATACTACAAAATAAATTTATTTCATTTTTTTTCTTCTCTCATAAATAAATTTAATTTTTTTTTTCTCTGCTCAAACTCACAAGCACAATGTTATTTTACAAGTTTGTTCATGGAATCCCTACGTTTTACATCACCATGGAAAATAGTACTTATCAATTTGTATGCTGGGACCCAATATGAAAATAAATATTGTTTAAGCCTCAAGGAACTTTGTCCTTTTTAATAAATTGCTAGCCAATTGCCTATTCTAAAAAACAAATAAATAAAAATCTCAAGTATAAGTACAGACCATCAAGAGGACATCAAGAAATTTATAGTTGACTTCATCTCATGCAGGCCCCTTCTTTGCTCCCCTAAGTTGAACCGGAATCAAGCAAAACAGTCATATGAGTATTACTTCAGGTTCTTAATCTTCTGTTTCATTACTTCGATTTAAGTTCATTCCCCCAATTTTGTTTGTTTTTCATGTTAATATTGAAGTGAACAGCAATATTTTCAAAATTGGACATTGACAAACTTGTTCAGTTGGGTTTTACGAATTTGGTTTAGATTTTCAATTACCAAATTGGTTGAATTTTTTATTTATTTTTCTTTTGAATTTTTACCCATTATGATTCATTGTAGATGGAATTAGAAAGAAGAATATACATTTCATTAGTCATTTGAGTTGTTAAGTAATTTGAGTTGTTAAATTTATTTTGTTAAATTACTTTTGCAGTAACCCAAGATTCAGCTTAGGTGACTAATTATTTTCAGATTTGGTTGTTTATTTAACTTGGGTTACTGCAAAAGTACTTTAGGGATCAATAATCTCGCTTAAGCTGTATTAGGTGACTAATTATTTTCAGATTTGGTTGTTTATTTAATTTGGGTCGAGGGCCGGATCCAGGAATTTTCCCCAGCAGGGGCGGATTATAACTAATTTTTTTTTTGTTGAAGTTAAATAAAGAAAACTTGAACTAATCATAATATTAACTAATCATAATAATATTTACAAATTACAATAAATATTCATAATCCAAACTAAAAAACGAATTTCAAAATAAAAAACATTTAGATACAATTTAGAAACTTACTTTGGTTACTTGTCATAGTTCAATTTGAATGATTTCCCAAATGCTCAAGCCTCAAACCAAATTTACTTTTTATATTCAAACAAAATCATGAATTAATTTCAAAGCATAAACCACACACAATCTATGCAAATGAACAGATCTGCCCCTGGGACCATGGGTTGGTTCAAACCAAATTTACTTTATATATATATATATATATATATATACTAATAATTATTAAAAAAAAATAACAGAATCATATGTTATCACAATTATATATATATATATATATATATATATATATATTAATTAATAAAAGTTTAGAGGAGGGGTAACATTTCATTTTATTTCATTTGTTGATGAGATGGCATCTTAAGATTTTAGTGGTATTATTAGTTCATGTTACCCCTATTTCATTAGAGACTAATTGAATGGAAATAGCTTTACCTAGGTCCAACAGTTGTACTAGAGTCAGTTTGATCAATCAAAAAGCAACAAGGCACATGGCTGGGGATTAAATAAACAATTGATATAAATATGAGATTCTTGTCCAGTTAGCAGAAACCATACGAAATGAATTTAAGAATGGTTGGGTTCCACACATAAAGAGGGAGAGGCATCAAAATCATGAAAAAAATCCAGCAGGGGCAGCTGCCTAAGCTGCCCCCTGAATAAATCTGCCCCTGTAATTGGGTCACTGCAAAAGTAATTTAGGGATCAATAATCTTGCTTAAGCTGTATTATATTTTTCACTTGTTTAAAGCAATTTTCTGCTAACAGATTGGGATGTTTTCCTCCTTTTTACTTTTTGATGCAATGATTTCAGAAATCTGACCAAAAACTGATCAAACTCCCAGATTTGCTAATAGTAGTACTTCCTCCCTTCCAAAATATAAGGTCATTATTGACTTTTTGATGTCAATTTGAGATAATTTCGAAGTCATGTCAGACATACATTCATTTAATTTTAGTTAATACTATTATGACTATCGTAAACAACCTAAAAATTACTACTATTCTAAGATTTATTATAAGGTTTATTGTTTCGTAATTTTTAAATGAATCTTGTCAATTTTGAGGTTGAATATATCTCAAATAGACTTTCAAAAGTCAGTAATGATCTTATTATTTGGAACATAGGGGTATTTGATGTTCAAGAAGTTTTTGGCAGATCAATAAAAACCTAAAAGAGAATAAAATAATGCCGAGATTAAAAGATTTCTACTATATCGTCATTGAAAGGGTTTAAGTTTATCAATGCTGATAATGTAGTTATAACTTGTGCGATTTGGTGTTTGCCATGTCAATTACTTTTAGCAGCTGTATTAACAATTTTGAAATTCCAGGCAAGAGTAAATCCGAGAAAGAAGATGGCATATCAAGCACGTACCGTTTGCTAGAAGGTGTGGAAGAAGATGATATATATACCAAAGATGGGACGGTAGATTACTGATATAATCCTGCTAATAAGCTAAAAACTGGAACATGGAAGGCCTGTCCTTATATTCTTGGTATTTTTGTTACCCAAACTCGTACTAAATTAGGAGAACTTTGTCATGGTGGGAAGCCATGTATTGATATTTAACATTTGTTGGCAGGAAATGAATGTTGTGAAAGATTGGCGTACTATGGGATGAGCTCCAACATGTTGCTCTATTTCAAGCATCAACTGAATGAACACAGTGTGACTGCATCAAAAAACCGTTCAAATTGGACAGGAGCATGTTACACAACACCACTGATCGGAGCGTTTGTTGCTGATGCTTATCTTGGAAGATATTGGACAATTGCCAGCTTCTCAATAATCTATACTGTTGTAAGTTTAACATGTAAAATTTGAATTTAGTGCACTTGTTTTACTTGTAAAATTTAAAAACATCTATAGCTCGTCCCATTTTCATAATATGACCCGGCCTTTATTGAAATTCTTTGGTTTGAGTTCTAGATTTGTTCTACAAAACTTTAAGAAGATTTGAATTTCATTCAGGGGATGACACTTTTGACATTATCAGCATCAGTCCCTGGCCTAAAGCCAATATGTTCTGAAAAAGATGTTTGCTATGCAACAGATACTCAGATTGCAGTTTGCTTCATAGCACTTTACCTAGTAGCTCTTGGAACTGGAGGGATTAAGCCTTGCGTCTCGTCATATGGAGCAGATCAGTTTGATGATGCGGATGAGACTGAGAAAAAGTACAAGAGTTCTTTCTTCAATTGGTTCTATTTTGCAATCAATATTGGGGCACTCATAGCCCATTCTGTGCTGGTCTGGGTACAAGATAACGTGGGGTGGGGATGGGGTTTCGGCATTCCTACGTTGGCCATGGCAATTGCAGTAGTTTCTTTCTTTTCAGGCACTAAGTTATATCGGAACCAGAAACCTAGAGGGAGCCCTCTGACCCGCCTATGCCAGGTGATGGTGGCTTCTTGGAGAAAAAGGGGAATTGAAATTCCAGATGAAAATTCATTATTATATGGGAGTGCAGATGCAGAATTTGTTGCTATAGGAAGCCACAAGCTCGATCATACAGATGACCTTAGGTGAGTCTAAATTTTTAAACCTTTCAAAGAGATTAAAAATGGTTTTTCTTTTTTGCCTTTTCTTTTATTATTAGGCTTTGTCCTCATTCTCCATAGTCTGGTCGAAATCAGGACCTTCCACGCAGGTACTAGGGGATTCACGAGTAATTACTTGCAGCTAGCCCTAGCAGATTCAAACTGTAGCTAAAATCATCCTCCAATATGCTTGATTAGAAAGATATTCTACAACTTTCTAAACAGCGCTTAGCAATTACATCTCTCAAATTTTTCCTCCTAAATTCATGGATATCTAATGGAATTGATGCTATTGTTAGGATAGTAACAAAATAGAATGAGTTGTGTCTAGAGAAGTCAATAAAGAAAAATTGGTAATCAGGTACTATCCTTCTGGCTCTGAGATACCTGTTCATCAAAATCGTCTTTGGAAATCAACTCCTATACCATGTTACACGTGCTCTTCAATTTTTCATGAAGCATCCATGTCTGGCACTCGACACTGGGACCAGGTTATAGGTGCTGGACATGTCATTTTTGACTTCTAGAAAAAAATTGATAAAATTGAGGAGTTCTCATGTCTTCAAAATACCCGTGTCCAACCAGGCACTCCATCCAAGTCCATGTAATTTAAGCTCGTATTCTCTACATTGCCTACTTAATATATATGACCATAAAATTTTTAGCAAATGGAAGCTCAATTGACTCTGTTTATGTCTTCCTATCCCTGTTATCGTCTTAGCTGATGCTGTCATTTTAGTTTCTTTGACAAGTCAGCGGTGGAATTACAATCGGATCACATAAATGGCTCAATAGACCCATGGAGACTGTGCACAGTAACCCAAGTTGAGGAGCTGAAAGCTATCCTTCGATTGCTTCCAATATGGGCTACGGGTATAATCTTCAACACTGTATACAACCAAGTGAGCAACTTATTTGTGTTGCAAGGCTCTGCAATGGATATTCGTGTAGGCAACTCTAGCTTCGAAATCCCACCAGCATCACTTGGGATATTTGACACCATTAGTGTTCTTTTCTGGGTCCCAGTCTACGATCGCCTCATTGTCTCAATTGCTAGAAAATTCACCGGTCATAGAAATGGCTTAACTCAGCTGCAACGAATTGGCACTGGCCTCTTAATATCAATATTTGCCATGCTGTCTGCAGGGGTTTTAGAGGTTGTTAGACTAGGCATTGTGAGAAGGCACAACTACTACGAACTCCAGCACATGCCCATGTCAATCTTTTGGCAGGTACCGCAGTACTTCATAATGGGCTGCGCTGAAGTTTTTACAAATATCGCACAGCTGGAGTTCTTTTATGAGCAAGCGCCTGATTCAATGAGAAGCATGTCAACTGCGCTATCACTCACCACTACTGCGCTAGGAAGCTATCTGAGTTCTTTACTGGTAATTGTTGTTACGAATATTAGTACTAGGTATGGGAATCCCGGATGGATACCAGACAACTTGAATTATGGTCATCTACATTATTTCTTCTGGCTTTTGGCTGTGTTAAGCACGATAAATTTAGGAGCTTTTCTTTTGGTATCTAGGTGGTACACATATAAAAGGTCAATTAGCAATCTCCACCAATGACAACAATAGAACATGGAGTGACATCTTTATTGTGTTTTGTAAAGGGAATTCAGTTACATGTATATTTCAGTCTCTTTGCATCATCATATTATTTGAGTTGGTACCCAATACAGGTGAAATACACTCCAAAGTTGTTGCTGCTGCTGCTGCTTTTATTTTTTATTTATTTATATATGTATTTCATCTCCAAAGTTGGGGTTTTTTCTATGGATTACTGGTTTATGTGAGCTAGCTTGTTAGATTGGCTAAAGTTCTCAGTTATCTTGATTTTGTTACTGGAAAGTAAGCAGTTGTTAAGCTTCATCCACTTCCATGATTCTCTCTCTGCCTCTAGTGACTATTCGCAACTTCTTCCTTTTTCTCTGTGCTCTCTTTTCTCTGAAATCCTATCCTCCAAAACTTTCAGATATAAGATTTGGGAAGAGTATCATTTCTCTTTTGTGAAGTGGCCTTCTCTTAGATCTTTTTGTAATCATTGACATCTTATTTCATTGTTATTTTCTCTTTTTGTAGAGTTTAGTTTTCCTATTTGTGAGATTTTGTTTTCTCCTAGTTTGAGATTAGATCTCTCGTTCTTTCTCCATTCTTGTGGAGACATTTTTCTCCTTTGAGAGTTTGGATTCTCTCTATATAAAGAGTTGATTTTTCCATGCTCTAATCCCTCAAACAAAATGAACTGTTCGTATATAGTTATAGTTACGGGTAATTGCAAATATGCTAATTGGATGTGGCATGTTGTTTCTTGATTATTTTTTTTTGTAAGTCGGATTAAATTTTAAATAGAGTAGGTACCCACTCAATTCTATCATGCATGTAATTCATATCTTTCTGATTGATGATTAAATTTTCCTCATCCTGTTTCAAGATTTGTTACAAAAATAAATATGTACTCCTTCTGTCCAAGTTTATTTATTCTAATTTTCTTTTTGGTTTGTCTAAATCTATTTGTCATCTTTTATTTTTAATGTTATTTTTGACATTACTTTTCCAATAATACTCTTATTTAACTTTAAAAAAAATCATTAAAAATAACATGACATACATTGAAAGAAGTAACACTATTAACTTTGACATTATAATCACAATTATATCCCTTTTTTCCCTCCCTCTCTCTCCTCTATTTTATTGTTCTAAGAAAAAGTTGGGAGATTAAAACAAAAAAAAGATGATAATAAAGTAATTAAGATGTGTAATTTGGAGATCAACAAATTTTCTTAATAAACATATACTTTTAAATTAGGACAAATAAAGTCGGACAGAGAGAGTATAAAAAAATAAAGATTGATGAAAAAAGAGAAACAAAGTTTTCCTCTTCATTCCTTTCGGATAAATTTGACTAAATGGATCAGAAATTCACTTAACTATGTAGTAAAGTTTTTGTAAAATTGTAATTTGAAAGTGGGTCTTTCAATTAACAGTTTGGAAATGTTACTAGAAAAATCTAACAAGTAATTTATTTATATTTTCGTAATCTTTCTTTTGGTGATGATAGAACTCATAATAATGGCCAAATTATAAAATTATCTCTCAAAGTTTCAACCTTTTTTTATAAAAAAATAAAATAAAATTGGTCAAGATATTTCAAAATTATCAATTGTGTTTCTTCTAACTTTCAAAATTTTTAATTATGTTCCTTTTTGATTGTCCAGTTCCCTAAATCGCCTAAATCCGTCACATATTTCACACATGATCGATATAGCAAGTTTTCAGTACAGGATAGCATAATCGTATAAAACAATAGAAAGACAAAACATTGACTCAATAAAACACAAAACGACAAATTTATAAATAAGATTTTTTTATATATAGGAAGAAGTAAAAACTCCATCGGTTTTAATATATAAAGATCATTATTAATTTTTTATGTCAACTTGTATAATTTTAAATTTAAAATTGACATAAGTTCATTCAATTTATCGATGAAGTCTTAGCCTAGTGATTAAAACTAAAATATTGTGACCTTTAAATTTTATGTTTGATTTTCACTTCTGTCACCAAAAAGTGAAACTTTCAAAAAAAAAAAATAGTTCAATCAATTTTAGTAATACAATAATTTAATCATAAACTATCTAAGAAATATTGCTAACCATTCTCTTATTCTCATGCATTTTTTGATTTAGCTAGGTTTATTTAAAACTCATATTCCTACTATCAATAAAATTTAACTATATAATAATTTTTTATTATTAAATTATATAAATATAATTATATGAGTTTAAATAAGATTTACTATTACATAAATAGGTGAATATATGAATATATAAACAAATGAATCAATAATTTAAAGACGAATACTATTATTTAAACTCTACGAATAGATGAATTATTATTGTGGATTTTTTAAATTTATCTAATTTTTTATCAATAATTAATTATACATTATTAGTTAAGTAATATATTTTAGAAGGAAATATTAATTTTTTATATAAAATTATCCTACACAATATTAATTTTTATTAGTACTCTATAATTTATATATTAGCATAATATAATACAAATATATATATATAATACAATAATTTTATAATAAAACCCGTATTTTGCACGGGATCAATTTTTATAAGTAAGTCATAATATGCCCAGCCAAAAATTAATAAATATATGACATTTTATTTCTGAATGGAGGAAATATGATTTTGGTATTTTGATAAAACTACATATTACATCATTTGTCTCAAATAGGGGTTCCTACTTAATTTATTTTATGTCTTCAAAAATGCTACTCCATTCATTTCAAATTATAAGATCAATATTGACTTTTCAATAGTCAATTTCAAATATTTTCAAACTCAAAATTAACATGAATTGATTTAATTTAAGTCATTATAATTATAAATATCATAAACTATCTAAAAAGTACTACCAGTTATAAAAAATATTGTTTTCAAAATTTAAATGAATTATGTTAATTTTAAATTTAAAAATGTCTCAAATTAATTTTTAAAAAGTCAATATTAATCTTATAATTTGGAACAGAGGAAGTGTAATTTTTTATATAAAAAAATAGCTACATAAATATAAATAAAAATTTATTTGGCTAAAATATTAAAATTAAAATTACATGCATCAAACCATCATTAAACAAATAGTACTCCCTCCCTTCCAAAAAATATAAGATCAAGTTTTATTTTTATAATTCAAAATTAAGGTTATTTATTAAATTTTTGAAAATAAAAAATATTGCAATTAGTATTAGACTTAGATACTTTACAGTTTTCTAATTGTATTATTTAAAATTGAAATAATTCATATCAATTGTAAATTTTATGTAAGACCTCAATTTTTTATTAATATGATTTAAATTTTTTGAATATTATTCTAAGTAGTAAGGTGTTGATTTAAAAAATGTTATAGTTTTGGATTATATGTGCAAATTATAAGAAATAAACAGTCTGTCAGAGAATATTCTTTTTTCGGGGAATATTCCTTTTTGTCAGGAAATATTTGTACGACGACGCCAATCATTGGTGGGCCCTACAACGGAATAACTATCGGATATAGAAAGCGACCAGGACACTTTGCCTTCTTTAAGCCTAACAGACTTAGATATTTAGTCCTTCGAATAAAGACACTCTTGCCCTCTTCAAGCCCAGCAGACTTAGAAATTTAGTCCCTCGGACAAGGACACTCTTACCCTCTTCAAGCCCAGTAGACTTGAAAATTCCTTAGTATACTCTTCAAGTCCATCAGACTTGGAATCAAGTTTGTTGTTGATAGATGTTGGAGGTGCTGCTGAGATGTCGTTTGAGCTCCGTTGTCTTCAGATACTTAACAGCTTGATATGATCATCCTTGAGATGTGATTGAGTGTTGCAATGATGCTCAACTTCTTCAATGATACAATCCTGATCAGGCTCACATCAAACCTTAATAACTCAACTCAAGTCCCAGGAATTTATCAAGCGATTTTAAATATTTGGGCTGAAGTTTATTCAAAGATGTTTAAAATAGAGTTCAATTCAAGGCCAATTTTAATCAATTCATGTGGCAATTTATATTCTAGCAAATTCGCATGCGGACAACGGATATTCCAATTCTAATCAGCCAATCACGTGGGTTTCCTAGTATATTCAGGACTTAACATTTACATATGAAGGACTTAACATATTAGCTTCCTATATCATGTGGGCCACACGGTTTTCAAGTAGACAACTAGCTGATTTTGTTCTCTACGGATTAATGGGTTCCTAACAATTAATGGGTTTCTAATTCCAAATGGAGGAAGGCTTCAGATTTTTAATTCAAATTTGGACGCGGATTTTCTTAATTATTAAGGTATTTTCAGCATGTTTTAGATTCCTAATGTAATTAGAATGTTTGATAAGTAGGATTTAATTTCCTTATTGTTTATTAGTTAGGATTTGGTTTCCAAATTATTTGGTAAGTTAGGATTTGGTTTCCAAATTAATTTGTTAAGCTAGGATTGTGCTTCCAGTTGATTTTATAATTCCTATTAGGATTAGAATTACTTTTGAGTAGTATAAATAGGGGACATAGATGATGTAGTTGATAGACTTCAATCAGATTTATTCAACACAATTATTTGTGAGATTATTCTCTACTTTTGGTTCTTTGAGAATTTCTAAGTTATTTCTTAGTTTTCTTTGAGATTCAATTTTGACTTATCATACAACAATACATAGTTGTGTGTGGCGTCTTCTACCGCATCAATCGTCGATTGTACCAAGATTACCGTCTACATATAGACGAGGGGTTAAGGTGTTGCGAGCAATTCACTATATAACTTTGCTAGAAATAATTTTGACTTATCATACAACAATACATAGTTGTGTGTGGCGTCTTCTACCGCATCAATCGTCGATTGTACCAAGATTACCGTCTACATATAGACGAGGGGTTAAGGTGTTGCGAGCAATTCACTATATAACTTTGCTAGAAACGATTCGGGCGACGATCACCTCACGTAAGCGTGCCGTGGAGTCTATCATTTGGTATCAGAGCTATGTTTTTTAGCAGGTTACTTATCCTGTATTTTTCTTGTTGAAGAGTAAAAAAAAAAATTCGTTAGTAAAAAAAATTCGTTAGTGCAAAAAAAAAATAAAAAATCGTGAGTACAAATTTTTTTTTTATTATTGTTGCAATTGCCTGGGTTTCATAAGTTTCGCGTTATTGGGATCTTATTGAAGAAATTAATATTTGATTCTATTGTTGGAATTCGTGAATTTTGAGGATATTGGGATTTCACTCAAGAGGATTCTAATTGGTAATCGTAAAATTTTGGTGGTTATCGTACATCACACTTGCTATATTTTGTCTTGTGATAAGTTCTTGTTGAATTAAAAAGAAAAATTGTGATATTTATTTGGTGAATTCAAAAAGAACCTATAAGAGAGAATTAGAGTGGTAAAAGGCAAGAGTGTGAGAATAATTGAGGATAAAAGCCAATAGAGTGATACACGAGCGTTTCATAATTGTGGGATATACTGTTTGAGCGAAACACGTAAGGGAGTGTGTGAGCAAATTTTCTTTATCTACTAACCTTTGTTTTGCAGCAAATATGTATGAGTATGGTTATGAAAATTCTTATGGGTCTCGAATGAATACTTTCCAAGGCAGGAATGATTCATATGCTTATTTGAGATGGAAGAAAAGATGGAGCGAGAGTTTCACTATCATGGCTATTCCGAGTGGAGGAAGTTCAAACTGGCGATTCAAGATTTTCCTAATCATGCGGCTACATGGTCGGATCAATTTGCGATTAGCAGGAGAAGATGTGGAGAGCATCCTATCGAGAAATGGAAAGAATTAAGAATTATCATGAGGAAGCGGTTTGTTCCAAGACAACTTAATCGGAGGAATGAATATCCAACTCCAAGATATGACGATCAACCTTCAAGGTGGTCAAATTGGGATGATGAAAGGAAGGATCATAGGCATGGAGATTCGCATCGGAGACAATCACGAGACACTCTTAAGGTGTATAGGGAACCAGTATTTTCCAAGGAAAAAAAGAAGAAGTCATGGGATCATTTAGAGAGATGGCGAAGAAACTACAAAACGCCCGACAGGTGCAAAAGGAGCAAGATCAATCGAGGCAGATGGAAGAAGAGATAATAGAATATGCGGTCCAAGGAGAGTTGTTAGATTCCAATGTTCGAGATGAAGTCTGTGATCCCGAGAAAGATAATACAAGTGAAAGTAAACGATAAAAAGAAAGTGAAAAGGAAATAAAAAAAAAGATTAAGTGTGAAAAAGAAAAGTGTGAAAAAGAGAATGAAAAGAAACGAGAGAATAAAAAGAATGAGAGTGAAAATAAACGAGAGAAAGAAACAGTGGAGAGTAAGAGTGAAAAAAGAGAGGAGAGTGAGTTGGAAAGTGAGTTGTATTTTGAAAAGCCAATGACTGTACATTCGTACAAGACGGCGCTTTTGAATACTAACAAGATTAACTCTTCTTTGTCTAGTTTTGTTTTGTCTCTTTTACAGGTTGTTGAGGATATACCCCGAGCTATCATTCCGTATCAATTAGCTTGTAGTATTTCCGAGGAGAGACGGAGTTACAACAGCGGGTTGGAGAATTGATGGAGCCCGTCTTCATCAAAGCGGGTATAGTGGAAGAGGACGTGAGTTCGTGTGCTATTCATGAGATCATATTACCTAAGAAGGAAAGAATGTCGAGCTTGTGCGTTGATTTCGAATTGGTAAACAAGTATCGTTGTTATTTTCTTTTCTTAGATAATATGTTTGATAAATTGCATAGTACTTGTGTCTTATCTACATTTGATGATGACCATGTGATGACAATGCCTAATCAAATTAGCATGAGAGAATATGATGATTGGAAAGTTGTGTTAACATGTGACTTATATAGGTGGATAGTTATTTATGTTAGATTAACTGATGCATCTAGTATTTTCATGAGTTATTTAAAATATGTTTTGCATGCTTCCATGAATAAATTTGTATTTAGCTATTTTGAGGGTAAAATCGTCTTTATCATAAACTATGGAGGATATTTGATATTTGTCGAGTTAGTTTATGAGCATGCGTTATATTCTCATTGTCAATATTCCTACTATCATTTGGTAAATTTTCATTGTCAAAGTACATATCTTCGTAGAATTTATTCTAGTGATTATTGTGGGTATTCTTGTTTTCATCGTTTGTACTTGCATGAAACTCATTTTAGGGTTTTTCATTCACATGTTGAATTAGGTTTTAATGTTAATCAATCTTTACATAGCATGTCGTTAATTGATAATGGTAGTGATTATGATTCTTCAGTAGAGAAATCTTCATTGCATGATTTGTTATCATTTAGTAATTTCTTTCCATTAGAGTTGTTATCATTGCATGATTTTGAGAAAACTGTCTTGAATGGAAAGGAATTTGGTATTGGGTTGAAAAGTGATTATCATCGGATTGGATTAAGATATGGTTTACATACATGTTTAGTTAAATCGTTGGGATTAACTAATGCATTAAATGTTTTCATGTTAAATCATATTTTGCATTCTTTTATGGGGAAATTTGTTAATGTCAATGGAAAGAGAAAGGTTAATTTTGTTTTGCAGATTCGAGATGAATTCTTACTCATTGAGGAGAATAGCATGGATCGTTGGGTAAATCCATTCGGACAATGCATTGAGAGTCTACAGGGAAGTGTTTTGAATATTGTTCTAGTAGACTATGCATGTGAATTTGAATTATTTGATTTCTTTGTGATTAGCAAAAGGAACATGTTGATTTGTTTTGTTTTGTGTTTAATCCAGGAATTCAAGTATGTTTGCAATTGCGCCATGGAAAGTTTCAAAGATTGTTATTTGATCCGGGTGCAATGGAATGGATGTTGGTGCGAATGATCGAGATCATAAGAATCATTTTTGATCCGGGTATTCGTCAATGGATATATTTACGGATGGACGAGATCATCAGATTGTCTTTTGATCCAGAAATTCGTGAATGAAAGTTGTTGCAATGTGAAGAGTTCTATATACTGATTAGCATTGTGGAAGTATTTGGTCTACGTGTGGAAAAGTATCGTGTTGATGTGGACAGGTTCTTGATTAGGAGAGTTCGAAAGTTTAAGTTTCCAAGTTATGTTACGAGGAGCTTGCAGGATGCTATATCGATTCGAGCATTGCTTGGAAAGAGATGTTTACAAGTTGTTTATGTCAATTCGGGGAAGTTGCCAAACGACGAAGTGTTCTTTGAAGGAATTGGAGTTTTTGATAATTATTTTCATATTCTTACTTGTGATATTGATATTACTTTTATATGTTATGTGCAAAGTGAGAATTGTGATTATGATTTATTTGATGCTACTAACTTAATTTGTTTTCATGTAGGATCAGATTTGTGGATAAATCATTTTCAAGAGGAGGGGATGCCAGATTTGAGGACAAATCATTTTCAAGAGGAGGGGAATGATACAATCCTGATCAGGCTCACATCAAACCTTAATAACTCAACTCAAGTCCCAGGGATTTATCAAGCGATTTTAAATATTTGGGCTGAAGTTTATTCAAAGATGCTTAAAATGGAGTTCAATTTAAGACCAATTTTAATCAATTCATGTAGCAATTTATATTCTAGCAAATTCGCATGCGGACAACGGACATTCCAATTCTAATCAGCCAATCACGCGGGTTCCTTAATATATTCAGGACTTAACTTTACATATGAAGGACTTAACATATTAGCTTCCTATATCATGTGGGCCACGCGATTTTCAAGTAGACAACTAACTGATTTTGTTCTCCATGGATTAATGGGTTCCTAACAATTAATGGGTTTCTAATTCCAAATGGAGGAAGGCTTCAGATTTCTAATTCAAATTTGGACGCGGATTTCCTTAATTATTAGGGTATTTTCAGCATGTTTTAGATTCCTAATGTAATTAGAATGTTTGATAAGTAGGATTTAATTTCCTTATTGTTTATTAGTTAGGATTTGGTTTCTAAATTAATTTGGTAAGTTAGGATTTGGTTTCCAAATTAATTTGTTAAGCTAGGATTGTGTTTCCAGTTGATTTTATAATTCATATTAGGATTAGAATTACTTTTGAGTAGTATAAATAGGGGACATAGATGATGTAGTTGATAGACTTCAATCAGATTTATTCAATACAATTATTTGTGAGATTATTCTCTACTTTTGATTCTTTGAGAATTTCTAAGTTATTTCTTAGTTTTCTTTGAGATTCAATTTTGACTTATCATACAACAATACATAGTTGTGTGTGGCGTCTTCTATCGCATTAATCGTTGATTGTACCAAGATTACCGCTTACATATAAGCGAGGGTCAAGGTGTCGTTGGTATCCATTCAACGCAGAATTCTGAACGCGAGCAATTGTACCAAGATTACCGTCTACATATAGACGAGGGGTTAAGGTGTTGCGAGCAATTCACCATATAACTTTGCTAGAAACGATCCGGGCGACGACCACCTCACGCTAGCGTGCCGTGGAGTCTATCATTCAAGTACTCAATCATCTTCTTGTGATCATCTGTTGTGCTGCTAAGCTTGGCAATTCAGCTTCTTCTTATCATTGGTGCTTGACAACTGCTTATGATGGTCTCGTGAGATGACTATGAGGCTCATTCCTTTTGATACTCAGTGGCTTCTCATGATTGATGCCAAGTTAGCATTAATGCTCTTTTTCTTCTTCTGCTTAGTAGCTATGAACACTTCTCTTGTAGTAGAGTTAATCTTCTCTACTTCTTCATTCTTTCAGCTTCTTAGTGTTCTTGGTGGATTGTAGAGTGTGCTTCTGTATATTCTTTCTTGATCTTTCACTCTATACTTTTTTGTCTCTCCACCATCTTTCCAACTCTTTTATGTTTAAAAACTGGTGCTCTTATATAGTTGGTTGTTAATATTTTCCCATTGGAAAATGTCCGTTGGAAGCATTTAATGTGCAGATTCTTTGATATCCTTGATGTTGATTTTCTAGAGCTGTTGTGTCAGTGTAATGCCCAGGAAATTTTAAAATCCTGTACAATTTATTTTAACGTATGAAATTCGTTTTATTTAATTTAACTTAACGAATTTAATTGGATCCATGTGGGTATTATTATTTAATTATATAAATACGTGGTCCAATAATTTTCTGTGCATTAAAGGGACTCACTGGTAGTTTAAATAAATTAGTGAGTTAGCCCTAAGAATTCATTTGCAAGAAAATTTGGGAGATTAAATAAATAATTTTATCATTATCGGATTAAACAATTCGAATAAAGAATTTTGGTTAAAATAAATATTTTAAATAATTAATTAATTAGTTTAGTTATTTAATTTAGAATATTAGAAATGCCATGTGGTTAATTTTAAATTGGGTCATTAACCTTTTATTTAGCTTGGCCCATTTCTTTTCTCCTAAGTTGAACCCAAATTTCCTTTTATTTCCTATTGGGCTGAGTCCATATTTTTATTCCCTGCTGGGCCAAACTCAATTATAAGCTGAGCCCAACCTCTAAACCAGCCGGGTTAAACCATTTCCATTCGGGTCGATCCATCCCTTATTGTTTTGGGGAAAACCCGGTAGGTAATTTGGGGGAAAGGTCCACGCCGGCAAATCAATTGGGTGCAGAGCAATATTTGATGGAAACCTAGCAACCTAAGCCTTCAATCAATCAGACGACTAGTGAGGGAAGACAAGAGGCTCGGCAGGTCTGCGTCGGCACGTGAGGGGGTGAAGGGGTCGACGGCACAGACTGGAAGGGGCAACGACCAGTGGGTTAACCAAGGTGTGAGGCGGACAAGCGGGAGAACCATGGACGACCGAGCGTTCGGCGAACGGACCAACGGATTCAAGCTAACGGCAATTCGACCGATGGAGAGGCGTCGCTCGAAGATTCGACGGTACAGCTGGGTTGATGGGCTGGGAGTGAACCGTCAGTCGCCGCCTCCCTCCTACCGACGGTCAGTGACCCAATTAATTGGGGTAATACCCAGCTAGTTGGTTAAACGAAATTCTATAAATTGGGTATCCAGAGCCTTAAACCGAGCTGCTGAGATTTCAATTAAAGAGAAACAATTTCAGAGAGAAGAGGGAGACAGGGGAAGCCAACAGTGAGTTGCGATTCAGCGGAGGGGTCGGTAGTGGGGCGAATGCCCTCTAATTACGTTGTGTACTTTGGGAGGAGAAGAAGGCCAGCCATTAAGAATCGACCTCGGCATAGCCCAACTTTAAGGTATAAGAGGAGGTCTAGTTTGGCCTAAACTGCTGTGTGTTTCCTCTGTTTTCTGTAATTGATTCTGTCGATAATTTTTTTTTTGGAGGAATCTGTGTATGGAATTCCTTGTTTGTTTTAATTGATTTTGGTTGCTAAATTGATTTGGGAAATTTGTGTATGAGGGCCATGACAAGGCCAGGAGTTACAAGGATGGATTGTGGTTTGTGGTATCATGTAATCATTGTATTTTTTTGAAACATTAATATGCACGCAAACTGTTTGATGAAGTGTCAGTAAGAACTAGCTGGTTAACCTTGCTTGTTTTGTTAATTTAGCTAACTGTTAGACTAATAATAAGAAAATCCTAGCATTTGTTATACTAGGTGTGGCTGTTATGTGGTTGTTGTAACCGAGCGGCGGACTTACGCCATGGCTCGTGGGTGCCGTGCCTGCGTGCCGCGCGAGCGGCAGCCGCGCCCTGAGGCACCTCAGTGCTGATGGGTTAGTCAAGTAGTCAGTCGACTCGGTTGGGGTTGGGCAGTGTGAGGTCAAAAGACCCTTCCCATGTTGATTAGTGTTAATATACCACAAATGCAACCACTAACACTGTTGTTTGTAATATTATTGGTTATTGTTTGGTTTAATGAAACACTACTGAAAATAATTAATTGGAGATAATAAATATTTAATTAGTAATTAATAATTGAGTATGAGTGAAATCAATAAATTAATTATTTATTATTTGATATTAAATAATTAATAACGATAAGAAACATTTAATTATTATGTAAATAAGGTTAATAAATGATTATTTATTATTTTTCCAATAAATAATAAATAAAGATAGTTAGTTATTACTTAATAATAAATGAAGCTTTGATTATTGCTTAAACTACTATTAAATAATAATCAAGTATGAGTTAAGATAGTAATTTATTATTTATCAATAAATAATAAATAAAGATAACGAATAGCTACTTATTATTTAATCAATTAATTATTTATTTATTTTATTTTATTTTTTTTCACTAAATAATAAATAAGGATACTAAATGTTAATTATTATGTAATGAATAATAATTAAACTAAAATCCATAAAGTAATTATTTATTATTATTTAATTATTAATTAATATTAAATAATAATTAAGCATGAGTAAGTTAACAAAATAAATATTTATTATTTATCAATAAATAATAAATAAAATAAATATTTAATTATTATTTAATTAAATAATAGTTTAAGTATGAATGAAGCTAATAAGTAATTAATTATTGTTTATCCGTAAATAATAAATAAAGGTAATAAATATTTAATTATTATTTAATCTTAAATAATAATTAAGTATAAGTAAAGTTAATAAATAATTACTTATTATTTATCAATAAATAATAAATAAAGATAATAAATATTTAATTGTTATTCAAATAATATTTGATAATAATTAAGTATGACTGAAGGTAATGAAATAATTATTATCATAATAAATAAGGATTGTTTAAACCATGTTCAGGGACAGATAATGGTAATAAATCCGGGTGGGAAAACCAAAGAATAAGTAATCATGATTAGCTACCATCAAGTTAATAGCTAAAGATTATTAATTTCTGTTTAGCTAATGTTAATTAGTAATTAAATATAGATGGTGAATTTTACCTGTTGAGTAAAAGGTTATAGCGAGAGGGTGCTCCAATATACAACTGTTAATTGATAAATCGACTTTACCCAATGATAGGTCACTCGAGATCAATTAATTAAAGCTAAACTATATCTGTAGCTGAGCAAACAGGCAAGTTCCTAACCCTAAACTTCTTACATTATTGCAAGTTCTTCTTTACTCAACTTTTACATTGAGCAAATTTCTAAGCCTTATGCACTATTTTTTTATTCGTGCAAAAAGGTATATATATATACTGTTGCAAGTTATTCTTTAAGCTTGAGTTTTTATCTCCAAGCATGCCTTAAGTGGTCTAATTATTTTCTAAATTATTCCACATCTGTATATTTATTGGCATTCGCACTCGTGCATTTGAGATTCGTATATTTAAATTCAGGAATTTATAAACCATTCATGGTTAAGTCTGAACCCTTGTTCGGTCAGACAAATATGTGAGAATTTATAAAAGCTATCTGAACCAATCAATGTTAAGGATTCTTAGACTGTATGAACACCCCTTTATTTATAGGGGAGTACCCCACGTACCGTATATAAGGTACAAATAGCAGAATTAAATGTTATGCATATACATAGGGTACGCGAGGCTGATCCCCTCAAGTACGTTATTCTGTAGCCAGTAACCAGAGGGTCAACCAGCTATTGACTCCTTTGGAAGTTATCGTTCAAAGTCTATTTGACTATCAATTGTTCTAAAAGCAATTATTGTTCTTGCTTCTGATTTTTTTTTTCTCTAATGTTGAAATTCCTTTAATATCCCTTCATCATGATATATCTTTATTGTTGCACTTTAAACTTGCTGGGCAAACTCGTTGCTCATTCTTGCTATATCATGACTTCATTGCAGCTAAACCCGAGACGTCAGGGAAGAACAAAAGGAAAGAAAAGATGAAATGATAGACTTCTCGTAGCAGACTTTAGATTCACGTGTTAGTTAATTACTGTTAATGTAATTTAAACCCTGATAACTATTTAGGGTATGGATTGTGTAAATGTTTAAGGTTAATCATATTCTGGGACTAGTAACACCTTGTAATGAACAACGTATGTTTATTTTATTCCGCATTTTAGATACCATATGTTGTTATAGGTGGATGTTTATGTTGGATCGTGATGACCGGATCCGGGTATTTGGAGACCCGAATTTGGGGGCGTCACAGTCAGCGTACTCTTTTTGGCCCATAACCTGTCACATCAACCTGTAGCTTTACTTGTTTATTTGACAAGTCATTTTCTACAAACTAGCCGTTAGACACATCTTTGCTTTCCATCAAAGATATATGGCTGGGCACTTTTGGAACCTTTTGATTTGTAACGTTTCTCTGTTAGACCCCTTGTCAGACCTAACTTTACTCTACGATCTTGTTGTCTTGGTAGAGTAGTAAGAGTCATAGAGTTGAGCTCTACGATTTGCTCAGTTGTCTGCTCTACAAATGAATGCATTACAAACCTTAGGCAAATTTAGAAGCTCTATGTCGTTAGAGACAGGTTTACGTTCTTGCTGTCTCTTTGAAGTTTTACGAAGTAAGCTGCTGATTTACGATCTCTGAGTGACTTTGCGAATTAACTTGTCCTTTACGATCAGGCAGAGTACCTTTACGACTTGACCTTTACTTGCACATCCTTCAATTGCATCTTTGTGATTCACAAGTGAGTTTGTTGTCGTCTTTTCATCTTCATGATCAGCTTTACGATTTTACAGTCTTTCTTTTGTTCTGATTGCCTTTTGGCTGCTCTACGATTTTGATCAGTTGTTTGAATCATCGACACTCTGAACGATCCTTTAATTTCTTCAGTGATTATTTGACTTCTCTATGTTCAGTCTTTGCTTAGATATCCTTATATCACTTTATGACCAGATTTACACTTTAAGAACTGAGGTGATCTTTATGTTAGGAACATGAACTCTAAGATGCACTTTTCTTTGTTTGCACATGAAGACTTCTATCTTTTCAACCATTTTAGTTGTTTTATGATTCTGCAAGTAGCTTTATGATCTTGTCTGTACTGAACTATTTCAGAGTTGTTTTACGATTTGACTTTTACTTTGCAATTCTTTAAAGCACTCTATGTTCAATCTTTGCCTTACGAGCTTACTAGACTTTATGATTCCATTTGCTTTACTAGCTGATCTTTGCTTAGCTAATTGAGGTGAACTTTTCGATAGGTGTAACAGCTCTGCGATCTTTTAGAAGCTTTACGATCATAAGTTAACTCTGCAATCTGACATCTTCTCTTTACAATCTTGGCAGAATAACATTACGAACATAAGATTCCTAATCACTATACATCAAATTTATTTAGTAAGATCAACCTAACATTCTTGATCTTTCTAGTCTAAGTCCTTGTACACATAATTCTTTAAAGGACTTTACAAAACTTGTTATACAAGTTTACATTGGTCATTCAATCTTTGAATATCTAGATTACTCTGCTTACAACATTCACATTATGAACATGCAGAGTAACTCTACGATAAGATCAACCTAACATTCTTGATCTTTATACTCTAAATCCTTGTACATGTATTTCTTTTGTAAGAACTTTACAACGTTCAGAACCAAATGAACTTTAATCTTTTATCAAACATTGCATCAGTTAGTTATTATCAAACTATGTTCATCAAAGATAAATATACAATTCACAACATTCATCAATGTATCATTTTTTTTTGACATGTCAAATGGAAGCACACAATTAGATAGTTCACATAAGTTAATATGATCACATAGACATATAAACACATAATCACCTTAGCACCTAAACACCTAATCACTTAGATAATCAAACACACAAGCACGTAGTCACATTAGCATATAAACACATAATCACATAGATAATTAATCACATAAGCACATAGACATAATTTCATTTAACCAATCAAGATAGTCATCATCAAATCAAACAACCTTCAACAGATCGTTAACTGTTGAAATACCTGGTAATAAAAAAATAGTAACACGCTTTATTTCACAATAGTACGCGATACTCCACAGTAGTACACAGTATTGCACAATATTTCTGATTATTGATTCAATAATTACTATAGTAGTAGCCACTCAGTATTTCATTCAATAATTGCTACAGTAACAACTGCATAGTATCTTATATTATTAATTTAATAATTGCTATAGTAGTAGTCACACGATATTTCATATTATCGATTCAATAGTTGTCACAATAGTAACTACATAGTATTTTATATTATTGATTCAATAATTACTACAGTGGTAATTGCATAGTATTTCATATTATTGACTCAATAATTGTCACAATAACAACTGCATAGTATTTTACATTATTAAATCAATAATTGTCACGGCATAGTAACTTATATTATTTGAAATGATATTATTAGATTAGTTAGCATTATTGGTAATGTCTAGAAGTTCTGTTGAGGAAATGAGTTATTTAATTATGCATCGTTTATACGGAAAATCCTCTCTTTCTTGAGAACGATCTGGTTGCTAGTATTGCGAGTCTATGATATCTTTGCGAGTCTATGATATCAGTGATATTAATACATTAATGCGATAATATAGAAAATGAATTTATAATAATAATGGTGAGTAATAAAGAATAATAATCTTGAAATGTGTAACGTGTGTTTTGAAATGTGTAACGTGTATCCTGAAATGTGTAACGTGTCTCCTAAAGTGTGAAACGTGTGTAGGAATAGTCCTAAAGTGTGTAACGTGTGTTTTGAAAATGTGTAACGTGTGGATAGGTGATAGATGATGTATGTGACACCCCCAAAATCGGGTCCACAAAACCCAATTTGAGTCACCAAAAGATAAACAACAAACTTATAATAATACAATACCAATTACACAACTCGTTCTAAGTCTTCACTACAATTATTGCCACACTATTTTACAACATGGTGAAGACTACTATAGTAACTATATCGGACCATCACTCTATTCCCCGACTAGTCCCAACTACATTCTCATTTCCTGATAAGAACAATGGAACAAAACTGAAAAAGGTGAGCTCAAATAGCTCAGTAAAGAATATCATGACTAAGATAATAAAGAATAAATTATCTTTAGTCTTCAACAAGGATAAATCTGATAGAATATAATAGACAACAAGTTTTAGATCAATAACTGCAGCGAAAATAACAATCAATTAAGAGAGTAAAATAGATCATAATGTCCACAATCTTCTCCAATTTAAAAATTCATAATTAATATTTTATCCCTATAACACCAGTCAACAGTTCCTGCAAATCAACAGTTTATCTTTGCACTACGGACCAAAGATATTCATTTGTAACACCAATCAACAGTTCCTACAAATTTACAGTTTATTTTTGTACTACGGGCTAAAGATATTCATTTGTAACACCAATGGTCATGATCATGCCAATCAACAGTTCATCTTTGCACTACAGGCCAAAGAGAACTTTCACCACAAACCCTTGCCTGTAGCACAAAAGGTCATGATTATACCAATTCACAATTCCTGGTCATAATCATGTCAATCAACGGTTACTCTTTGTGCTCCAGCCAAAGAGAACTTTTCACCACAATTTCAGTCTGAGGATTATGACAATGACAAAAAGGATGAATAGAAATAATAAGAACAATAAGATCAAGAATAAACATTAGAGATCTGTAATTTAATTTGTCCATAATCCAAGAATGTCCAAATTGTCAACATGATGTCCAGAAATTCAATTAGAATTCAAGAATAGAATAAATAAGGTTCACAATTTAACTATAACGTGTATAACGCAATAGGAAGATTCAGGTGAAAAGATATTAGATGAAACAAATTCACCGTTTGAGGATAACACTGTAGAAACAAATGATAATTTCTTACCATAAATTTAGGAGTATGAAAGAAAAGATATCTCTTACCTCAATTAGCAAGTGACTAAATGTTGCTTTCTATGAAGTTTATCAACTTAAATATATTTATAATATAATTAGTAACTATCACATATGGCGTATATTAACTCGTATATTATGAAATTATCAAAAGTGATTGTATAGTATATTTTGTGTAGTGTACAAAATAAATTTTAAAAATAATATTTCAAAATAAAATCTTTCAAAGGAAGTTTTTCAAAATAACTCTTCTAAAGGAAGAATTATAAACACCGTGTGATGTGTATGGGTGCTTGACCAACTTTTATAGAAAAACTTACTTGAACAATACTAGTACTCTTACTGATCTTCACAAATACTCAGGATAGCCTAGCACACTTAGAGAGAACTTACACTAAGAAATTTTTAGAGAGTAGAAGGAAGTATAAGCAAAGAAGTTATGAATTTCCTTATGTTAACCCCTCCTATTTATAGCCAAAAATAAAAAGATAAATCCATTATCAAAAAAAGATAGATCCATTATCAAAAAGATAATTTCATTATAAAAAAAGATAACTCCATTATTAAAAAGATAAATCCATTATCAAAAAGATAGATCCATTATCAAAATTTTTATTATTAATATATCAATTTTTTTATTATTGTATTAAATGTATTAATATCACATATATCATATACTCGCAATACTAACAACCAGATCATTCTCGGAAAAAGGGGGCTTTCCGTATAAATGGTGCGCAATTAAATAACCCATTTTCTCGACAGAACTTCTAGATATTACCAATAATGCTAACTAATAATATCCTTTCAATAATATGAGTTATTGTGCCGTGAAAATTATTGATTTAATAATGTGAAATACTATGCAGTTGTTGCTGTGACAATTATTGAATCAATAATATGAAATAATATGAAATACTATGCAATTGTCAATGTAGCAATTATTGAACCAATAATATGAAATATTATGCAGTAACTACTGTGATAATTATTGAATTAATAATATGAAATACTATGTGACTACTACTATAACAATTATTGAATTAATAATAAGAAATACTGTGCAATACTGTGTATTATTGTGGAATACAGTGTACTACTGTGGAGTACCGCGTGCTACTGTGGAATAACGCGTGTTACTGTTCTTTTATTACCTGACATTTCAACAGTTAACGGTAAAAGTCTTGTCGCCAATTTTAAAAAATTATCGCTTTTTATATCCAACAATTATTCCGTTGTGGGCCCCACTAATGATTGGTTATTTCGGCGCCGTCGTACTTTACCGAATATAATATTCCCCGACAGAACGAATATTTTTCGATAAAAGAAATATTCCCCGACATACTGTATAATTATACATATCATACTTATCATTTTATCAATTTAACACCTAACATTTTAGAATAATAATAATAAGAAAATAAAAAATCTTATTCATAAAAAAATAGGGTCTTACAGTGTAGATTAAAAATTATCTAAAATGTGTAATGTGTGAATTGGTGATGAACGCTATAGATTAAAAATGTCATAAAATGTGTAACGTGTGGTGATGTTGATGTGGGTTAATTTTTGCTATAAATAGGGGGTTTGGCAGAAGGATTTTCATAACTCTCTTGCTTAATCCTTTCTTTCACTCCCTAAATCATTAGTATAAGTGTCTTTGAGGTGCTAAGGTTGTCTTAAGTTTTGGTGCACCAATTGTCCAGGTGAGTTTTTTATAATAGATACATACGCACCCACACACATCACACAGTTTTTATATCTCTTCCTTTAGAAGATTTATTTTGAAAAGTTTCATCTGGAAGATTGTTTTGAAATATTACTTATTTCTTTCAAAAGTTATTTTGAAATACTATGTTTTGTACACTACACAATTTATACTATCAAGTCCATTTTGATAATTTCATAATATACGAGTTTGTGTACACCATGAAACTTATATGTGGAAGTTACTAATTAAATTATAAATATACATATATGTTGATCAAAGTAGTATCTAATCACGTGCTAAGGTAAGGAATATCATTTTCTTTCATACTCCTAAAGTTATGGCAAGAAATTATCATTTGTTTTTATAGTGTTATCCTCAAACGGTGAATTTGTTTCATCTAATATCTTTTCACCTGAATCTTCCTATTGCACTTTACATGTGCCTCATCTAATATCTTTTCACATGAATCTTCCTATTGCGTTTTACGCATTATAGTTGAATTGTGAAACTTATTTATTTTATTCTTGAAATCTAATTAAATATTTGGATATCGTGTTGACAATTTGGACATTGTTGGACAGATTAAATTGTAAATCTCTAATATTTATTCTTGATGTTATTGTTCTTATTATTTCTATTCATCCTTTATATCATTGTCATAAATATCAGACTTAAATGGTGGTGAAAAGTTTTCTTTAGCCTGGGTGCAAAGAAGAACTGTTGATTGGCATGATTGTGACCATTGGTATTACAAATAAATATTTTTGGCCCGTAGTGTAAAGATGGACTGTTGATTGACATGATCATGACTATTGGTGTTACAAATAAATATCTTTGGCCCGTAGTACATAGATGAACTGTTGATTTGCATGATCATGACCAGAAACTGTTGATTGGTGTTACAGGGATAAAATATTGATGGTGAACTTTTAAATTAGAGAAGATAGTAGACATTATGGTCTACTTGACTCTTCTAATAGATTGCTTGTTCCGCTGCAGTTATTGTTGAAAACTTATATTATCTTTAAATCTCTGATTTATCACTGTTGAAGGCTAAAAATAATTTATTCTTCATTTATCTTAGTTATGATATTCTTTACTGGGCTATTTGAGCTCACCCTTTTCTTTTTTGTTCCATTGTTCTTCTTAGAAAATGAGAGTGTAGTTGAGATTAACCGGGGAATGGAGTAATGGTCTGAGATAGTTATTATAGTAATCTTCACCATGTTGTAAAATAGTGTGACAATAATTATAGTGAAGACTTAGAATGAGTTATTGTATTTGGTACTGCATTATTATATGTTTGTTGTTTATCTTTTGGTGACTTAAATTGGGTTGTGTGGACCCGATTCTGGGGGCGTCACATTTTAAATATCTCAAATTTGCTTCAAAAAGTTATTATTAATTTTAAATATCTTAACTTTTTTTGTTTTACTAACATACAATGTATGTTTTGGCCCAATTAACATGCAATGCTCGATCAATCAATGTTCGTTTAGTATGACAGTGATAGCGATTGCAGCGTTGCAAATGCAACTAAAAATGCGTTTGCAGCAGTAGCAACGTTTGAAAAGTTATGAAGTTATTTGTTTACCATCAACTTATGTTATTGAAATTATGATTCTTGTTCAGCTAAAATTACACCGATTGCGATTGAAATAGTACACAATAACAAAAAGGACACCACTAAAATTGATAAGATTTATTAAAATTATGAAACAATAAATATTATAGGAGAATGATAATTAAGTTATCTTTTAAATTGATTTTTCTCTACCACAAAATTTTTTTACACCATGTTTCAATAATGTATTTGTCCCCTTATTAGACTATAAATTAATTGTTAAGATTACTTTACATAATTCAACTTATTTTAGTATGCGGTATTTTTTATACTTTTAATATGATGACAACAAAAATAATTAATATATATATAATAAAACATAACCCATTTTGAATCTTTACCTACTTTAAAATTTGGAAAAACACAAGGACGGTTCAGATTTCATCTCAATTCTTCCAACTTAATCTAAAGGCTCACATTTCATCTCACACACAAAAAATTCCGCCCAAATTATATATCTACCTACGTAGTAATTTTCTCCCTATTCTCTCTCCCGTCTCTTTTTTTCCCAATTTTCACAAACAATCTTGGCAATCCGTTTTGCTCATCCCGCCAGCGAGCAGCGCAGACCATCAGCAGGAGCTTCGTTTTAGTTTCAGGGTTCGCTACTTCACTTCCGATTTTCTCTCTCTCTCTCTCTCTCATCAACAAAAAAAATTGTCAGTTGGGTTTTTTTAGATTTTCATCTGCCTAAATTTCCGGCGGGTGAGTTGGTTTGGAGAAATTAATTTTCCTTGATTTTTTTATTTTTTTGGTCTTTTGTTCAACTGGGTCAGCAATTTTACTCATTGTTCATTTTTCTGTAATTGTCATATTGTTCATTATATGGACTGATGGTTGAATTGGGTTCCATGATTTTTTGTGCTCTGTTTGTTTTTGTGTTTTCTCAAATGGGGATTGCCTAATTTTAGCTTTAAAGACCTCATCTTTTCCTTTTTGCCTAATTGAATTTCTTACTTTTTTCATTTCTTCGAAGTTTGATACATTTCCTAATAAATTGGTTTGCATGTCTGCATTTCAGTTGGCACTAAAATCAATTTTATTTGTTTTATGCATAGTTATATCAATAATTTGTAGAAGTACAAGCTTTCCACAACATAAACAAGGGTATTTCTTATGAGTTTTGCCTAACCATGCTTTTGGAATGAAAAAAATTATATAGTTTGTTATGTACCTGTTTTGGCATCTCGAAGATTTTTGCGAACCATTGAGGATCTTTGCTCAGGGAACCGCACAGAATAAAACGGATGTACTACAATGGAAAAGTAAATAATATTATTGATTTTTAAAGTGTCTTCTACTTCACAAAATGAGTCTGATTTCTAATTTTTTTAATGTTGATTCATAAAAAAATTCGTTGATTCATTTAATGTTGATTCATATGTATTTGAGTTATGTAAAAGGTGTTAATTATAAATTCGTTGTTTTCAAAATTTATAGTAATTATATAATTTTAAATTTTTTGTGAATTGAATTTATAGGATTTTAGAATGAAGGAGCTTAGTTGTTGTTGTGCGGAGTAATACAGAGGAAAATTATGGTTTAAAAACATGTACAAATAATGCATATATCATGTTCGATAAATTGTTTATTATAGATTCTTAAGCTCAAATCGAGCAATTAAGTTGAGATAGTAAACAAGAACTCTTGACACATGTTATATTAATTAAATGAAGTGATTTTTATAAGTTTAAATAGGGTAGAATTCTATTTTGGAACAAAAGTCATTTTCATAGGTCGTAGAAAGCTTCATACTTTAGTGTCACAAAAGGGAAAGAACAGTTGGGCTTGTGTAATATTTTTATCAGTATGGTCAAATTTTTAGTTTTGATGGATTGAATTTTGAGTTTGTTTTTGCTTTTGGTACTATTTTGTATGCGACTGTAGCTTCACTACATTGAATTATTGTGATTCTCTTAGTTTTTATTGGCTTAGTCATCTTTTTGCTACTAGGTGGTAATTTAGGACTTTATTGGAGAATTTTAGTGTAATTATTTTCAAGTTATGATTTTTTGTGTGTATATAATTGGGGTTTATGGAATGTACTCTGTAGACCAAAAACTAGAATGGGTTGTATTTGTTTGCTCTGAACTAAAATGATTGCTCAAGAATCTTTTTTTCATAAGGTAAGAAATTATTGTTTATCCAACCTTTTCATTTCTATGAGGTTTAAGGTTATTATATTCGAGATATTGTTGGATTTGGCCTGAAGTGATATGGATTTGGCTTTAGGGGAAGTGTTTGGATTGAATTTAGATAACAGCTAGAATGATTTTGGCAAATATTATGGAAATTTTAACTGAGGTAATGAAAATTTTGTCTTCTATGAAGCTTTGGATTAACCCAGTACAGGAAAAGAGAAGGAGAAAGTGAAATTCTTTGTTTTTGTTTTTGGGGGAGGGGGGTGTGGTTGGGGAGGGAAAGATTTTCAGTGTTTCTTTGAGAAATTGGTAAATTAATCACCCATGTTGTGCATAAAGTGATTCGCGTTAGTCAAATTTCACTTGCAAGTAGATATATAATATGAATTGTGTAGTACTCCAATTTAAGTATATTATCATTTAGTATTCCATCTGAGTAGCTTATTGTGATTGCATAAATTATATTTATACTTGGGCCCAATATTTAGCTGTTTCATCTTAATTTTAGTAGATCTTATTGGTTATTTTAATAACTTATTTATTTTAATTTATTTTCATTAATGACGACCTAGAAAATACCGTATGATAAGTTTTTCTTACTCATCATTTTCTTACTTTTTATCTAATCTTTTTACCGCGTATTTACTATTCAACATTTTTTTATCTACAAGTTCGAAGACTTCGTCATAATAATGTAGGAGTGGTAATTCGCAATGACTATGAACTAAATTGTTTCCGTATACGTGAGGTAGTGTATCCTCACACATATTTCTCATTCATTTTTTCTTTTTCTTTTTTTTTTTTGCTTTTAAGTAGCGTTTTCTTACACAGGAGGAGAAAAAAAATGTCTGATACTTTGGCGAATGCCAAATTTAAAAGGAACGAAAAATCAACCTTTTCTAGCCAAGGAACAAAAAATAAAGATTGCCAACTAGTATTACTTTTAATCCTATTCTTTTCTCTCTGTTTTACAATAGATTTGGATGTTATTGAATTTAAAAAAATTTCAGTTTCGTTTTATGTAGAACGTTTGATTTGTCAACATGTTTTTGGTTTGTCTCATTTAATATTACTTATTTTTTTTATCGTGTTCTTACACAGAAGGAGAAAAAAAAGGTCTGATGCTTTAGCGAATGCCAAATTTAAGGGAAAACAAAAATCAACCTCTTCTATACAAGGAACAAAAAATAAAGATTGCCAACTGATATCACTTTTAATCCTATTCTTTTCTCTCTGTTTTTACAATGGATTTGGATGTTATTGATTTAAAATATTTTTAAGTTTCGTTTTATGTAAAACATTTGATTTGTCAACATATTTTTGGTTTATCTCATTTAATATTACTTATTTTTTTATAGTGTTATTCTGTGTATACAATTGAATTACTGAGGAACTATGATTTTTTATTTTTTTTACCAGTTTTGTAGTTGAGAGTTTTAGTTTCTTAATCTTAATGTTGCTTTGTAGCCTTTAAGCTTTTGTTATGACATATAATTTGAATCTTTTGTTGGGTCCTATTTTTTAAAACTCTAAATTTGTTTGAACATTCCATAATTTGAAGCATCGATCAATAGTGAAACCTCAACCTTTCCTAGTAGTTTGAAGCATATTTTGATCTTTTTTGTAGCATACCTTTCAAGTTGTTAAATTCAACATGATATTGATCGAGTATATTACTATAGAACAATGTGTTGGATACAACTATGGCTATGGTGTTTTATTTTTGCATCAAACAAAAACTTTATTATAATTATAATGTTGATAAATGGTTGGGTAGATAGTTCTGTTAATGCAACGCTTTATTGTCATGTTACCTCACGTTGCTATATATACAAATGTGAAAAACAATACGATATATGTTAACTCAACAAAAGAATAATTAATTTTTTATGAGTTTGTGGTTTAGGCACCAAACTATAATGTTATATCAAAATCAACATTGCTGCAATGTGCAAGGCTTACTCCAGAAATGCGTTATGTTGGGAAAGAAAATGAGTGCTCCAAACGTCAATTGAGATAACTTGCATGTCACGAAAGAGAGCGATCAAAACATTGTGCCCCTATTCAGCCTAGATATTTTCCTTCTTTACCACCGAGCCGTCGTCGCCGAGCATGCCTAGAACGAGAATCAAATAAAAGGTCTCGCCTTCAACCAATAACTTTGTCTACCAAAATTTCACATCCTATAACAGACAGTATAGCGACAACAAATGTTTTAGAGTCATCATCAACTACCTTGCTTCAAAATCTTAATGAAGACACTACAACAATTGTTTCACAGTGGTTGTCTGTGGCCATCATGAATCAAGAAACTCCTCCTCAAAATCTTGAAGAAGGCACCCGAACAAATATCTCAATGGTGTCGTCTATGACTACCATGCTCCAAGACTTGCCTCCTCAAAACCTATATAAAAGCATAACAACAGTCTTGGAACCATTCTCTCCATGTTCCCCAGGGGTATCATATATGACAAACATATTCCAACAAATGCGTAATCCGAATGAAGACACCAGGTGTTCGCTATAAGTTTTAATTTTCTATTCTCACTCTTGCTGTCTTATTCATGTTCTCCTTTTAAATTTGTATTCAATTTATATAATAAAATTGTATGACATCTATAATTTTATCTGTAGTGCCTACACAGTAGAAGGTGTAGCTATAGATGTTGCATTTCATCCTCAAAACCATGAAATTCCAGATCGTCATTTCCTTGGCTTGATGAATCGAACATGTCCTCATTATTCTGCCTTACACTAGCTTGCTGAAAAATTAACAAAACTATCTGTATCAAATTCTCTCTTTGGTAAATGTTGTTTACAAGGAAAATTAGACTACCTCCACTTATTGCACCTCCTTTAATGCTTAAAGCATTGTATGACGACAATGATGAACAATCAAAATCGTTTCGTTAACACACACGAGAGTATAATGTAGCTAATGCGTTTACGAGTCTTGGTGCTACTTTGGATGATAGATTAATTGCCGAGAGGGAGCTTAGAACATTCACCATCCATGGAGAATTACGTCATCGAACAGGATCGCTTATGCCACAGCCAGGGTGTGAACCAATTTACTCTCAATTGTACATTTATGATCCTGATTCTGCATTAGATGTTCGCATCAACAAAAATCCTAACTTGAGAAAAGATGTTTTGAAAACCATACAAGATTGTTTATTGTAAGTAAATCCATTTCCTATAAAATTTCGGTAGGCTCACACAATTTTAAGTGAATTAGAATTGACGGGGGTGAATTTACCGGCCTATTTACACTACAGTTCCGTAACAGACCGACGTCGATATAATCTCCCAACAACCGATGAGATTGCGGTAATATTTCCGGGAGATGGAACTGAATCAAGTGGATTGAGAGATATTGTGTTACATTTGAGAGGAGATAATGGTCTTATGCAAATTAATGAGTGTCATTCGGCCTATTTGCCATTGCATTATGTGGTATTGTTCCCTTATGGTGAGCTAGAATGGAATCCAGATTTGAAATAGTGGAACGCTTCCCAAGATGGACCTTTATCTACTCGACTGACACAATTGCAATATTACGGTTATCGTATGTTCTAACGTGACACGAGTATTCAACAATTTTGAGAGCTGGAAAACTATTTCAGGAATTTGTAGTAGATGCTTGGGCCGCTACTGAACAAAATCGGTTGACATACTAAAAGTTGAATCAATCGAAGCTTCGTGCAGAACTTTACCAAGGTCTTACAGATATTTGTGCAGATGAGCTTTGTCCTAAACAAGTTGGTCAACGAATGGTTTTGCCATCTTCATTCACTGGTAGTACAATATATATGTTTGAAATTTTTTAGGATTCAATGGTTATCACGCAGTATAATCAACACCCAGATATTTTTCTAACTATGACTGTAAATCCTAAATGGCCTAAAATTACTAACGCACTATTGCCAAATCAGATCCCTACTGACCGTCCTAATTTAGTGGCCCGTGTTTTTGAGTTGAAGCGAAATTTTTTGATGAAGGAGATAGAAACAAACAACGTCTTTGGTAGAAAAGTGGCGCATGTTTTTACAAATGAATTCCAAAAAAGGGGGTTACCGCACATGCATGCACTTTTGTTCCTTCGTGGTTCAGATAAAATTCAAACATGTGTTCAAGTGGACAGAGTAGTGTGTGCTGAATTTCTAGATTGTCAAACTGACCCCATTGCTTTTTGAAACAATCATAGGTTGCATGGTACACGGACCATGTGGTGCTCAAAATCCATAAGCCCCATGTACGAAAAATAGGGTGTGTACCAAGCGGTACCCTCGATCATTTGTTGAATCAACAAGTATGGACTTCGATGGATATCCTGTCTATCGTCGTTGCAATACTGATTAGAAGTACATCGTGAGGGGGCAAGAAATTGATAATAGAGACGTTGTGCTTTATTTATCAAGAATGTTCAACTGTCATATCAATGTTGAAGTTTGTGCAGGAATCAGATGTGTAAAATACATTCACAAGTATATTTATAAAGGACATGATCGTGCAATAATGGTACTTGGAGGAATTAATAAGATCCAACAATATCTTGATGCTAGGTATATTGGACCTCCAGAAGCTGCGTGGCGATTGTTTGGTAATCCTTTATATGAAGAGATTCCATCAGTTGTAAGATTGGCACTTCATTTGCCTGAGATGCATCATCTGGTCTTTAACCCTACTGAATCTTTTGATACGATCCTTTCTAAAGGTGCACATCAACAAACAACTCTAACTGGCTTTTTTAATTGTTGCGCTACAAATGAATCTGCCCGTGTATTAACTTATCAAGAATTTCCAAACAAATTTGTTTGGAACAAGTCTATCAATAAATGGAGTCCAAGACAAAGGGGTTATGCAATTGGTAGAATGTACTTTTCTAGCCCTAATTCAGGTGAGCGGTTTTATTTACGTTTGTTTCTAACTGTTGTCAGAGGACCTATTTCATTTGACTGGCTATGCACGGTAAATAATGTTATGCATGATACATTTAAGTCAGCATGTGTTGTAAGAAGACTTCTTGAAGATGATGAAGAATCGATACAATGTCTTCAAGAGGCCATAATTATGAGATCGGGATACCAATTAAGGAGACTATTTGCTATAATTCTAACTGAATGCTTTCCATTGCATCCATTTGAATTGTGGAAGCAATTCTTAACATATATATGTGATGATTTAGCACACAGGATTCGTACTATGTTTGGTATTTTGAATCCAACTGATGCTCATATTGAAGATTATGGCTTATATTTGATGAATCAATTGCTCCATGAGTTGGGGAAGAGTTTAGTTGACTTTCCACTCATGCCATAATCAACTAGAAATTGGAATGCAATAGTTGAAAATAAATTACTGTTTGAGCACCAACAACTTGAGAATGAAGCACGACATTCTGATGCACAAATTAATGTTGATGGCCTTAATGATGTAGAACTTACTGCTTATACTGCTGTCACAACGTCAGTATTTGAAAACATAACAACTACTTTCTTTTTGAGTGGAGGTGCTGGAATGGGGAAAACATTTTTGTGCAATACCATTACAACCAAATTGCGAAGCTATGAACATGTTGTTGTTACTGTGGCTTCATTTGGTATTGCATCGTTGTTATTGGTAAGGGGGCACACTTTACATTATACATTTTGTATTCCTTTGGAAACCTTAGATAATTCAACATATGGATTCACTAAACAATCAATGCATGCCGAATTGTTTAGAAAAACAAAGCTGATAATATAGGATGAAGTTCCTATGCAACATCGACACTGTGTTGAGGCAGTTGATCGCACCCTTCAAGATATCAGAGACGATAAAAGACCTTTTGGGGGTATCATTATTGTCCTAGGTGGAGACTTTCAACAAATATTGCTTGTTATTCCTAAAGGCATTTGCTAGCAAATCGTGGGTGCATCATTGAAATGGTTTTCGCTATGGAAAGATATATGTGTTTTGATTATGGGTTTAAACATGCGATTAACTCGCACAGACGTTCGAAATACTAATTTTGCTCAATTCTTGATGGAGGTAATATTTCATTCAACCTTGAATTGAATTTTATAACATGATGCTTTGAATTAAATCTCACCTTTGTGACTAATTATACTTTTATTTTTTAGATTGGGACCAATCCACAAGAAATTGTGAAACTTCCATCTACAATAAACCGGTGTCATAATCTAAATGAATTGATATTTAGAATATATCCACAATTGGATGTGGTTGGTATAGTGACTCCAATCTTTCTCACTGAACGCACGCTTCTATCTGCTCGCAATGACGACGTCAGTGATATAAATGTTATAGCACTGAATATTACTCCGGGAGAAACAATTACTTTTTTAGCTGCAGATAAAATGTCTGAAGGTGATAAACTTGATTATACCATTAGGAATCGATATCCTAATGAGTACTTAAACTCGCTAAATCCTTCAGGGTTACCACCGTTTAAATTGGAGTTGAAAGTTGGATGCCCAATAATGTTGTTACGAAATATTGCACCAAAAGATGGACTTTGTAATGGCACGCGATTGATGGTTGTTAAATGTGCCTCAAGGGTAATCGAAGCTTGAATATTAAATGGAGATAAAATTGGCAATTTAGTCTTTATTTCGAGAATATCATTGACACCAACATCTTTGGACTTGCCTTTTCGAATGACAAGACGTCAGTTTCCTGTTCGATTAACTTATGCTATGACAATCAATAAAGCCCAAGGACAATCTGTCAAGTTCGTTGGGATTGATTTGCGGACACCTGTTTTTAGTCATGGACATCTTTATGTGGCACTTTCTATATGCACATCTTCGGATCGTATTACTGTCCTCCTTCCGAAAGATGGGTCGAATTGCACCACAAATATTGTTTACCCAGAAATTTTGTTATAATATTCTTACGACAAGTAAATGGTATAGTTTAAACAAGTTTATTTCTACTGAATTATGTAATCTTTTCAACATTTCAACTTTTAATTTTACAATGAGGTTCATTCTTTGTAGGATTGGAGTAAATTTTTCAACGAGAACGATTGAGTATATACAATGGACCTTTATGGATGGGGCCGACGTAATCAGGTAAATCTACTTTTATGTCACTGCATCACAATAACTTTACTATTCCTATAATATAAATAGTGTTAATTTTATTGTTTATGTGAATAATTTAGGTGGTTGTGCATTCTCCTCATTGGGCAAAGTGCATTCGTATTGATACAAGGACATTAAGGATAGTGATGAAGAGAAGGTTTAAAGGGATGAAGAAGACATTTAAGAGAATTAATTGATATGCAATCCAGTACCGACCTGTCCACCTTTGACGATGACTAACCCACCACTGACCAAACAATTGTCTAGGTGTGAAAGTCTCTCTCATTAAGACTATATTTCTCTACTTCTCATGCAGACACACATAATACATGCACAAACACACACACATAACTGTAACCAATCAAACACTCGAAAATCAAACTCACACACCATTATACTACCACCAATACAGATTTATGATTTAAATCATTAAGCAAATGAACCGTTTGTTGAAATGGTACTAAGATAATTTTATTTGATTGTAAGTCTACATGCATCCATATCTTTTCCTAAATAAATTGATAATTTGATATAATCTCTCTAAATTCTTACTTATATTCTAAGTCATTCCCCCCACTACATATAAATGTGTGTGCTCATTTATTTTTTATATAATTTAAGGTAAAGTAAGGGGTTTTATGTTTCAGATTTACAATTGTTTTATTTTGACTCACATATTTCGATAATTTTTATATTTCAAATATTTTTAGGTATACATTGAAGGATACTTGGTGTAAGCTGTAAAGAATACAAAGTTGTTTCTCTATTTTCTGCATGTGTATATTTTTTGTGTTTCGTCTTTTGTAAAGTTAACTAATTATATATGGTTATGATGATTTTGGGTATTGAATGATGGTTATTTTGGTTGTTTGGATATGTATTGATGATTATAAATTTTGTATACATGTTTAGATTTTTCTGAATATCTATTTTTAAAGGAAATTCTACTGAAATTTCTTGAAATTAGTAGCGACTAACTTGATGTTTTGGTGCTTGGAAATGTGTTGATGATTGAGTATGTATTAATTTTCTGTATGTGTGTATTTTTTGTGTTCCGTCTTTTGTAAGTTAACTAATTATACATGGTTATGATGATTTTGGGTATGGAATGATGATTGTTTTGGTAGTTTGAATATGTATTGATGATTGTAAGTTTTGTATACAGGTTTAGATTTTTCTGGATAACTATTTTTGAAGGAAATTGCAGAAATTTCTTGAAATTAGTAGCGACTGGCTTGATATTTTGATGGTATGGTGAATTATGATAATTGTTATATCTGATTGTAAATTATTTTAAATTACAAAAAGTATTTAGATAATATAATATTTTTTAAATTTTAATTTAACTTTCGTTACCCCTGACTTTCACTTTCAAGTACGGCGGACAATTATTAGTATTAGTATATATATAAAATGATAATGATCCCTTCGTCTAAAAAGAATAACAAAAAAGAGTACCGTTAGAGTTTTAAAACTGAGTTCCTAAATATATATACATCCACGTTTTTTTACGCCATAAATTTGGCGCTCCATCCCGTCTATTCTGCACCACAAATAGAACCTAACCTCTGCATGACTTCAACCAAAGTAGTACACAACTCTTCAACCCGAGTCTAGAACCAACCTCCTCCTCCTCTTCGTCTCTGCCCATTTTTTCTCCTCCTCTTCCATCTTCTTCCATCTCTAAAATACAAGAAGATTTAAAGCAATGCAAGAAAATTTGAAGCTACGGAAGAAGATAAATCTATTCAATTGCTACCCCAAATGATGAGTACCTTTAAATCAAGCAAAAGAAACAACATACGGTACGTAATTGAAGTAATTTCTCAATCTTAATTGAGTTTGTTTGGGTTTGTGAGGGAGTGATTTCAGTTTTGGCTTTGTGAGGGTATGTGGAGGTCGCTGTGGTAGCTTTGTGAGGGAGTGATTTCAATTTTGGGCTTCATCAATTGAGGGGCAGAAGAGGGCAAAAAGGATTTCATCAGTTTTGGGTTTCATCAATTCAGCTGCGTTTGTGTTGTTAAACGTAACCTTGAAAAAACCTTGCGTCGCGTTTGAGGTTAAACGCACTAGCCAACGCAGGCAGGTGTTCCGCGTTTGGGCCTTGGGCGTTTGGTTTGCCGAACAAGATTGTTGCCTGCGTCAAAACATAGAAAAGGCCGAAGCAGCAGGAGAGCATAAAGCTCACGTCACGTCTCTGTATATAGCTATGATGATATTCCTAGCCAATCAGCTGTTCTTCAAAAATAAAAATAAAATAAAATTCTCAAAATTATAGGACAGCAATAAATTTACAGTTGGCTTCATTTTTTGCAGCCCTTCTTTGTTCCACTGAATTGAACCGGAATCGAGCAAAACACTCATATGGGTATCACTTCAGGTTCTTAATCTTCTGTCCCGTTAGTTCGATTTTAAGTTCTCTTCCCTATTTTTTTTTTGTTTATTTTTTTTGTGTTAATTGAAGCGACAAGCTTTATTTTCGAAATTGGACATTTTATAAGACTTGTTCAGTTGGGTTTATAAGATTTTGATTTTGAATTTCCAAATTGGTTGGAATTTTGTTTGAATTATACCCAATTTATGATTTTCTTGTAGATGAAATTAGAAAGAATAATATACATGAGTCATATGAGTTGTTAAGGAACTCAACATTTTGTTGAACTATAGTATATGTTTATTAGCTTTTTAGATTTAATTGTTTAGTTGATTTGGGTTAGTGCAAAAGTAATTTAGGGTTCACTTAATATTTTTATTCAATGATTTCAGAATTCTGACCAAAAACTGATTAAACTCCCAAATTTGTTGATAATATTTGATGTTCAAGAAGTTTATGGCAGATCAATAATAGCCTAAAAGACAAGAAAAAAAATACTGAGATTCAAAGATTTCTACTATATAGTCGTCGAAAGGGTTTAAGTTTATCAATGCTGATAATGTAGTTCTAACCTGTGCGGTTTGATGTTTGCCATGCCAATTACTTTTAGTGGCAGTATTAACAATTTTGAAATTCCAGGCAAGAGTAAATTCGAGAAAGAAGATGGCATATCAAGCACGTACCCGTTGCTAGAAGGTGTGGAGGAAGATGATATCTATACTAAAGATGGGATGGTAGATTACTGTAATAATCCTGCTAATAAGCTAAAAACTGGAACCTGGAAGGCCTGTCCTTATATTCTTGGTATTTTTGTTACCCAAACTTGTACTAAATTAGGAGAACTTTGTCATGGTGGGAAGCCACATATTTATATTGAACATTTGTTGATAGGAAATGAATGCAGTGAAAGATTGGCATACTATGGGATGAGCTCCAACTTGTTGCTCTATTTCAAGCATCAACTGAATGAGCACAGTGTGACTGCATCAAAAAACCGTTCAAATTGGACAGGAGCATGTTACACAACCCCACTGATCGGAGCATTTGTTGCTGATGCGTATCTTGGAAGATATTGGACAATTGCCAGCTTCTCGATAATCTATGCTGTTGTAAGTTTCACTTTAAAAATTTTGAATTTCATGCATTTGTTTTACGGGTAAAATTTAAAAACATTAATTTATGACTCACCCCATTTTCATAATATGACCTTGCCTTTATTGAAATGCTTTGGTTTGAGTTCTAGATTTTCTGTACAAAACTTAAGAAGATTTTAATTTCATATAGGGGATGACACTTTTGACATTATCAGCATTGGTCCCTGGCCTAAAGCCAATCTGTTCCGAAAAAGATGTTTGCTATGCTACAGATACTCAGACTGCAGTTTGCTTCATAGCGCTTTACCTGGTAGCTCTTGGAACTGGAGGGATTAAGCCTTGTGTCTCTTCATTTGGAGCAGATCAGTTTGATGATGCAGATATGAATGAGAAAAAGTATAAGAGTTCTTTCTTCAATTGGTACTATTTTGCGATCAATATTGGTACACTCATTTCTCATTCTGTGCTGGTTTGGGTACAAGATAACCTGGGTTGGGGATGGGGTTTCGGCATTCCTACGTTGGCCATGGCAATTGCAGTAGTTTCTTTCTTTTCAGGCACTAAGTTATATCGGAACCAGAAACCTAGAGGGAGCCCTCTGACCAGCCTATGCCAGGTGATGGTGGCTTCTTGGAGAAAAAAGGGAATTGAAATGCCAGATGAAAATTCATTATTATATGGGACTGCAGATACAGAATTTGTTGCTATAGGAAGCCACAAGCTTGATCATACAGAAGACCTTAGGTGAGTCTTAACTTCTAAACCTCATTCACAAGTCTGGTAGAAATCAGGACCTTCGACCCAGGTACTAAGGGGATTCATGAATAATTACTAGCAGCTAGCCCCGAGCAGATTCAAACTGTAGCTAAAATTATCCAATATACTCGATTACTGATTAGAAAGATATTCTAATGACCCGCTAAACAGTGTTTAGCAATTACATTTCTCAAGTTTTTCCTCCTAAATTCATGGATGCCTAATCGAATTGATGTGACTGTTACGAACTAACAAAATATAAAGAGTTGTGTCAAGAGAAATCAACAAGAAAAATTTGGTAATCAAGATAGTATCCTTATCTCTGAGAGACCTGTTTATCAAAATTTTCTTTGGAATCAACACATGTACTATGTTACATGGACTCTTCAATTTTCCCTGAAGCACCCGTGTCCAGCACTTGACACTAGGACAAGGGTATAGGTGTTGGACACTTTATTTTTGACTTCGAAAAAAAAATTTAATAAAATTGAGTAGTTCTCGTGTTAACTCTTCAAAATACATGTGTCTGACCAAACACTCCATCCGAGTCTATGTAACTTAAACTCGTATACTCTACATTGCCTACAATATATATATATAGGGTACCAATCCACAACAAGCGTTTGCTGGAACAACCAAATTGTTCCCTGCCGCTACAGGCTGTAGCGGCAGGGAAAGAATTTTTTTTTTTTTTTTTTTTCAGCAAAGGTTATTGACTTATAATAGGTGTTTTTTGATCCTTATCTTTATGTACTTCCATACCCAACCCAAATGTCATTTATTTCATAAAATATATTATAAAAATATACAAAATTTTAATTTCTTCCAATATATTAAAAACTTATAGATATATTTTATTTTTAAGTTAATTTATGAAATACTAAAATATAAAATATTAAAATTTTAAAAGTAACAAATATAATAATAAATATATATATTAAAAAAAAAATAAAAATTCATCCCCTGCCGCTACAGGCGTAGCGGCAGATAACCAAAAAAAGCCAAACCTTACTGCCGCTACAGCCTGTAGCGGCAGGGAACAATTTGGTTGCTGCGGCAAACGCTTGCTGTGGATTGGTACCCATATATATATATATATATGACCATAAAACTTTTAGCAGACGGAAGCTCGATAGATTGTCGTTATGTCTTCCTGTTATCATCTTAGCCGATGCTGTCATTTTTAGTTTCTTGTTTTAGTTTCTTTGACAAGGCGGCGGTGGAATTAGAATCGGATCACATAAATGGCTCAATAGACCCATGGAGACTCTGCACAGTGACCCAAGTTGAGGAGCTGAAAGCTATTGTTCGGTTGCTTCCAATATGGGCTACGTGTATAATCTTCTTCACTGTATTAACTCAAGTGGGCAACTTATTTGTGTTGCAAGGCTCTGCAATGGATATTCGCGTGGGCAACTCTAGCTTCGAGATCCCACCAGCATCACTCGGGATTTTTGACACCATTAGTGTTCTTTTCTGGGTCCCCGTGTACGATCGCCTCATTGTCTCAGTTGGTAGAAAATTCACCGGTCACAGAAATGGCCTAACTCAGCTGCAGCGAATCGGCACTGGCCTCTTCATATCAATCTTCGCCATGCTGTCTGCAGCGGTTTTAGAGGTTGTTAGACTTGGCATTGTGAGAAGGCACAACTACTACGAACTCCAGCACATGCCCATGTCAATCTTTTGGCAGATACCACAGTACTTCATAATGGGTTGCGCTGAAGTTTTTACAAATATTGCAAAACTGGAGTTCTTTTACGAGCAAGCGCCTGATTCAATGAGAAGCATGTCCACTGCTCTTTCGCTCACCGCTACTGCGCTAGGAAGCTATTTGAGCTCCTTACTGGTAATTGTTGTTACGAATATTACTACTAGGAATGGGAATCCCGGATGGATACCGGACAACTTGAATTATGGTCATCTCCATTATTTCTTCTGGCTTTTGGCTGTGCTAAGCACGATAAATTTAGGAGCTTTCATTTTGGTATCTAGGTGGTACACGTATAAAAGGTCGATTAGCACACTCCCTAATGACAACAAGTGAACAAGGAGGAGTGACAATCATTGTTGTGTTTTGTAAAAGGGAATTCTGTTACATGCAAGTAAATTTCAGTCTCTTTGTATCATCATATTCGTTGAGTAGGTACACAGGTCATTTGAAATAAGCTCCGAAGTTGTTTTTTTTTTTTTTAAATAAATTTATTTATGTATTTCATCTCCAAAGTTTTGTTTTTTTTTTGTTCTTTTTTTTTTTTTTTTTTACTTTTTTACTTTTTTATTATTTTATTCCTGGTTTATGTGGTCTAGCTCGTGTCTCTCTTGTTATATTGGCTAAAGTTCTCAGTTATCATTGATCTTGTTAGTGGAAAATAAGCAGCTATTCAGCTCCATCTATTTCCATGATTCTCTCTGCCTCTAGGGGCTATTCCCAACTTTTTCCTTTTTCTCTCTGTGTTCTGTCTTATCTCTCTAATCAGAAAGCCTAACCTCAAAAACTTTCAGACTTAGATTTGGGAATCTTCTTTCTTTTGAAGAGGCCTTCCCTATCTTTTTGTTATCATTAACATCTTATTTTATTGTTATTTTTTCCTTTTGTGGAGTTTATTTTTGACTTTTGTAAAATTTTGTGTTCTCCTAGTTTGAGGTTAAATATCTTATTCTTTCTTCAATCGAGTCATTTTTCTCTTTTTGAAATTTTGGATATTCTCTGTCTAGAGTTGATTTCATGACGGGTAATTGGAGATATGGTCGGATGTGAGTATTTATTCTGACAGTTTTTTTTTTCCTACTTAGTAGATCATAAAAGTTTATAAATTGGATTTCATTTTCTAAATAGAGCCGGTATCCACTCAACACTCAACTCTATCATACAAGAAATTTACATATTTTTGATTGATGAATCTTCCAGCGTCTTGTTTCAAGATTTGTCCAAAAAAATAAAAGAAAGAACGGAAAAAAAAAAAGTGAAATGAAAAAAGAGAAACAAAGTTTTCCTCTTCATTCCTTCGGATAATTTTGACTAAATGGATCAGAACTTCACTTAAATATGTATCAAGTTCTTATAAACTTGCAATTTGAAAGTGAGCCTTGCAATTAACAGTTTGGAAATGTTGCGAAAAAATCTAAAAAGTAATTTATTTATTTTCTTGTAATCTTTCTTTTGGTGATGAGAGAACTCATAACAATGACGAAGTTGTAAAATTCTCTCTCAAAGTTCCAACTTTTTTTTAAAAAAAATTTGTTCTCGATATTTCAAAATTAGCAATTGTTTTTTTTTTTCTAACTTTTAAATTTTTTAACAGTATTGTTACGTATGTCAACAAATTTATGTCGATTGTAAATATTGACATTTATGTATATATGAGATAGATAAGAATTAAGAATGTTCTCACCCTAATTTATTTTATTTTATCCCATAAAATTCTATGTTATAAATTTGTGGACATATAAATTATTTTCTAATTTTTAATAATGCTCTTTTCTATTTGCCCAGTTCTAGATCACCTAAATCGGTTATATATTTCACACATAACCGATATAGTAAGTTTTGACTATATATTTCACACATTTTATACTCTTATTTTAATAAATTTAACAACTAAATAACATAAATAAAAATTGTAAAAAATTGTTAATTTTTAATAAACAAAACAAAAAGTACTACAAATAAATAAAAATAACTAAATAATAAAAAATCATTTAAATAATCAATTCATTTGTACAACTAATTTATTACTACCAAATATTCATCTTAAGTACCGTTCCTGAGATTTTTCACATTTAAAAAAACAATGAATGATATTTTTGTGAAAAAAGGAGTTTTAAAGTTTGATTTTAAATTTATTTTACGAAAATTTTAGGGCCTAAATTAATTCATTCGAATTTTAATTTTTTAAGTAAAAGGTCTTATTTTGACTCTATAATTTTGGTCTTTTGAAATTAAAATTCGTACATGAAGTTCCTTTTCTTTATTCATTGAAAACTTGTTTAAACAAGTGAAAGGTGTTAAGTGCCACTTAACTTTCGTAAAATCACAGTTATCGTCTTTTTATATTTTTCTTTTAAACAGAGTCCGTAGTTGCATGAAAAATACAAGTTCATATATGTGCATTTTGTGTTTTTGTATCACTCTATAAGAAAGTGTGTGTGTCATTCCATTAATATTGATCACTTTACATTTGGAAATGAATTTACAAGGAGTTAAATAAAATAAAATCATAGTCTAAAAAGGCAATGAATATGTTACTTTTAGTATATCATAGGAAAAGAATAAGGATTCCTAGTTAAAGTGTTAGTTTATGCTTTATTATGTAAAAAATAATTAGTAAGAATAAGAATAATAATATAGAAATGTAAATGATGATGATAATAATTAAGTGTATGAAAATGAGTATAATTTTCTAAAAAAAAGTTGTGTTTTATATTTGAAAATAGATGTTTTAAAGAGTTTATATTTTGAAAAAGATTGTTTTTAGATTTTTAATATTTAATCAACAACTTCGATTTAATTTGAGTTAATTTTAAAGTCACTCAAAAGAGATTATTTTTAAAGATGCCATTCCAATTTTATCTTTGAGTTTGTTTTAATATGTCATTCCAAAATTTAGGTTGTTTCCCAAAATATAGTAATTTTTATTTTCAAATTGTCTTTCCAAAATTATAAATCTACTTTTAAAATCATTTGATTATTTTCTTTTTATGATGTCATTCCAAAATATTTGACATAAAGATAATATCCTATATGGCCTAACCTTTTTTTTTCTTTTTTTTGTACATGAGAAGAAATGGCCTAAGCTATTTCAAAAATCATTTTTTAGAAAGTTGTTTAATAATATGGAATTGTTATTTTCACAAGTAAAATTTGATATTTTCATAAGTTTTCTCTCATATGAGTTTGAGACTTATTTACTATTCATACGAGAGAGAACTTGTAAAACTATCAAATTAACTTGTGAAAATATCAATTCCCTAATAATAAAATCACACTAAAATGGCATGAAAGTCATCTAAAATACAACTTTAGTCCGCAAATCAAATGACCAGCTTTTTTGTACTAAAATGGACCTTTTGGGCATAAAAGCCATAGGCCATTTTAATCCACGAAATCCAAACTACAAACCAACTAAAAATCTTACAATACCAAAACCAAGTCCATATTGAGAATGTCATAAAAATACTCCATCTGTCTTAAGTTAATTGTTTAATTTTGACCTTTTAAAATTAAATTGACCATTTTTAAAATTAATCTTTTTATTATTTTTGCTAAAATATAGGTGAAGAGATTATAACCAAAAAAAAGTATATACAATTTATTACTAACCCCAATTTTTATAATTTTAGAAATATATTTATATATGCTTAATTATTAATTTTAAAAATAGTCAATTTGACTTAAAAAAGTCAAAACTGAGTAATTAATTTGGGACGGAGAGAGTAGCTTTTAAGATATATGTAGATCCATAAGCCCATTTCTCTATTTATAGGATCACATAAAAAAGATATGCTATCAACTGCATTAAAATTGAAATATTACACAGGAAAGAGTAGCATTTACATGAAATTTAAAAATTATAAGAAAATAAAATAACTACATAAATAAAATCTATGTTATGTACAATATTTTAAATAAGACAAATAATTACATAGATATTCAATGACATAATTTTTTTTATTTGTTTAAAAAAAGAAAAGTCAAATAACTCGATTCTTTCGTTGCAAGACCAAGTGAAGAGGAAATAAGAGAAAGACATTAGTTATTTAAAAATCAGTCCTTAGCAAGACCAATACACGAGTAAAACTAACAAAGAAAAGAAACTGTGGGCAGACAGAAGCATAGACGAAACTCAGAACAGGCTACATGAAGGAAAATGAAGTGAAAAGGTAACAAAAGGCAGAACAGCAGGAACATTTTCAGCAGCGTCACCTGCAGCTTGAAATAACTTTGTTTGGTGATTCTTTTGGGCCACAAGCATTGTGAACTTGGGAATGTCTGCCTCATAAGATACAGGTAAGCCTGCAGAAACAAGAAGTTGTGAAGCTCTAACTTAGAATTAGTAAAGGTATATTAGATGATTCTATTGGTTATCAGTTACCACAATCCTTGAACATACACAAAAACAAAACCAATGGAGCACCAAGACTTCACGATAATAGCAACAAAAAAAGATTCAAGAGCAATTGAAATGAGGTGGTCTTGGTGGCTGTCATCTTCTTCTTCTTCGTTTTTTTTATTTTTTATAGAAAAAAGGTTCATTTCTTTTTTCCTAGCGTTGGACCAAAAAGCACGTAGTGCTGTAAATAAGTTGTTGGAATCTAATTTTCCAGGAGAATGCACGACGCATTAGAATTCTTTCATATCTAAGAAAACTAATTCTAATGTCCAAAAACTTTTAAGACGCAACTTACTAATGAAAACTGTAGATGAGCAACAAAAAAGGGTACCTTTGCCATTTGATCAAGCTCATGTTCAAAACTTGGTTAAAATGCGATTCACTGACCATATCTCTGAACAATAGCAAGATACACAAGTTGTGGGAAAAGAGAATTATATACTTATATAAGATCATGCACTCAGTATCATCAACTTGGTTAGTGATCCAGTGACGAAAGCAGAAACTATCAATAAATACTGTAAGATGTATTGATACCTGAAGAATATAATTTGGGATGGTTTCCGGCCATTGCTTGTCTTGTAGAAATCCAAAAGCAGTTCCCTGTGGCATAACAAACAAAAGAATTATATTTCTGTCAAACATTGTAATTTGTAATATTGTCTTACGCGGGTTTGTCAAAGTTAGGCTACTTAGACATGCTTTTGGTTTGTCAAAAAGTTAGGCATGTCTTCACATGGTTTTGTTAAAGAAGGCTGCATGCATGGTTAGTCAATATTTTGTGCTATTAGGTAGCTAGAGAAAAAGCGAATGTGTTCACATTATTATATTTGGCTATATAAGCCATGTATTGTACTACATTTTAGAAATCCAATCCGAAAATCAATCCAATAGCTTCTCTCTCTAATATATTTAGGTCTTTTAATTTAGGAGCTACTTGTTTGCAATAGTAAGATTCCTATATAAAAATAACCTTGAAACCCAACATATTTTTGGTATCAGAGCCATCAACCCTTACCCTTTCTACTCTATTTATACAACCCAATTTCAAAAATACATAATTCATGGTATCAACCTCTATCAACTCAACTTTCAATTATTCTTCTACTTTAGTGCCAATATTTGATGGAGAAAGTTATGATTATTAGAGCATCCAAATGAAGACTCTTTTTATTTCTCAAGACTTATGAGAAATAATAGAGGATGGTTTTTCTAAACCAAAAAGTTCAGAAGTGCTACATGGACACAAGCAAAGCAGGAGTACAAAGAAAATGTGAGAAAAAAATGCAACAACATTACTTCACATCCAACAGGGGGCAAGTAAATCCCTTTTTTCCTAGAATCATGGGTGCAAAAACTTCAAAAGAAGCATTAAAAAATGATTTTCAAGGTTTTGAAAAAGCAATCTCCATTAAACTTCAATCCCTTTGGCGAGAATTTGATAATCTTATCATGAAAGATAATGAAAATGTCAAGGAATTTTCTTTAAGAGTTTCTGAAATAAAAAATCAAATAAGAAGTTTGGGAGATACTATTGAAGATAAAAAAAATTGTTGAAAAAATATTGAAGAGCTTGCCAGAAAAATTTGATCATATTGTTGCTGCAATTGAAGAGTCAAAAGATTTATTTAAACTTTCTCTTGTTGAGTTAATGGGTTCACTTAAAGCCCATGAAAAAAGAATTAACAAATTTGCAGGAACCAACATTGAGCAAGCATTCCAGACAAAACTCAACATTTCAGAAAAGAGGAACCAGAAAATCAAAAAGGTAGCTGGTTTCAACAACAACAAGGGAGAGGCCGCCGAAATTTCCGAAGTCAGAATCGTGGAAAAGAAAAGAAAATTTTCTACGACCACAAAAATGGTGGTAATTTTAAATCTGATTATACATGCTATATTTGTCATAAATCTCGGCATGATTCCAAAGAATGCAGATTTAGATGCATAAAATGCAAATTGCCAAGCCATTCTCAAAGAGATTACTGGTTTCAGCAAAGCAATCAACAAACAATAAATTATTCTGATGCAAATTTCTCTGAAGAAAATAGTACCAAATAACTATTTTATTCTTGCATGAGCTCACAAATTGATGCTGAAAATACATGGTACTTGGACAGTGGTTGCAGTAATCACATGACAGGGAGTAAAAAGTTCTTTATTGAAGTAGATGCTTATGTTCAATCTCAAGTCAAGTTGGGCGATGGAAAATTACAAAGTGTTGAAGGACGAGGTATTGTTGTTGTACTCATTCATAACGTTTTATACGTTCCTGGCTTAACTCAAAATTTATTGAGTGTTGGTCAATTAATTCAAAGTGGGTACTCAGTTAATTTTGAGAAAAATGAATGTAGTATTAGTGAAAAAGCAAAATTTTACAAACAGTGAAAATGACACAAAATAAAGTTTTTCCTCTAGTAATGCCAACGATCGTCAATTTTGCTTTTTCTAAAATAGAAAAAATTGACGAGCTAATCCGAGTTATAGCACCTAAGATATGGTCATCTGAATTATAAAGGCTTGAAATTGTTGAACCAGAAAAATATGGTGGTTGGACTACCAAAAATTGAAATGGAGGATAAAATTTGTGAAGGATGTATTTATGGAAAAATGGATCGTTTGCCATTTTCAAAAATTGCATGGCGAGCAACTGCTCCTCTTGAACTTGTTCATGCAGATATATGTGCACCAACAAGAATATCATCATTTCAAAACAAAAGATATTTTCTTCTATTTGTTGATGATTATAGCAGGATGATGTGGGTCTACTTTCTCGAGCAAAAGTTTGAAGCTTTTTCAAAATTCTTGGAGTTCATGAAGATGGTAGAAAAGCAATGTGGATCCTTTATTAAAATGCTCCGGACAGACCGTAGTGGTGAATTCATTTTAAAAGAATTTATAAATCACTGCAAGAGTGAAGGAATCAAAAGGCAGCTGACTGTTTGCTATAGTCCTCAGCCAAATGGCCTAGCAGAACAAAAAAATTGAACTATTGTCGAGATGGCACGAAGCATGTTGAAAGCAAAAAATCTTCCCAACAACTTTTGGGCAGAAATAGTTAACACTACAGTCTACATTCTAAATAAGTCTCCCACAAAAGCAGTCATGAACATGACTCCATTTGAAGCTTGGCACAAACGTAAACCACAAGTCAACTTACTCAAAGTTTTCGGATGCATTGCATATTCTCTTGTTCTCTCACAGCAAAGAGAAAAGTTTGATGAAAAAGGGGAGAAGTTCATTTTATCGGCTACTGTGATGAATCAAAGGCCTATCGACTGTTTGATCCAAAAACTAACAAATTATTGATTTCACGAGATGTCTAATTTGACGAAATGAAAGCTTGGGAATGGGACAATAAAAAATTCCAAGAAGAAAAATCAATCAGCTCAACTACAACAACAAATCAAACAGAGTCAAATCCACATGCCAATCCAGAATCTCAATTCCCAAAAAATGATTCGGATATAGAGTCACCTATCAGAAAGGTACGCTCATTAAGAGATATTTATGATTCAACCAACGTTGCATTTTTCTCTTATGAACCTCACAATTTTGAAGAAGCTGTGAATGATGAAGTTTAGCAAAAAGCAATGGATGAAGAAATCTCAACAATTGAGAAAGTTCACACATGGAAACTTGTAGATTATCCTGAAGAAAAAGACGTGGTTGGACTGAAGTGGATCTACAAGACAAAATTCAAGGAAGACGGGTCAATTTAGAAGCACAAAGCAAGGCTCGTGGAAAAGGGATACTCGCAACAGCCAGGGATAGATTTTAATAAAACATTTGCACCTCTTGCTCGTATGGTGAACACATTCACTTTTTCTCTACCTAATAGCACAAAATATTGACTAACCATGCATGCAGCCTTCTTTAACAAAACCATGTGAAGACAGGCCTAACTTGCCTAATTTTTTGACAACCCCAAGACTAGCCTAACTAGCCTAACTTTGACAAACCCACGTGAAGACAACATTACAAATTACAATGTTTGACATCGTCTCTTAATTTGTAATGCCGGTAAAAGTTTTGAACTGCTCCAATTTTTTAGAAGGGACTGGCTTTATAAGTGAATCTGCATATTGCATCACCGTATTCAATAAATTAAGCTCAATCTCTTCATTGTTCACAAGAGACCTTATAAAGTGATGACGAATCTCGATGTGCTTTGTTCTTGCATAAAACACGGGATTTTTTGTCATTGCAATAGCAGACATGTTGTCACAATATAAAGTTGTGGGTTGCATCTGTTCTTGCTTTAAATCTGCAAAAATTCTTCTAAGCTATATTGCTTCACATACAGCATCTGTTGATGCAATATATTCTGCTTCAGCTGAAGAAAGAGCAACTGTCTTTTGTTTTCTTGATGACCAAGAAATTAGTTTTGTGCCCATGCAAAATAGATAGTCTGATGTACTTTTTCTATTATCAATGGATCTTGCCCAATCACTGTCTGTGTATCCTAAAAGACTGTTGTCTTTTTCTTTGACGTATTTGACGCCAAAATTTTTGGTACCTTGCAAATATCTAATATTCGGTTCGCAGCGGAATAATGAATTTGACTTGGCTCGCTCATGAATCTGGATATTACACTAATTGGATGGACAATGTCGGGCCTAGTATTCGTGAGATATATTAAAGAACCAACTAGGTTGCGATACAATGAAACATCAACTTTCTTTGCTCCATCATCTTGCTGAAACTTTTCATTTGTCACCATTGGTGTTGTCACAGGGTTGCTTTTTGACATGTTAATTTTCTTTAACAAATCTTTAGTGTATTCTTCTTGAGAAATAAATATTTTTCCTTTTGATTGTCGCATTTGGATGCCAAGAAAATATTTCATGAGACCTAAATCTATCATCTCATATTCTTTCATCAGCCTTCAAGGAAGACGGGTCAATTCAGAAGCACAAAACAAGGCTCGTGGCAAAAGGATACTCACAATAGCCGGGGATAGATTTCAATGAAACATTTGCACCTGCTGTTTGTATGGAAACAATACGAACAGTTTGAAGCAAACCCCTCGGGCATGGAATAGCAATATTCACAAATATTTTCTCCAAAATAATCTCCAAAGAAGTCCAAACGAGCCATCATTATATGTCAAAATTAAAGGTACAAATGATTTTCTCATTGTTTGCCTTTATGTTGATGATTTGATATATACAGGCACTAATCTGATGATGCTAGAAGAATTTAAAAAGGCTATGATGAAAGAATATGAGATGACAAATTTAGATCTCATGAAATATTTTCTTGGCATCCAAGTGCGATAATCAAAAGGAGAAATATTTATTTCTCAAGAAAAATACACTGAAGATTTGTTAAAGAAATTTAACATGTCAAAAAACAATCCTATGACAACACCAATGGTGACAAATGAAAAGCTTCAGCAAGATGATGGAGCAAAGAAAGTCGATGCTTCATTGTATCACAGCCTAGTTGGTTCTTTAATGTATGTCACGAATACTAGGCCCGACATTGTCCATCCAGTTAGTGTAATATCTAGATTCATGAGTGTAACACCCCCTTTCCAAATTAGAAAGAGAGGTTACACATAAAACAGAACAAAACTGATGAAATTATAATAAGGCTCTAAGCCACAAAAGAATAGTCTCTAATAACTAATAAATACCACAAGTCAAATCATAATAAATGTCAAACCGGCTCAAACCACAATCTAAGAAGGGAGCTCTCATCACACTTGTCCTTGGTCCCCCTGATTACATGCGGGAAGAAAAACACAACATGAGCCAAATACCCAGTACGGATATAGAGTATAAGAATAATGAAATGAAATAACTAACTCAAACAAATGAACCGAACTGAAATGAACAAAACTAACACAATAAAATAATAGGCTGAACCAAATGGCTAGGTGTTATTTCATACCGAGCTCTAAACAAAACAGAAATATATCTTGCCACACAGACAAGTAAAATAATGCCACACAGACAATCAAAATAATGCCACATAGGCAAGTTACACGCATTAAATCGCGAATCCAAATGCATGTAAAATCGGAAGGTGTGTTCGGCACAAACATCACCAATCCGCAAAACAAAACAGAGCAAAAAACTAGGGTCGACCCATACGCCTCCCACAACAAATCACCAAATGACCAATTCCCACCGAAGCACAAAACGGAGACGTCGTGGACTAATCACACCGCCATGAAAAGTGTCATGCCTCGGTGCTAAGAGAACATGCATGTGGTACCCCCACAAGTGGTTATAGCTCAGGTATACCCTACGGTATATTCTAACAAAATACCATGTCACAATACATGTGACACAATATCAACACAAAGGGTTCTAATACGTACATGTTAAACTGAAACTAATTATCAATATAAAGTATCTAAAAATATATTGTTGGTTCCAGGGGACACAATGTGGATTTAGAAAGGGGTGGTTGAATAGATCCTTTGAAACTTTTTCTATTTATTAATGAAAGTATAACAGTTATGAAATATAGAATTAATTCATGCACAACGGAATAATCATTAATAACTCCTTCATAGATTCAAACATAATCTTAGTTCAAGTTACAAGTCTATAGTATGGTTGATAACAGATATAGCAGTTTATTGAGCATAAGGTAAATGACAGAAACTAAATGACACAGGAGATTTTAAGTGGTTCGGAGACTAAATAACTCCTACTCCACTCTTCTACTTCAATAAGTAGGAATCTACTAATTGTTTTAGTCACAAAGACAAGGATTCTACGCCCTCCTCAAGTCCAGCAGACAAGAGTAATTTTTAGCCACAAAGGCAAAGATCCTATGATCCTCCTCAAGCCCCGCAGACATGGATCCTCTGACCCCTCTCGAGTCCCGCAGACTTGAGTTGTTTTTAGTCCCTCGGATAAGGATCCTATGACCCTCTTCAAGTCCAGCAGACTTGGAAACCTAGTTCACAAAGAACCCTTTAAGGCCAGTAGCCTTGGAACCTATAGACTAAGCCCAGCAGACTTAGAATCTCTTGTACTCTTCGATACTAAGAAAATCCAGCAGACTTGACTTTGTTTAGCCACTTAAGACAAAGACGCCTCGCCCTCTTTGGTATGTTGATAGTTTGTTGGGTTGTGCTGCCAAGATGAACTTTGATTTCCTTCATCTTCTAGTACTTGACAGATGATGGTGATCTTCCTCTAGATGCTGCTGATGATGGTCGCTTAAGTCCTTCCTTCTTCTAGGACATAGCAGATGCAGATGATCACTTCCATTGAACACTGGTTAACTTGTCCAAGTCACTTCTTTATCTATTCATTACATAGCGTTCCTTGCTTGATCATAGAGTTATTCATTCTGGATTTGGTTACTCTAGATCTTGGCTTTTTGGTCATTCGACTCTTAGCTCATATGCCAGCCCTTTGGCATACCTCTTTGTTGTAGTGAAGCTTCTAGCTGATTGTACAGTTGGTGTTCTTGCTCTCTTGCTTACTGCATACCAACACACCTCACATTCGAGTGTTATTTTCTCTTTTGTAGTTCTCTATTTTCTTCCCGTTGGAAGCTTACCATTGATATCTTCTCGTTGCACTTTTTTCCGTTGAAGACTAACTTTCTGTAGACTTGTTTATTGTATCGCTGAGTATTTTACTTCCCTAAATCTGCTAGTGATGGCTGAGTCAACATCCATTAGCTGGTACCAAGATAGTGGAGTCACATGCGCTATTTGTTGACTGCTGCAGATATGACTATTTGAGCTCCACTCAAATTGGTTACATATTATACTCCTTTATTTATTCAGCCCCCTCATCTTGGAATAACATCCCTGAGTGCTCTAATATTATTAATCCAGCTGACACTTTCTTACTTGATCTACGATCATCTTAGGTGTAGCCTGTATCTTAGATCGTAGAGTGAACTACTTGCTTCTAACTGAAGACTGTTGCCTTTGGTCATAGAGCTTACTACTACCTTCAGTTGTGACTTTATGCTCTCTTGCAGTTCGTAGAGTGGCTGACTGTACTTACATTACGTTTTGATATGCTTCTCACTATACTGCAGTCTGTCCTTCCTTATGCTCTGTGATCTCCATTTAGCTTTTCGTTCCAGAGCATAACATTTAGGATCTTTGTTGAGCCATTGTTGTAGTGTGCTTATCATAGAGGATTGCTCTATTGTTCTTTTAGGTGTTGACTCTACTGTTGTGTCATAGAGGACTGCTCTATGATCTTCTTGTTTGCTGTGGCACCTTTGATGTAAAGGACTGCTCTACTTATTCTTCAGACATTCTTCCTTTTGTCAGAGAGTGCTGTTTTATGATCCTTTTCGCTTTGTTTCGTTGAGACTGTTTGAGTGCTTCTATTGTCTTAGACTCAGCTCTACGATCACTTGATCGTGCTGAACTTTTCCGCTCTACTACCTTTGTCTTTAATGTAGGTCTAGAGACTTGATGGATCGTAGAGTAATTACTTGACTTTGTCCTTTGATCTCTGTTATGGTTTGATGCTTTGGTTGTGCTCAGAGATCTTGCTATGTCTGATAGCTCATGCTCAGCTTGCTTGGTAGTCTTGAAGATTGCCACGTCATTTTTAAGTGCTTTAGCAGTGACTGCTCTACGTTGTTGTTTAGTTACAGACTTTTCATGGGAGTCGTAGAGTGGCTGACTTTTAGACTGACTCTACGAACCCATATTAGTACATTGATTTCCTCTTCGTAGTGTGCACTCTACAAACCTGAATAATTTCTTTGTTCTGCTGAGCCATACTCTACGATTGCCTTGCACAGTCTGTGTTGACATGCGCAGTTCTATGATGTCCTGTGAATGCTGCCGAGTGAGCTATACGATCTACCGATCCTGTTACTGTGCTTGCTTGGCAGACTCTGCGATCTTAGATTTAGCACTGCAATGCCGATGCAACTCTACGTCTTGCCGAGGCGACTCTATATCCTGCCGAGGCAACTCTATGACCTGCCGAGGCAACTCTACATCCTGTGATTACGTAATTGGCTCTGCGATATTGACTGACTGCTCTCCGATCTTTCACTTAGTCGGTGCAATGCTCTACGATTAGTCTGGCCATTGTTTGTACATATGTCATTACAGTACATAAGATCAACCTAACGAGTTTGATCTTCTTCTATTCTACTCTAAGTCCTTGTACATCATATTCATTTTAAGGACTTTACAAAGCCTAATATTATAATCATGCTTTGATCAGATCGATATTTATTTAGCTTAGATCAACCTAATATATTTGATCTTCTAAGTCCTTGTACATATATTTCATTAAGAACTTTACAAGGCTTTAACCGTATGAATATTTTTCTTATTATTTTGTCATCAATCAAATCATATAGTGAATAAAGGTAATCACATGTAGATCTTATAACGTTCTCCCCCTATGATAATGAGCTAGATGATCGCATGTAGATTCCCAATAATCTCCCCCTATTTGATGATGACAAAAACACTTATAGCATAACATTCAATTCAAGCAATACATGTAGATGTATGAGTGCTGATGTGACTTAAGATACAGTAAGTCACTGTATTGCTAGATAAAGTGATGTGCATTCAAGATAGTCATTTACATCATATGAAGAATTTTAAACATATGTAGTTCACAAGCTATAGTAATCTAACAAGGAGGTCCTGGCTATTAGCGTAAGACAGTTCCTCCTTGCTTATTAGATATATACCTTCTGCTTGATGTTGTCTTGTGACTACTTTCTCCTGCTGCTATCCTCTTTATTCTTCTGTGTCCTTCTCTGGCACATGCTCCCCCTTACTTCTTACTGGTTCTTCTTCTTCTCTTGGCTCCCCCTCAGTTGTTGGTGCTTTATGTTTGTTCTTTTTTAGCTCCTTTCTTGTCATACTGGCACTTGTCCTCTTTTTGTTCTTTATCTTCTTATGCTTCATCTTTTTGTGCTTCATCTTTTTCTCCCCCTTTTTGTTATCAATCATTTGGGAGAGATATTGAACATGCGTAATGAGCTGTTCAACTAAGTAGGAGGTATTACCAACTTCCATTTTCACCTCCTGCTGGCCAAGCTCCATTTGCTGAGTGAGGGACTGGCTAAGGTTCTCTATTTTAGCCTACAGAGTCTGAATAGAGCGTTTGTTCTGTTGTTGGAATTTCAAATCTTTAGCTTTCTGCTGCTATATTGACTTGAGATAAATCTGATCTCGTTGGTGAAGCTATATGGACATATCTATAAATAAGGCTTGCAGCTTCCTGTAAAACTTATTGTCTTCACCTCCAGTCACCTTCTTTGCTGCTTTAGTAACTGAGGAAATATTTCCAAGCAATTCTTCTGAATTTTTCAACAGCTCTTGGTCAATCGAGAAATCTTCAAGGATTGGGGTAGTTGACTTGGCCTTCTCACTCTTGTAGATGTTCTTAAGAGCAGTGATGATATCAAATGGCTCTTTATTTGATGAGGAAGGGATATTAGAAGGTATGTCAGTGGCGATATCAGGGCATTTGGTATTTGGCTGAGTTTGGAAGGCTGCAGTCGTAGAGTTGGGGGGTTCCTCAATCACGGACTCTACGAACCGTTTTGTTGGTTTACCTTTATCACTATTTTCCAACACATAATATGGAATGTATATACCTTCAGCATGGCGGTAGACTTTAAAATGTTGAGTGTCTTTGATCAGCAACTTTGGATAATTTTGAACTCTTGGGAAGTTCTGAGAGATCAGCTTCAGATTTGGAAACTGTGAATAACACCAACTGATGAAGCTTGTTTCTCCAAATTCAATGGCCTTTAACCAGGGCATCCATGGGTAAAACCATGTCAGTTGTTCACTATCAGGATCATATAGAACTGTAGTGCGATCAAACTCAATGTCTTGAAAGTTGTTAAGAAGATCCTCTATGGTCATTGATACCACTTTCATTTGATCGTCGCCATAATCTATCCATCTTATTGGCAATACAGCTCCTGGTTTGTCACATGCTTCCAGCACAATCCTCCTCCTCATTCTTGTGGTTGCTGGCTTGAAGTGGCTTTTTGATGCACTGTTCTCAGAATTAGAATCCTGTGGTACTTCATCACTCTCTACTTCTCTCTTTCTTTCCCAATATCTCTGATACTCTTTTCCTTCGAACTTATTTCCTCCACAGATATTTCCTTTGATTCTTCAACTGACTCATCAGTTGGCTTTTCTTCAAAACTTGTTTCCATGTCATCATCTTCTTTTGTTGATTTATTGAGACTGTTCTCAATAGACATGGCTATATCCTCACTTTTTGATTTAGACATATGTGTGGTTACATCTTCTTCAGCAGATTCATTGCTAGATGTCACAAGTTTACTCATCTCTGCATCCTCAGCTTTGTCACTCTTATCATCATCTTCAAGGTCAATTGTCACTGGTGTAATTTCTTCTTTACTCTTATGGCCTAGGTGTTTCATCATCAGCCTTAGCCTTGCATTCTGTCTCCTTGAGGGTTTGACCATTGATGATTCAGATGCTTCTTTCTCTTCCTTAGATTCTTCTTGGGAGGAAGAGGAACTTCTCTCTGGGGCTGTCTCAATTTTCATCTTCTTCTTGAGTGATTTTGCAGGAATGGGCTCAGGTGATGAAGAGTTTTCAGATTGAGATGCATCTTCCTTAAGTGTATTAGTTTTCATCTTCCCTTTGCCATCTTTTGAAGTTCCTTTGCTGCTGCTGCCAGATGTTCTCAACTTCTTATTTTCTATGAGGTTCTTCTTCCAATTGTCAAACAATTTGGGTGATATGACTTTGTGGACATTTAGGGTTTCTCCTTCATCATCCCCAATCTTGCCTTTTAACCTTTTCTTCAGTATGATACTTAAGAACCTTCCATAGTAAATCTTTAGGACTGGTTTATTTGATATCTTCACTTTTTTGGCTTCTTTGACCAACCACTCAGACAACATAGCTCCAAAGTTCATCTTCCTCTTCATGACACTGGCAGTCATGATCTTTAGTTGCAGATCACTCACCGTGTCATGGGTAGTATCTTTGCATAGAATACACTTGCCCACAATCCCAGCTACGAATTCGAACTTCTCAGGAAATTCCTTTTTCTTCATTCCTTTCGCATGGGGATTCTTCACATAGCCCATCAATTTCTTGCCTTCATCAGAATCGATTCCTTCTAGGGATGACATACCTTGGTTGGTAAATCCCAAACATTGATTGATTTTCGAAGCAGTTATATTCAGTTTGATTCCACGAACTTTAGTAGTCAGAATATCAACATCGATTACTGCATTCTGGTAAAATTCCTTGATAAGATCAGAGAAAATCTTGGTGTTTGATCCTAAGCATTATGAGAATCCTGCCTGCTTCACACTTTCTAGAATCTCCTTGAATTTCTCATCTGATTCTCCAAATTTGTCGAACCCAAGTTGAATACCTGACACAACTTGACAGTTTTCCATAATGAGGGTTTTTGGAGAGAAGGATACTTGACTAATGATGGAGATTTGAAGTGATTAGGGTTCTGGAGTTTCTGGAGGTCGTTAGTTTTGGTTTGCTGAAGATTTACTGGTTCTAGGGTTTTAAGAGATCAGCACAGCATTATGAGAGGAATGATATTGATAACTGATAGGAAAGAACAACCGTCAGTAGTTGAAATCTTACTTATATTAGTTCCCTCTTTTTGTCAAGTACACGTGTGAGAAACCCATTTACTGAACGTGGCCAACTGCGTTGAAACTTCCATAACTGCTGCACATCAGTTACTAAGAGTATGACCCATGTCCTTTTGACTCTTGACTTAGCCCGTTCGTAGAGTGACTTGATGTCATTACCCTTTACTCTACGAGCATGTCTTCTTTGAGAATAAGGCTTTGTCACACTTACTACTGCCCAGATGCTGTCTTGCACTTATCTTGCAGATCTTGATGAGAGAATCTCCATTTAGGCTTGTAGTGGCTTCCTTTTAGAGCAAATAATCCTTAAAGGAAACTTATTTTCTCTTGACCTCCGTGATGACGCTCTTCATGCTTTGTATCTGATCTTGTAGTAAAACAGAGTCATTTGCTAGGTGAAGATTTTTCCCTGAAGACCAGCTTCTTTTTCTTCTAGAAGCCTCTTGATTAACTCTCTTCTAAAGGATTAGCCTTTCTCCTTTGTTTCTTTTACACTTTAAGCTCTGAAGAAGTGTTGGTGATGCATTCTCATTTAGTCTTTTGATAGGACTAAGGAAGCTCAGAAAGGGAGGCCTCTGGGTTTTAGAAACTTAGGGCTTGGTTTGTCTCTGAGGCGCTTATCTGAAGAAAGACTGTTTGGATATGATGTATAGAATGTCATCACTTTTACTCTTTGGGTTTGATTAGATATGAAGTATGGGAGTAGTGTTTAGTAGGCTGTGGTTGTAGAGTCAACATACTCTACGATCATGATGTCAATCATAATGACTCTATGACATTAAATAGTATGGCTGACCTAGTTTGACAGTCGTAGAGTTTATGATGAGGAATCATTTGGTTCATCAGGCACAGAGTTTTAAGACTCTGAGTCTGGGACAGGGTTGTGTATGATGGAGTGTCATCTTAAGAATTTATGGGAGCTTCATTTTACTTGAGTCATGAGCCAGTTGAGATCAAGGACTTGATTTGTCTCTTAACCTGCTGGAGAGCTTTTGACCCTGCATGCTTACATGCCCTTTGTTAGGCTCAAGTACTTTCTTTTGTACCCAAGGCTGTAGCTTTGTGACTCTTTCCATCTTGCAACTTCACTTTCTTCATCTCTTCAATTTCCTTGTCTCCTTATCAAATTGAGCATTGCTGAACTTATCAGATTGTTGCTCCCCTATAGTTGATACTTCCATTTTAGATAAAAGTCCATCTTTCTTCATCTGATCGTAGAGCATTCTCTTTAGCACTGGTCACTCTATGATCCTTTCCTTTGTACTACTCTTGTAGTGCTGATGAACTCTTGTGCACTTGGCTACTCTACGATCCTTCCATTCACACTATGATCGTAGAGTTGATGAAGACCTGATTTTTGTACTGTTTCTTGAGGAGCTTTATTATGCTGCATGGAGCCCCAATTTTTGAGAGGGATTTATTGGAGAATCATGCCTTTGCCGTTTTCCTAGAGTTTGTTGATGAGGATCATCCTTTTTCTAACTTCTTCCTTGAATGTGCTTGAGTGAGGACAAAGCAATCATGATACCTGCATGTTGACTTAACTTCTAACTTGGTACCCAAAATTCTTTGGGTCCTGTTTGATTAGTTCTTTTGAAAGCTCAAGTCTTTTCCAGACTGTGGTTTCATGATTTATGCAACTTAAATGAAATGGCAATAAGACATAATGCATCACAGTGTGTGTGTGAGAGAGAAAACATGATAAAGCGGATGTGGGTCCTCAATCCTTCTCCTTAGATGAGTCATTGCTTACATCTTGTTCTAAGTGTTTGAACTTTAGTAGAGTGGTGGTCAGTTCTGTCAGTTGTACCTAGATGGTTCGTAGAGTTGATCAGTCTCTACAACCCTTCAGTGCACAACTGCAGACATGACTACACTCAACGACTTATCAAAGACTTAGATCATGAAGTAATGCACTACTCATCAAATAAGATGTAAGGACTAAGGTAGGATGCAAATAGCTTGAGGTGATATTGCAGATTACAATCCCAGAACCTTGGTTTTCAACATCTAGAAATAAATTCTCAATAGCAAGATAAATAATTATGAGTATTTATCAGTACACACTACAACAATTACGAAACAGTTTAAGCATGTTATACTCATTTAACAATAAGATAGAAAAAGACTATTTGTAGAGACTTCAGATATTCATCTCAAGAGTTTCATTTTTAGCCTCAAATATGAACATACAACGAAGTGATTGATAATCCATTATTCTCACTTTCTTTCCTTTTCCTCTAAAAAAAATGATATCTTGATATGCTTACTGAAGTATGAAGACATGCAGCTATGCAATATATATATATATATATATATATATATAGTTAGAGACATTTGCATTTTTAAGGAGACAAAGATAGATACCTCACTGATGTCAATTTCTTGACAGTTAGTGGTGCTGCTTGTAGTGATGCATTTCTTTGTTAGTTGAACTCCTTCAGGTCATTTTTGGTCTCATCATTCATTCCTTTATTGTGCTGCATTGACGGATACTTTGAGCACATTTTTGAATTTTGCATTTGGTTAGTTATGACATCCCATAATCATTGATGCGCTTGAATGAACCTCTGTGTTCATATCTTGCAGAGTGGGAACATGTCAAAAGTGTTGAGAAACATATGGAGTCTTTGTAAGTGCATTGATGATGGCGCATTATCCTTTAGACAATCCCTTGATCATCCTTTGTAGGACTTCACAACATCTTGGGTGGAGATGCAGATTCTCTTTTTAGCGGAGAATATCTTCGTTCTTTACTGCATCTGTCTACTTCCTCCTTATGAGATGATCGATATGCTCAGTGACATCAGCAGGCCTGGTGATGATGAGTTTTTCCATTTAGGCCCATGGAATAGCCTGGATAGCTTAGGATAGTTTTCCTGCATAAACAATTTTCAACTTATTAGCTCATTATTTTGTCAACCAATACCTAGACTTAGAACTGATCTATCTTTGTGTCATGGATCTACTCAAAGCGTTTAGCTTTAACATATTCATGAGAACCTACTCTGATACCAATTGTTGGTTCCAGGAGACACAATGTGGATCTAGAAGGGGGGTTGAATAGATCCTTTGAAACTTTTTCTATTTATTAATGAAAGTATAACAGTTATGAAATATAGAATCAATTCATGCACAACAGAATAATCATTAATAACCCCTTCATAGATTCAAACATAATCTTAGTTCAAGTTACAAGTCTATAGTATGGTTGATAACAGATATAGCAGTTTATTGAGCATAAGGTAAATGACAGAAACTAAATGACACAGGAGATTTTAAGTGGTTTGGAGACTGAATAACTCCTACTCCACTCTTCTACTTCAATAAGTAGGAATCCACTAATTGTTTTAGTCACAAAGACAAGGACTCTACGCCCTCCTCAAGTTCAGCAGACAAGAGTAGTTTTTAGCCACAAAGGCAAGGATCCTATGATCCTCCTCAAGCCCCGCAGACATGGATCCTCTGACCCCTCTTGAGTCCCACAGACTTGAGTTGTTTTTAGTCCCTCGAATAATGATCCTATGACCCTTTTCAAGTCCAGCAGACTTGGAAACCTAGTTCACAAAGAACCCTTCAAGGCCAGTAGCCTTGGAACCTGTAGACTAAGCCCAGCAGACTTAGAATCTCTTGTACTCTTCGGTACTAAGCAAGTCCAGCAGACTTGACTTTGTTTAGTCACTTAAGACAAAGACGCCTCGCCCTCTTTGGTATGTTGATAGTTTGTTGGGTTGTGCTGCCAAGATGAACTTTGATTTCCTTCATCTTCCAGTACTTGACAGATGATGGTGATCTTCCTCTGGATGCTGCTGATGATGGTCGCTTAAGCCCTTCCTTCTTTTAGGACATAACAGATGCAGATGATCACTTCCATTGAACACTGGTTAACTTGTCCAAGTCACTTCTTTATCTATTCAGCACATAGTGTTCCTTGCTTGATCATAGAGTTATTCTTTCTGTATTGGTTACTCTAGATCTTGGCTTCTTAGTTATTCTTCTTGGTTATTCGACTCTTAGCTCATATGCCAGCCCTTTGGCATACCTCTTTGTTGCAGTGAAGCTTCTAGCTGATTGTACAGTTGGTGTTCTTGCTCTCTTGCTTACTGCATACCAACACACCTCACATTCAAGTGTTGTTTTCTCTTTTGTAGTTCTCCATTTTCTTCCCGTTGGAAGTTTGCCGTTGATATCTTCCTGTTGCACTTCTTTCCGTTGGAGACTAACTATCTGCAGACTTGTTTATTGTATCACTGAGTATTTTACTTCCCGAAGTCTGCTAGTGATGGCTGAGTCAACATCCATTAGCTAGTACAAAGATAGTAGAGTCACATGCGCTGTTTGTTGACTGCTGCAGATATGACTATTTGAGCTCCACTCAAATTGGTTACATATTATACTCCTTTATTTATTCAGCCACTCATCTTGGAATAGCATCCTTGAGTGCTCTAATATTATTAATCCAGCTAGCACTTTCTTACTTGCTTTACGATCATCTTAGGTGTAGCCTGTATCTTTGATCATAAAATGAACTACTTGCTTCTAACTGAAGACTGTTGCCTTTGGTCGTAGAGTTTACTGCTACCTTCAGTTTTGACTTTATGCTCTCTTGCAGTTCGTAGAGTGGCTGACTGTACTTGCATTGCGTTTTGATGTGCTTCTCACTATACTGCAGTCTGTCCTTCCTTATGCTATGTGATCTCCATTTACCTTTTCGTTCTAGAGCATAGCATTTAGGATCTTTGTTGAGCCATTGTTGTAGTGTGCTTATCATAGAGGATTGCTCTATTGTTCTTTTAGGTGTTGACTCTGCTGTTGTGTCATAGAGGACTGCTCTATGATCTTCTTGTTTGCTGTGGCACCTTTGATGTAGATGACTGCTCTACTTATTCTTCAGACATTTTTCCTTTTGTCATGGAATACTGCTTTATGATCCTTTTCGCTTTGTTTCGCTGAGACAGTTTAAGTGCTTCTATTGTCTTAGACTCAGCTCTACGATCACTTGATCGTACTAAACTTTCCCGCTCTATGACCTTTGTCTTTAATGCAGGTCTAGAGACTTGATGGATCGTAGAGTGATTACTTGACTTTGTCCTTTGATCTCTGTTATGGTTTAAAACTTTGGTTGTGCTCAGAGATCTTGCTATGTCTGATAGCTCATGCTCAGCTTGCTTGGTAGTCTTGAAGATTACCACGTCAACTTTAAGTGCTTTAGCAGTGACTGCTCTACGTTGTTGTTTAGTTGCAGACTTTTCATGGGAGTCGTAGAGTGGCTGACTTTTAGACTGACTCTACGAACCCATATTAGTACACTGATTTCCTTTTCGTAGTGTGCACTCTACGAACCTGAATAATTTCTTTGTTATGTCGAGCCATACTCTACAATTGCCTTGAACAGTCTGTGTTGACATGCGCTGTAAGATCCCGACTTTATGAAATAAAAGTTTATTATTTTCTTTATGATATTTTTCTAAATAGTGAAGTGCTTAATTGTTATAAATAATAGTTAAGGGTGTTATTTACAAATTATCTAATAAACAGTATGTCGGAGAATATTTTTTTTGTCGGGGAATATTTTTTCTGTTGGGGAATATTATATTCGGTACCGTACAACGGCGCCGAAATAACAAAATATTAGTGGGCCCCACAATGACAATATTGTCAACGATAGTGGATCTCATTGTCGGATACTGAAAACGATAGTATTTTGTCAACAGTATTATCACCGACAACTGTTAAAATACCCGATAATAAAAAAAACTGTAAAACGCGTTATTCCATAGTAGTACGCGGTATTTCACAGGCATACGGTGTTGCACAGTATTTTAAATTATTGATTCAATAATGGATAAAGTAGCAATTGCACATTATTTTACAATAGCATCTGCATGGTACTTTTTTTATTATTTGTCATGACACTGTAACTCATATTATTTGATATGATATTTTAGCATTATTGACGGATTAAAAGTGGAGTCTAACTTAGGGCTACCTAATTGAAAATTTGAAATTCACATGCTTTGAACTATTGGTTCACATGTGGGAACTATTAGGGGATGTTATGCAAGATTGATAATACTTGAAGGATTATATTAAAAATAGAGGTAAAGATGGAGGCACTAAAGTGTAATAAGTCGAGCCCATATTGTGCAATTAATGAAACTTGGTTTTCCTATAAATAGGAAGGATTATCTTAAGAAATCTTCACACCTTCCTTGCATATACTTCCTCTCTCTCTCTCTCTAAATTTCTTGAGTTATCTAAGTGTGTTAGGCTATTGTGAGTATTTGTGAGAATACTAGTATTGTCCAAGTTAGTAAACTTCATAAAAAGTAACATCCAATTACTTATTAACGAAGGTAGGTGATATCATTTCTTTCATATTCTTACGAAATATCATTTGCTACCATGTTCGTAAGTGATATTATACTCATAAAGGTTGTTATTCATTTCGTATTAATCTGTGGGGATAACCTGTCCGTGCGGATTGACGCATGCCTAGTGAATATCCTTTTGTATTTATTCCTTATTACTCTGTGGGAATAACTTTTATGTGTGACGAACGAGAATTTTATAATTTAATTTAAATATTTATTGGATTAAATAAATATTTTTGATGATTTGAATGTTGAATTAATTGATTAATTGATGATATTGTGGTAGATTAATTTAAGTATATGTGTTGCATTAATTAAATTAATGTGGAGAATTTTTATATTTAAAATATGTGTTTAATTGAATTTATTTGATTAAATACATTATTTAAATAAGTATAATGTTATTTCTAATTAATTTAATATTAATTAGAGATTTAATAATATGTCATTACTAATAAATGAGAATTTTTATTTATGTGACTAAGTGATTTAATGTAGAATTATTCTATTTTATTTAATTAATTTTAGTAAGATTATTTAGTTGATTAAAAGTGTGACATAAACTATATAATAAGTAAGTTATTAAAATAAATTAGAAGGAAGAATAAATGAGTAGCCAAACATGGCCTTAGTGGGAGTTGGTGCCAGTTATTAAACTGACACCATGTTCTGCTATTTGGTTTTTCACGTATTATTATTTCATACATTATTGTTCATCAGTTTCTAAAAGTTAGCCAGAGAGAAAAAAAAAGAGAATTGAGAGGAATTAGAGAATTGAGAAGAAATCTTGTCATTTATCTGTTTGCATTATTTAAAGCATCTAATTGAAGGTAATTCTTCTAGTTAAATTTAATTTACGTTTCAAATTCTTCCATTATAGTATTCTGTAAGTTTTCTGATAATGGAGTTTCATGTGTAATTGATTGTAAATTGTTTAAAATTATTTAAATGCATGTATAAGTTACTATATGATGTTTATAGATTGTTTAATTGGATTAATTTATGGAATTACGCCTTTAATTGGAAGTTTTGGAAGTTATAGAGTAGTTACATATATATATATGAATATGAACTGTATGTATGAAATTAATGTCAGTGTTGCAAGTTAATCGGTTAAATTGATGACTAATTGTGTTTATGCATGTAAAAACGGAGAAAATAATGATTAAACGGTTAGATTTGGTTAACAAACGAATTTACAGTGATTAATTTTGTTAACTGTATCAAAACTTGATAATAAAGTATGACCACTTAAATTTTAGCCTTTAATTGGGTTGGTTAGGTTATCTGTAATATTAAAATCACTATTTATGGAATGAGTTTTGATTTCATACCATATGTGATGAATGAGTAGTAATTTAATCGGTTAATTGCGAAAATTTTGGCCAAATTTGGCATTTTTCTGTGTTCTTCGCGAACTGCAGGAATTAAGTTTTAGGTCCACCGCCCCGGGGTAGAAATGAACTACATTTCCCGCCCCGGCGGCAGGCTCACCCCGGCGGTAGAAATGAACTATATTTTCCGCCCCTGTGGTAGTCTTGTCCCGACGGTAGAAATGTATTACATTTCCCGCCCCGACGAGGATTTTGTGAAGAAACCCACCGCCCCGGCGGTGGAACAAAATAAAAAATAAAAAATTAGAGAGTAAAAATTTTATTCTTTCCTTGTGGTCATGTTATGATATCGTAGACATATCTAGAGCTTAGACTAATGTATGAAATGAATGTTAAGGTACTGTGATGGGTGGTAAGCATATACCCGTTGATTGTTCGGTGTCAACTGAGATATTAAAATGAAAATTTGGATGAGAATGAATCCTGAAGTGTTTATAATACTGTAACTAATTATTGTTATTGCTTTATAAACTGAATGTATAGGCTGATTAAAGAACGCGAGTCTTAAATTTATAGTCTACGCACGAGGCAAGTATCTTATCCTTACTTTTACGTTTACGCAAGTTTTCTATCTTGATCTATTATTTCGTTGAAAGCAAGCTACCTAATACTACTTTGATTTCAATTACGCAAGTTCCTAAATTTCATTATCTTAGAATGCAAGCTTCATAATGCTATTACTTACTTGAGCAAGTTATTATTCCTATTCCATTCAATTTTATGAATTCAATGAGAACTTCTAATTTTCCTTTTTGTAATACTTCAATTATACAGAATTTACCCAATCGTACTTTTTGCGAGATTTAGTCTTTGATTCTCGAATATTAATTACATTTTATTGAACCTTGATTGACTAACGAATCCTTATTGATTCGACTAGTCCATAGTTAATGAGCATTCTAAATTCTAAATACGTTATTGAAGTAAATCCAAACCAAACTTCCTTTGGTGCAGACTCCGATGTCAAACTGAGATGAACAATCCTTATACAGGAGATTTTATTTACGCGTTAGCGTTAAGATGTTGTGCACATACATGGTACAAAGGGCTGATCCCCCTAAGTACGAGAAATAAGGTCCATATAGTCTTACGACTGTTAAAGGTTTAAAGTAGAAATACTTGATAACCTGGGATATAGTTCGTGGTCTTAAGACCCTCAGATGTTCTTTTGAATCTTGTCTTACATTCTTGACTCAAAAGCTGAATCTTCGATTATTCAATATCCATTGATTATTTCGCATGTTATTATTATTGTTGTTGTTGTACTTCCTGGGCAATCATTGCTCACTCTTACATAATAACATTGCAGCTAAAGTTGAAAGAGTTGAGCCGTCCACTAGTAAGGGCAAAGGAAAAGCAAACAAGTGATGAAGACTTGTTATATTTATTTAAATGATGTTTATGTAATAGACTTAAGTATGTTTTCCGCATTGATGTTATGTTAAGGTTAGATGACCTAGAATTTATTTATTAATGATGTTGTAACCCTTTAATGGGAGATTTCTATTTTAAATTAAGAATTTCCATTATGACTGAATGGGTAGTTAGATGTGATGTGATGTATTTGGATAGTGAACACCAAATCCTGAGGAAACGAAGTACCCAGATTTGAGGGTGTCACAGTATGTACGAAGTGTCGTACCTGGTGAATACCCTTTTGTATTCATTCCTTATTATTCTGTGGGAATAACCTGTATATACGGAGTGTCGTACCTGGTGAATATCCCTTTGCATTTGTTCCTTATTAATCTGTGGGTATAACTTGTCCGTGCGGATTAACGCATGCCTGGGGAATAACCCTTCGTATTCATTACTTATTAATCTTTTGTGAAAATAATCTGTCTACGCAGATTACCGCATGACGGGTGAAAATCCATTTGCAGTTTTATATATTCTTTTATACTCGTATAACATATCATTTCTTTTGTACTCTTTAAGGGATATCTTTTTCTTTCACATTTCTCCATTTATGATAAGAAATCTCTGTTTGTTTCCAAAACCTTATTTTTAAATGGTAAAAATTCTTGAAAATTTGTAAAATATCCTTAATAGTTTGTGCTTCATCTAATATCTTTTCACCTGAATCTTTCTATTTCGTTTGATACGATATAGTAATTAAATCGTGAATTTTATTCTTCAATATTATTCTTGAATTTGACTTCACAATTTGGTCATCATATTGGCAATTTGGTCAACCTTCGACACTGAATAAATTAAACATTCATTCTTATTCTTGATCTCACTGTATTCATTTTATATCATTGTCATCATCCTCATATTTAAATTGTGGTGATATTTCTCTTTGACCCGTAGTGTAAAGATGAACTGGCGTGACATGATTTTGATCAAACTGTGTATTGGTATAATCATGACTTTTGGTGTTACAAACAAAGGCGTATGGTGAAAGTTCTCTTTGGCCCGTAGTGTAAAAATGAACTGGCGTTTGGCATGATCATGACCGGTGATGTTACAAATAAATATCTTTGTCACATAGTGCAAAGAGAGGCTGTTGAATATAAACTGTTGATTTGGATGTTCATAAACAGGAACTGTTGATTGGTGTTACAGGGATAAAATATTGGTGGTGATCCTTTAACTTATAGAAGATGGTAGATATTATAATCTACTTGACTCTTCTAATGGATTGTTCGTTCCGTTGCAGTTGTTGTTATTGAACAATTATAATATCTTTATATCTCTGATTTATTTCGATTGAAGGCTAAAGATAATTTCATTCTTCATTATCTTAGTCATGATATTTCCTACTGGGCTATTTGTGCTCACCCTTTTTCTTTTTGTTCCATTGTTCTCTTCAGGAAAAGAGAGTATAGCGGGGACTAGCCGGGGAATAGAGTGATGATCCGAGACAATAGAAGTATCTCAATACATTATTATTAGTGTGGCAATAAGTGTATTGAGAATTTGAGATGTATTTGTATTGTGTTGTCGTATTTTGCACAACACTTATTAGTTGTAAATGAAAAAATTCGTATTTGTATTTGTATTTTGTAGAATGTTATTGACGACTCAAAATGGGTTGTATGGATCTATTTTGGGGGCGTCACATGCGCAGTTCTACGATGTCCTGTGAATGCTGCCGAGTGAGTTATACGATCTGTCGATCCTGTTACTGTGCTTGTCTGACAAACTCTACGATCTTAGATTTAGCACTGCAATGCCGAGGCAACTCCTCGTCCTATTGAGGCGACTCTATGTCCTGCCTCGGCAACTCTACGACCTGTCGAGGCAACTCTACGTCCTGTGATTGCGTACTTGGCTCTGCGATGTTGACTGACTGCTCTCCGATCTTTCACTTAGTCGGTGCAATGCTCTACGATCAGTCTGGCCCTTGTTTGTACATATGTCATTACAATACATAAGATCAACCTAACGAGTTTGATCTTCTTCTATTCTACTCTAAGTCCTTGTACATCATATTCATTTTAAGGACTTTACAAAGCCTAATATTATAATCATGCTTTGATCAGATCGATATTCATTTAGCTTAGATCAACCTAACATATTTGATCTTCTAAGTCCTTGTACATATATTTCATTAAGAACTTTACAAGGCTTTAACCGTATGAATGTTTTTCTTATTATTTTGTCATCAATCAAATCATATAGTGAATAAAGGTAATCAAATGCAGATCTTATAACGTTCTTCCCCCTATGATAATGAGCTAGATGATCGCATGCAGATTCCCAACATATATATTAACATGTACATTACTACGAACATAAAATTAAATTCTATACATGATGTACTAGACTAAAGAGTACAAATATGAGTTCTAATGTAAACGCCAAATGAAACTATCATAAAGAATTCGACAAGGAATAATCAAGAAAGGTAATACCAAATTTATAAACGATTAACAAAACGAATAAATTAATATTATAAGAGTACGAAATCTGTACCTGAATTAAGCAATGTAATACCCAAAAATTATATTCCAAATAACACTCGTTATACTCCCTCCATTCAAACTAACCAAAAAATAAATAAATTAAATAATCAAATAATTTACAATCTAACTGAAATTTATAATCTTCGATTTAATAATTTTTAAAATTTATAATTATTCAAACCTCATTGTTATACAAATCTAGTCAACAATCACTATATAAATTGTAAATGAAATGAAAGAAGTTTGATACATACTGACTTATACAAATTCCTACGAATATTATGATAGTTACATTATACAGTATTAACTATTATACACAAATTACTAACAAGTAGCCTGGATGCATTGATATTAGTTAAAAGGAAAAGAAATTAATATATTTTAATCATTATATGCCACTCATCTCTTTATGTTACCCATGACAATTTATTCAATATACTTTTCAAGATGCCAACTACATATCAAGTGCAAACAAGCATTATACATATAGATACATAATATTATCTATCTATCAACGAACTTTTAACATAATAGTTCTAACAATTTAGAATAGTAATAACTTACCGATTGATTTTGCTAAATACCAGAGTTTAATTGATTCTTCTTTTCAATTCTTATGCCGCTCACGCCCACTTCATTTCGTCTCAATTCGTATGAGATGTAATGCAATGTAGTTAGATTTTATTTATTAATCACCTTATTATTTCTTTTAATTATAATAGAATTTAATATTACCCACACATAAATTCAACTCAATTAATATTAAGGCCCAATTTTACCAAATTAATTTATCCATCATTATTAATATTTTTAGCCCACATCAATTAAATGACTATTTTAACCCAATTAAATGACAAAGTCCAATTAATATATTTTTTTTTAAAAAAATATAAATTTTTTTTTTATTATTATTTTCTGGGTATTACAATGAGCGAGCCAAGTCAAATTCATTAGTCCGCTGCGAAGCGAATATTACGATATTTGCAAGATACCAAAAATTTTGGCGTCAAATACGTCAAAGAAAAAGACATCAGTCTTTTGGGATACACAGACAGTGATTGGGCAGGATCCATTGATGATAAAAAAAGTACATTATCTATTTTGCATGGGCACAAAACAAATTTCTTGGTCATCAAGAAAACAAAAAACAGTTGCTATTTCTTTAGTTGAAGCAGAAATATTGCAGCTACAGATGCTGCATGTAAAGTAATATGGCTTAGAAGAATTTTTGCAGATTTAAAGCATGAACAGATGCAACCCACAACTTTATATTGTGACAACATGTCTGCTATTGCAATGACGAAAAATCCCGTGTTTCATGCAAGATTAAAGCACATCGAGATTCGTCATCACTTTATAAGGTCTCTTATGAACAATGAAGAGATTGAGCTTAATTTCGTGAATACAGTGATGCAATATGCAGATTCACTTACAAAGCCAGTCCTTTATGAAAAATTAGAGCAGTTCAAAACTTTTACTGGCATTACAAATTAAGAGAGGGTGTCAGACATTGTAATTTGTAATGTTGTCTTCACGTGGGTTTGTCAAAATTAGGCTAGTCTTGGGTTTGTCAAAAAGTTAGGCAAGTTAGGCATGTCTTCACATGGTTTTGTTAAAGAAGGTTGCATGTATGGTTAGTCAATATTTTGTGCTATTAGGTAGAGAAAAAGTGAATGTGTTCACATTATTATATTTGGCTATATAAGCTATATATTGTACTACATTTTAGTAATCCCTTCCGAAAATCAATCCAATAGCTTCTCTCCCCCTTTCTCTCTCTTTAATATATTTGGGTCTTTTAATTTAGGAACTACTTATTTGCAATAGTAAGCTTCCTGTATAAAAATAACCTTGAAACCCAACAATTTCAAACCCAAGAAGCAAACCTATGAAGAGAACATATAAATAGCATCAAGATCAGAAAATGAGTTTGGAATCCATTACAATATAGTTGCACATCTTTGACAATCTTCTAGAAAGTGTATAATGCAGTACCCAGCATCTGCCCGAGGCTGAACCACAGAGGTTGCCCAAAAAATCCCTACAAAGAACAAGAAAACCACAGAAAAGAGAATTCCCATAAAGGAGAAGAAGAAATATTATGTCAATCCATATACAATAAATGGAACATTCCATTTCAAAGCAACCCTATTTAGGTAGAATTAAATCTAAAATCACTTTTAACTAAAGATGTGGCTAGACTTTTATCAAAAAGGGAAATTCCAACAAATTGGGTACAAAACAATATATAGATAAATGAAATCAGGATAAAGGGTGTTGTAAACAACCCCATTATCACAATCAAATGTCGTAATTGATCACATATATAGATTTCAATATATGAAATAAAATAAAATAAAAATAAAAACTCACTTCGTTAAGCTGGAACAGCCAGAAGAAATGCAAAACTATTAAATTATACTTCAGACAATTTCACATACATGTTGTGTGCTTAGCCAGAAGAAATGCAAAACTATTAAATTATACTTGGCCACTTGGGGATGATGGAAGCAGTACACATGAAGCAGAAAAAGTATTGGCGAATTTAGGCAGTCCCTTAGGCGGTAAGAAAGATATTAACGTTGATGTAGATAATAACAATGAAGGTTAACGTTGATATGCATGCAGGAGCCAATAGATACTCTAAATAGATAACAATTGAAGAGATTGTTTATCAGATAGAGCAGGAGGTACTTTTAAAAAGTAGTTGAAGCAGGAGAGGAAGGAGGAGAAAAAAAATGGAACGGAAAGCAGGAGAAGGAGGCATGAGCTGAAGTAGGAGAGGGAAGCAGCTTGCAGCTGCAGGAGAGCAGGACAGTTTTATTGTAGCTGCAGAAGAGCAGGACAGTTCTACCGTAAAAGGAGAGCAGGAGCTGGCTGATATACAAAAGGAGAGCATGAGCAGTGCTAAGATCAAGCAGCTGGGAAAAGGGCGGAATGGTTAGTACAAAAGTAGGAGACATTAACGGCTGTTAGTGCAAAAGTATAGCACAATTGTAGGGAAACTAACAGTCATTCCCACTTTTAGTATAAGTAACTGATTTATTTGGTTCCTTCTAGTTTTGCCATTTTTGCAACTGGACCTTTTACTTTCTTGTCATGATCAATTTGGATATTTCTTGATGATATTTGCATTCTGGCCCTTGCAAAAAACAAAAAACAAAATGGTCATCTTAAGAACAAATACTTGCAATTACACAATTGAAAAGTATTTAATTTTTGCAAATTAATTATTTGTAGATTTTATAATGGGAAAGCCATTTCTTATAGAATTTCAACATTATTTCATTTTCTACTAAATCATATATTTTTATTAAAAAAAATTTAATCTAAATATGCATATGATTGACCCTATACGGTTAAAGGAAGTCAAACCGCATTTAATTGAACATGTGTCGTGCACATATATAATGGATTCGGACAAAAATTACAACCGAATAGTCAAACAGGAACCAAATAAAAAAAAAGTCTTAGTATGTATTGTGATAAATTTATGTCGAATTTCAATTGCAAGACTTATCAATACATGAGATTTGTAAGAATAATAGGCGGACTTCACTTAGTACACATCTCCTTAAAAAAGTTGTCAATAATATTTATCCACATAACTGACAATCAAATAGTCGACGTAAATAATTGCAATATATATCATTTTCTGTATAAAAAATTGCTAGTTTTAATCCTACAGTTTGCTCTAATTAGTTAACCCCCCCCCCCCTCCCCCATCCCAAGCACCAAAACAAAAAAGACTACCTTACATAATATCAATTAATATAAGCACTTAAATTGTAAAATTCAAGGGCATACATATATTTCCTCCGTCTCCACAACTACTGCAACACAATTACTTTTAAGAATGAGTCTTACTATGTATTGCAATAAATTTAGGCCGAATTATAATTACAAAACTTATCAATACATGAGATTGTTAGGAATTATAAGAAAACCCCATTTATTACACATCTTTCAAAAAAGGTTACCACTAATACTTAATCACGTAATTGACAATTAAAATGTCGATGTAAATATTCACAATATATATTATTTTCCTTAAAAAATTTAAAAAAATTAAAAAAACACTTATTTTTAGCAATTTTTGTGACGTTAAATGACTAAATTACTCCTAATCATGTCGGTGTTTAAATATAATATAGTCTCTATTCTTGAATCACTATCAACCACACACTTCATCAAGACCAATTAATCAAATAAAAATTTAAAAACTTATTGTTTAAATTTTGTGCAAAAAAATATATATTACAATATTTATGGGATAGTGAGATGAAATTCAAACCATAAGCACCTCATCTACTATTTCTACTATTAATACTAATATATAACAAGTCGTAGGGCGGTCTTAATTTGAGTCTTAATTAATTAATTAATTAAGAGTCAATTTCGTTCGCACTAAGTTATTTTATCGAGTTTAATCTGATTTAAACTAAAGTGATTTTGGTCTAAATTCATTTATGTGACGTACGAGTAATTCTAAATTTAAATTGCAAGATCTCCCCTCCCTCCAAAAAAAAACTTTCTTCTTCCATCCATCTTTATATAAATATATTCGGTAAAACGGTAAGAGTATGAGTTCTTGAAATTCCGTGTGTACACACCTAGAAATAGGTATATTTGTTTTATCTGATTAACAATAGCAAATTTAAAATTTTCTCTAGATTGATTTTAACGGTGCAGTGAATATAGTGTTCAAGTGCAGAATTGAAAGATAAGCAAGATAATCAGCAACACCAAGATTTTTATGTGGTTCGGCCCTTAACCTCTAGTCTAATGGCCTAATTCACGTCCAATACCAACTGGTATTGGAGACTCTTTTATTAAGTTAATATGCAATCAATTTATAAATTAACTCTCTGTACAAACAGCTCTGATTATGTTAGACACCACTGCCCCCTTTGCACCTCTGCAACCTTTTGCACCACTGCAACCATTAGAGCATGCTTTGTACAGATTTATCCACCACTGGATCACATAAGCAAAACTAGACTCGTATACAAGTATTAATATGAACGAATGTGTTTACAATATAACTATGAATTTCTAGCACAAGGTATTAAGAACAATATAAGAGTAATCTGCTAGAAGCTTTTTCTTTGAAGCTCTGTGTATATCTGAATTATTTCTTCCTCCTTCGCTCTCTATAAGCAAATGACTGATGAATTTTTATAGAGAAAAATTATATGTAGCCGTTAGAGAGAGCGGGACAATAATGTTGTTGAAGATAAATTTTCCTATCGTTGGAATACCACTTTGTCCGCCATAAAGAGATGCTGGAATATTGGACAAAACTTATGTAGACAGCCTTGGAAGTATACTTAGTGTTAGACAGCTTTAGCAAAATCATTTAATGGGTAGCAATCAATGAATGAGAAGCATATTTAATTTATCATCTCCATGATTCAGATGATAGGCAACAAAGAAATGGTTCTGCCCAATATATGATGCTAGCCATGTATGGAAAGTAGTAATGGGCAGCATGCTTAATGTATTAAACAAAACCTTCCATGATCAAATGTTGGGATATTGGGAGAGGATGGGAGTAATATCGGGAGAGGAGGGCTAATATATAGATATCATATGAGACCATGTGCCAGCCATTTGTTTATTAAGAAAGAGAGACAGAGAGAGAGTTTAAGGCATGTTTGCTGAATATTATTCCTACCATTGGAACAATACTTGGGACCATAAAAGAATCAAGTAGGAAAGCATGCAATAATGGGTAGTAGTATACATTAATTTACTTAAAGGGAACCAGCTCATGTGATGATGTGCAAAGTGAGATAAAGATGACAGCTTTAGTATGAAGTTAATTGATTTCATGTGCTGATGATTGATTCCATATACTAGCAATATTCTAGTGAAAAGTGAGTGGGACATGTATGGAATAAAGCAAGTAAATGGACACATTAAAAATAGACAACACTATGCATGTACTTTTCTTGAAATGGTACCATGTTTGCAATTGTTCCACCATGGGCTCCTCTTTCACAACTGGTAACCTTTGTGATAGTGTACACATATATATAGCTAGCAATAAATACATGCATATACCATTATATTTAGTAATAAATGGCCAAACGAAGTTAGCAGCTCTATGAATATGATTCAACCAATTAGAGTAACATTTTAACATTTGAACCATATAAATGTTTAAAGCTTAATAATATATTTTCATAATTAATTAAATTACTTCCATAAATATTTTCATGCAATACAAATCCTTTGTCATCATTAAAATCAAAATACCATAAACCAACAGTTCTAACTTTCGGCTAGACCTCATATGTCATTTATCCCTTACCCTCCTTTCCTGTAAACCCCGACCATCACTTCCTCTTTTGTCACCGTAACAAATTCAAACAACCAACCAGTTGCATCAATTGCAAACACCCACAAGCAACCAACTGCATCAACTAATTTAGATGAAACAAAAGAATAACCGGTTCATGTGAACGGTACTACATCTTTAACAGTAATGTTATGGGAGTATTAACAGGGTGTAACGGTCTTTCTACAGCCCGAGGTCACTGTCTTAATTCCACAGTTCCTTGCGCAAATAGTGGGATCTTACATGATTATAGGAGCCTTAATTAGGATAGGGAATCATTCTCAATTTTCTGGCACAATCAAAAGGATCCGGAGATCATTGCAGCTTTGTTTATGGTAGAAAAATAGGGATTTGAAGATTAAAAAGAGGGTTTAGGTTCAGCGGAGGAGGAGGCCAATTTCAAAAATGTTTTTCCCTAGTTTTTCTTGATTCCTGGTTCCTACTTTCAGTATTTTAGATAACTTAGTTAATTTTCCAGTGTAGTCACAATACTAGTTTAACCCTCTTGTAATTTCAGCACCAATTTTTAAACTTAAATAATTAATCTCTGTCTCATTTCGTTTGTGTTGTGGTTGAAGTTACTCTTGTATTCCTTTAGCCTTTATAACTGTTATACTTGGTATCAGAGCCAACCATCCTTGGATTTGTTTGTGGGTAGTCAAGCTTGGCTGATGATACTAGATGAAAAACTTTGGATGAACGGGTTACTACTCAGGAGATGCGCATCACTGAGATGAATGATTTAATCAAATAGAACGGGGAGATTGTGAATCAACGAATGGAGAGATTTGAGGATACATTGAAGGACATGAAACAATTGATACTGGGGTTGAAACTAAGGGATGAAACCGAAATGGAATCTAGCCCAGTCAATGGTAATGGCGATGAAAGAGAAACCAGCTATAATGGAGGGCCAAAGGGAGCAATCTTTACCCTTTACCAGCCCCCTTCTAAGTATAACAACCCCCACCTCAATTTTTCCAGCAAAATTTCACACCAAACCAAAACCAAGCTTCCCAAATTATGCATAATTCCAATTGGGGTCCTCACAAGGCGCCTAAGATCGATTTCCCAAAATTTGATGGTTGTGACCCTAGACGATGGGCAATGTGTTGTGATCAGTATTTTGACTTTAATCCTATGGAAGAACTGCGGAAAACCAAATTTGCCTCAATTCATTTTGAAGGGAAAACTAGACTGTGGTACCAATTTTATCAATTTGAGAGGGGTATAATTCCATGGAGGGTGTTCATTAATGACATGATTGTAAGATTTGGTGTTACTGGCCATTTAGATGCTCAGGCTAAATTTAACAAACTTTCACAGACTTCCACGGTAGAGGCTTATCAAGATGATTGTGAGGAGCTAAGGGCTATGATCGTGACCAAGTAGAGAGGTTTGACGGAGGAATATTTTATTTCAAGTTTCACTAGTGGTCTCTAGGAAAATTTAAGGGATGCTGTTCGGCCTTTCAAACCAAGGTTATTGTCTGATGCTGTACTTTTGGCCAAACAAGAAGAAGCAAAGGTCAACAATAATTATTAGCCCTACAAACCTTCTCCTAGACAAGCCACGACTCATTTCCTAACCCAATCAACTTACCCTACCAAATCTAGATATAACCATAATTCTAAGCCCACACCTACACAGTCAAACACTCATTCCAATTACTATAAATCAACCACTACTACTTCCCAAAACAACGTCAATACCCCATCAATGCAAAAGCTTAAATTATCCATTAATGAGGTCAATGAAAGGAGAAGGAAGGGATTATGCTTCTATTGTGATGAAAAATTCTCTCCGTGACACAAGTGCACAACTAAATTATATATGATTCATGGGGAGGAAGAAGACGAGGTACATGAGGACATTACAGAAGAAACTTTGATGGAAGAGGGGGTAAAAATTTCAGTCCATGCACTCTCGGGTAGTGTAACTCACAGCACTCTCAAGCTCAAGGGAATGGTAGGAAGGCAAGTTATTACCATACTGGTTGATAGTGGATCTACCCACAATTTCTTGGATCAAGACACAGCTAGGATGTTGGGATGTCAAGTGGAGCCTACAATCCCATTATCCGTGGCTATAGCAGATGGGAAGAAGTTGGCGAGTGATAGTAAATGTGGTAATTTCAAATGGGTTATGTAGGGACAACAGTTCGAGTCATGCATGAGGATATTATCTTTAGGAGGTTGTAATGTCATTTTTGGTGTTGAATGGCTGAAATAATATAACCTTGTGACCTTTGACTTCTACAAGTTACAGTTGATCATCACAAAAGGTAAGAGGGAGGTTACTCTTAAGGGCATAAGGGAGAAGGGAGAGCTGAGAATGATTAAGGCTGAAGGCTTGGGAAAAATGTTCAAAAAAGTGACCAAAGGTATGATAGGATACTTGCTACTTATAGATGGGATTACGACATAAGACGACACCCCCCAGTCGTTAATGAGCTTCTAGAGGAATTCTCTGATGTATTTCATGAACCAAAGGGACTGCCACCAAAAAGGAGACATGATCACAAGATTCCCTTGAAAGATAAAGATTCCACAGTGAGTTTGAGACTTATAGGGTGCCCCATAATCAGAAAACTGAGATTGAAAGGCAGGTAAAGGAAATGTTGAAAGATGGCATTATACAACACAACAATTCGCCATTTGTTGCCCCAGTTTTGTTGGTTCGCAAGAAAGATGGTACTTGGAGGTTGTGTGTAGATTACCAGAAACTAAATGAGCTCACTATTAAGGATAAATTTCCCATTACCGTCATTGAGGAACTCCTGGATGAATTACATGGGGCAAAGTGGTATACTAAGATTGACTTGAGGGTCGGTTACCACCAAATTAGAGTAATGCCAGAGGATGTTCCAAAAACCGCTTTTAGGACTCATCATGGACACTTCGAGTTCAAGGTCATGTATTTCAGGTTAACGAATGCACCAGCTTCATTTCAAGCATTGATGAATGAGGGTTTTGCAGATTTTTTAAGGAAAACAATGTTGGTATTTTTTGACGATATCTTGGTTTACAACCCTACATTGGAGGCTCATGTAGTACATATCCGAAAGGTGCTAAAGGTGTTGAGAAATAACTAGTTGTTCGCAAAGAGGAGCAAATGTTCATTTGGGCAGAACCAGTTAGAGTACCTTGGGTACATCGTTACAGGAGAAGGGGCTAAGGTTGACCCCATGAAAATTGAAGTTATGGTAGAATGGCCAATTCTGACATCCATTAAGCAACTTTGGGGGTTTTTGGGACTTATTGGTTATTACAGGAGATTTGTTGTGACGCCCCCAAATCCGGGTTACCTTAACCTCAAATCTGGTGCATCACTATGCAACTCATACATATACTATTAACAACTAATTGCGGAATAATAGAAATATTTATATTGATATAACATAAATACTCTCGTCCCAAGTCTCGATACCAATACAAATACCTGACATAACATATTACACAAGGTCTAATACATAAGTCTGAATACATGACATAACTTAATACATAATCTCTAAACGAGTCTTAATACATAACATAAATCATAACATAGTAGGACAAAGCTAATCCATAGCTTTGCCTTTGCCTTTATCCTTTCTCGAGCTCTCGCCTCTATGGGTAACTACTGAAATGTTTTAAGGAAAGCAAGGGTGAGCAACAAGTTTGCCCAACAAGTATAACAATAAAGATAATGCATGATCAAAAGTAAGATTTCTCAAGTTTTAATACAAATCTCTGTTATTACTGATGAGTCACTATGGACTGGATGAATATCGAATGAATTCAAGGATTTCAAATTGTTTCAATTTCAGGAATCACTGAGTGGCCACCATGGCACTTACCTTTTATTAGAATTAACAATATTATACTATTAACTCCAAACGGGTACAATAGGTGATCAGCCTAAAATACCCGGCATTATGCATAAGCCTCAAACGTTCTACTTACGCGCGTGTCGGTTCCCCGACTAAAAATATATTTTTCCCTACTATGAGGGTTGTTCATCTCTGCAAAGAGTTCGCACCAAAACAATTGGTTTGGATAGCTTTATAAATCATGGACATTAGTCTAGCTGAATCAAGTGGCATTGACACTCTTCGTAAACAGTTCATGCATAATGTGAACTTAAAAGCTTTAACAGTTTATGTTAATAACACATCTTGAACGCTTGTGCAAATATGAAAGATTCGCATAAGTATGGAATTCACACAATAATATATGTATTGCGTAAATATGAATTTTGAACATTAAGTAGCCTTCGTAAGAATATAATCGAATGAAGTTAACAAGCTCGCCTAGAACGAGAACTAGACAAGGATTAGAAAACTTGCTCAATACACCACATTGGTGTAATTTAGGAAAATGTAGAATATTTGTGCAATATCAACTTAAACAAGAATTAGAAAATCTGCACAATATACGCCTTTTGTATAAGATAAGGAACTTGCATTCAATATAGTAAATGAATGGGGTTAGATAACTTGCCCAACACGAGGGTTAGACAAGGGTTAAAAAGAACTTGCCTTACGCGCTGCTACTACTTGACGTTAATCGCCTTCACAATTATCCTACACGTTAAGTACATAACCACATACCAATTAGACACACAATTGATGCCAAATATAGACTAACACAATACTCTAATGCTATGCAAAAGGTTTTCCTTGGTCCAAAACATTGATTGCCACTACGACTACCCAAACGGGTGTCTCACTCCCCGGTGAGCGAGCGGCTGCCCAGCTCGCCGGTAAGCTGGCGGGGGAGTAGGGGGCAGCGCCCCCTGAAAGCCAAACGAAAAATGCAATTAAGCTATTTATTTTATTAAGAAAATCTCATGGGACTAAGTCGTTTCATGGTTGGCTAACTAACTAATAGCATGCTTCATGTATTACTGCTTAAGAGGCTCATAAACACTTGCCTCAAGCTTCAGTTCTCAAAAGAAACAACTTGGCGACTCTGCAGCACAGCGCGACCGCGCTGCTTTTTGGCCTGGGAGTAGCGCGGCCGCGCTACTCCTCCTGTAGCTAATTTCTGGTTTATTTCTTACTCTAACCAACCTCTAGATGCTTGGGGTCATTCTAACATTATACTAACATAACATACATATGTTTTGGGGTATTTACAACATGCTAGGTCTATGCAAACATGCATCAATTCAATAAGACAAAGCAGCACAACTTGTCACTTCTGCAGACCAGCGCGGCCGCGCTGGTTTTAAGCTTGGGAGTGGCGCGGCCGCGCCACTCTGCATCCAGGGAGTTTAAGGTTTCCTGCTTCTGCAGAAACTTAGCACAAAAATTCGATTTCTCCCTCTTTGCTTCATAAACCTTATACAACCAATACACATGACTTAAAAACATGTTTCTATTACTCCACCATGCATTATAACATCATTTCAACAATTAATCATAACTAGTTCTCATGATCTTTAGAGAAATCATTCTCTTAGATATTAAATCAAATAGTTGGTGGGCATGACTTACAAACTCACATTTGAGTAGAGTTCAATTAAGTTCTAGTCCAGACTTCAAATGAAATCATTACCCACAACTTCATAACACATTATGGGCATACACAAACAAGCATTCAACCAACCATCAACTAAATTTTCATCAAACTATAAGAATTGTCCAATTTAGTCCATATATGTCCAACAGTCCATTCTTGCTCCTTATGCATAGGCTTTGATTATCAATCATTGTTCCACTTTCATTGATTATTAATAAGGCTTTTAAAGAGTTAACAACATTCATAGCAATTCATGAACTAACTAAACAATTTCAGTAACATATACTCCCACAAAGCAACCAATATCAAACTGAAAACTTAAAACAACAATGGAAATAAGCTAGGTTCCATAACACTAACCTCTTGAAGCAACTCCTAGGATGAAAATGAGATTGATACTCAGCTACTACAACACTTCTTCTTCTTCTTCCAATCACCCGTACAACCACTCTCACCTTTCTCTCTCAATTTACAGCTCTAACTTAACAACAAATGAAAGGAATGGATGAATGCCAAGGGAGGAGTATATATAGAAGGAGTGAGCTGAGCTTTAAGGGTGAGTGAAGAAGTAGTATGCTGAGCATGTAGGATCAGCTCCCTATACATGGGAGGCTGGAATTGGCCTCTCCCATGTACGGGTAATCCCCCTCCCCTTCTCCCCAATTGTTCCATGCTCACTTTTGCTCTCCCAAATGCAAGAATTGGCTTCTCCCAAGATGTTCTTATTCTCCTTGTTCTTTCTCCTCACATTCCTCTCTTCCCGTGTTCTTCTTCTTCACTCAATTACAGCTGATGATTTAACCCATTTCCCTCATGGGTCATGGGTTGGATCATGGGTCGGGCCGCGGGTCATGGATCATGGGTTTGGGCCACCCTTAAGTAATTTGGGGCTTCTAATTAAAATCTCAAATTGACAAAAATAAAATCCAACACTTGGATTATTAATCAATCATATTAACACTATGACAAAAATTAGAAAATTCGAAATAAACGAAAAAGACATTTTCGGGGCGAATAGTGCCCACGCGAATAGTAACCCATGAATAAAATTTTAGCGATATTTCTCCGAAATCATTTTAATAAGTCCTACCAAATAACAATACTTAATAACATTGCAAACACATAATCTAGGTTATTACATAACCTTTAATCACATCACATAGAATAATATTAATAAAATTTCTTTTTATTAAATAATATTCATAAGCTTATATTACAAAGCCATACAAAATTCACGGTCGTTACATTTGTTAAAGGTTATAACGACATTAGCAGACCCTTAAGTCAACTACTCAAGAAAAACTCATTCTAATGGAATGATGGGGCACAAGCAGCAACACCAGTTCTTGCAATGCCCGACTTCTCCAAACCTTTCATTATTGAGACGGACGCTAGCAACATAGGGATGAGAGCAGTTTTGATGCAACAGGGCCAACCTATTGCCTATCTTAGCAAGGGACTCAGCCAAGTTCATTTGGGGTTTTCAGCTTATGAAAAAGAGTTGTTGGCATTAGTGATGGCTTTGGATAGGTGGCACTCATACCTATATGGGCAACATTTTATCATCAAGACTGATCAAAAGAGTCTTAAATTTCTTTTAGATCAGCAAATTACAATTCATTTACAACAAAAATGGCTTTCCAAGTTGATGGGGCTAGACTATGAGATACAATATAAACAAAGGGTGGAGAATATAAGGTGGCAGATGCTCTCTCTAGAGTACATGACGATAAGGTACAACTCTGAATGATATCAATTTAGCTACTTGCATGGTTAACATATGTCACTAACAGCTGCAACGAAGATTTGGAAGCTCAGAAGATTATTGAAGGGCTTACAAATGGTGGCATAGGTCCTAAGCAGTACTCTTACCATAAAGGGGTGATTAAAAAAGGGAATCAAATTTATATTGGCACTGCAGGAGGCTTAAGGGAGAAATTGATGGCAGAACATTATGATACAAGTATAGGAGGACATTCAGGCAGGGATGTGACTCACCACAAGATTAAACAATTTTTTGTTTCACCTAACATGAAAAAGGATGTGAGCTGCTATGTTAAAGAGTGTGATATTTTCCAAAAGACCAAGGCTGAAAATGTTCCTTACCCAGGGTTACTACAACCCTTGCCAGTTCCTAATCATATCTCGGAGGATATCTCTATGGAATGTATAGAAGGGTTACCCAAGTCAACCGGAAAAGATATCATCTAGGTAATGGTAGACAGGTTCACCAAATACAGTCACTTTACTCCACTCTCTCATCCTATTACAGCAAAGGAGTTGGCTGGAATATTTTTCGAAACCATCTACAAACTTCATGGGCTGCCTAGGAGCATTGTGAGTGACAGGGACAAACTCTTTGTTAGTGGATTTTGACATGAAATTTTTAGTCTCGCGCGCACTCAGTTACATTATAGCTCGGCCTATCATCTTGAGAGTGATGGGCAAACTAAATGGGTTAACAGATGTTTGGAGTCTTATCTTAGAGCCATGACCAGTCATAGATCACATAATTGGACTAAATGGTTGCTTGCTGCGGAGTGGTGGTACAACAACTCCCTACATAGCTTTATCAAGTTGACACCTTATGAGGCTCTATACGGCACCAAATCCAGGGTAATGAATATCCCAAACACTGAAGTTACCAATGTAGAAGCTTTGTCATCCTTTTTCCAAGGAAGGGACCTAATGAACAAGCTACTAAAAGAATCTCTGCAACAGGCCCAACAAAGGTACAAACATTGTACTGACCTTCACAGGACTAAGCGAGAATTTGAAGTTGGTGATTGGGTGTACCTGCGCTTGCAACCCTACAAACAATCTTCTGTTGTATTGAGAAAGAATTTAAAGCTCTCTTCTAAGTATTTTGGCCAATATCAGGTGGTAGAAAGGGTGGGTAAAGTAGCTTACAAACTGTCTCTTCCACAAGGCTCTTTGGTTCACCCCGTTTTCCATATCTCTCTCTTAAAGAAGAAAATTGGCGCTAAAAAAGTCCCAAGAACTGTTCTTCCTACTGCAGGCCCAGAAGGCCAGTTTCTAGTCCATCCGGTTGCTGTTTTGAGTAGGAGATTGGTGAAGAAAGGAAATCGTCTGGTTCCTTAAATGTTGGTGCAATGGTCCAATATCATCCCTGAAGATGCAACATGGGAGGATTCAGCTTCAATACATGCTCAATTTCTAGATTTCAATCCTTGAGGACAAGGATTTTGAAAGGGGGAAGCATTGTAACGGTCTTTCTACAGCCCGAGGTCACTCTCTTAATTCCACAGTTCCTTGCGTAAATAGTGGGATCTTTCATGATTATAGGAGCCTTAATTAGGATAGGGAATCATTCTCAATTTCCTGGCACAATCAAGAGGATCCGGAGATCATTGTAGCTTTGTTTATGGTAGCAAAATAGGGATTTGAAGATTAAAAAGGGGGTTTAGGTTCAGCGGAGGAGGAGCCCAATTTCAGAAATGTTTTTCCCTAGTTTTTCTTGATTCTTGGTTCCTACTTTCAGTACTTTAGATAACTTAGTTAATTTCCAGTGCAGTCACAATACTAGTTTAATCCTCTTGTAATTCCAGTACAAATTTTTAAACTTAAATAATTAATCTCTATCTCATTTCGTTTGTGTTGTGGTTGTAGTTACTCTTTATTCCTTTGGCCCTTATAACTGTTATGCAGGGGAGCATTTTGTGAACAAATCAGTCATTGATCCTCTATTTTTACTAGAATTCCAAGCAAGAATGAATCCCCTAGGACACAATTTCAATACTTTGGCTCAATATCAGCAAACACAAACACCCTATGAGTCTTATGACCCAAAACTAGTTCTAAGTCAAACCCAACTTTGGGTTCACTCCAATGCCAAATTTAACAAATTCTGATCTTCACATGTCATCGCGTCAGAAAATTTTGCTTCTACAATGAGTTCATTAAACTATCGACCACCACCCACCGCTGCAAAATTATCACAAAACTCCTGGAAAAGCCCTATTTGCTTCCCCAAATGTTATTGCCCTTGCGTTCAATTCGGTAAATTTGAGGCCACTATGCAACCGACTGAGATATTGGTAAGAACGACGAACTTTGGTGGAAGATTATATTTTTGTTACACTTAATTTGAAACATTATTATTCTACCTACATGCTAAATAAAACAATAATTGTGTAATCTATAAAGATGAGAGGCAAGGGAGATAGGAGGGACGGGGAAGAGGAATTGAAAAGGACGGGGAAAGGGGTTGGGAAGGGATTTGTCTCTTTTTCTTTTCTTTTTTTAATTATGTTTTGTGTTTTAGTATATACTTGCCTTCTAACCCGTGTGAGGCACGAGTTTATTTAACTTTTTTCTTAGTTAAATTGTGATTAATTAAACTAATATATATTAATATACCATATGCTATGGACGATGTTGAGTAAAATTCATAATCTAATATTGAATATTTCAATAAGTTTAATATTAGTTAATAACTTTAAAACTTTATTGGGAAAAGGGGGAATCTATTGGGCTTGTGGGGCAGTTGGTGATCATAAGATAATTATTATGACTGTGTGAAACTTGTGGCAATTGATGATCATAAGGTAATTAGGATTCTATTAGTGTGCATTCTCCTAAATGGTTTAAGAGTTATATAATTTTTTGGAGAAGGAAACTGTTGTCAGATTTCACAAACAAAAATTACGTACAAGTATACACGATCAACAAGTAATAAAATGATAAGTAGAGTATCGTTCCCACGGAGAAATACTGTAATTTATATTCTCAACTACCGATTTTATATTAACCCAATTTTTTTAAACAATCACAATTCGAATAATGATTAAAGTTAATTAAATTTAAACTAAGATTAAGAACTAATCACTAAGGTTGAAATTCAGATTTTTAAAGCTTAAAACTACAATATCCCCAATTATGCAATATAAACTAATTATCCAATTCATCCAATTATTAAATTCAATAGAGTTGTTAACAGGAATTCAAAATTATTCATAAGCCCTTTCCCAAGTGATCAAAATTTGTTCAACTCAATTAATTCTACGATATTCCTATGCAAAACTAAAGAATTAAATTCATTAAGCACCAATTCTCAATAGTTACATGCAGCGAAGAGATATCCCTATTTACTTCACAAACCTAATTATTCATCCCATTCAAATAATTAATAATGCATGTTATCACACTCAGATCTAACCCTATATTTCATCTCCCGAATTCATCTAAAGTATCCCGCTAATTATTGGCCAGACAATTACTCAATAAACACAAAATATAATAGACAACTGAATATGAATAAATAATTCGAATTAAATAAATAATTAATCCATAAACATAAAAGGTTCAATTGTAGTCGTAATTAGAAGTTTAGTTCATGCTGAAAATCGGAATCATAAATCCAAAATTAGTCATCACAATTAAATTACAAATCTGAGATAGAGGATAAGAAAAACTCAGTAAAAGTTCTTCAATCTTCAATTCTCCAATCTGAATTCTTTGTAATGCTTCCTCTGTCTCCAATCTCCAATCTCTGCATTATATCTCAAACCTTGTGTGTTAGCGTAATTGTGTCACCGTATTTCCATCTCTCTATTTCTTTTGTAGTCTCTAAATCAGATCAATAGAAAGAATCCCCCTTCAATTCAACTCCCAAAACAATTAATTTAACAATATTATTTTTACTCTTCTTCCGCTTTCTCGCTCCGACGAAGTCATTTTTCCTAGCTAAGCTCGCCCAGACGAAGTCACGCCCCAGTGAAGAAATTAAACCTGAAGAACTCACCCAGATGAAGTCTCTGCTGAAAATTACCAAAATGCCACCAAACTTCAAGTTTTCCTCTTCTGCCCCTCCAAAGCCGCTTCCTACAAAATCAACACACAAACGAGTAAAAAGACACCAAAAACACTTAAAGATAGTAAAGAAATAAGCCAAAGATATATCTAATTCGCAGGTATAAAACCCACTCATTAGAAACGAAGAGGAAGTGATAGAGTTTTTGGAGGGAACGACTCTTCGATCTTAAATTGGAGAGTAACTTGTACGAACGAAGTTAACTCAAATTGTATTTGTACATAAGTGAATTTAGACCAAAGCCAATTTACTTTACTTCTATGGGATTCTCCTAAATGGTTAGGAGTTATATAATTTTTTGGAGAAGGAAACGAAGAGAAAGTGACAGAGTTTTGGGAGAGAACGACTTCGATCTTAAATTAGAGAGTAACTCGTACGAACGAAGTTAACTCAGATTATATTTGTATGTAAGTAAATTTAGACCAAAGCCAATTTAGTTTACTTCTATTTTAAATTGGACGTAAAATAACTCAGTACAAATGAAATTGACTCCTAATTAATTAAGAGTCGACTCATATTGGGATCATTGTTTTTATATATTAATATAGATATGTAAATTCCTCTTTTGCCTTAATAAAGAATTACTTTTAACTTTGATTAAACTTATTTGTAAAAATTTTAAATTTAAATTGTAATATAAATTTATTTATAGTTTTAAAATAAGAATTTTATACTTGGTAGCACTTTGTAATTTTTTTATAGTAGTAAATAGTGCACGAATTAAAATCAATACTAATTTTGAATTTTAAAATTTTTTAAATGAATGAGTTGGTAGTGAAAAAAATAAACGAAATTGATTATATATTTTCTCAAAACTCGAAACAGTGGTACGTCCAATGATCCAATTTATATATATATATATATATATATATATATATATATATATTCAATTGTTAGCAAATGAATTTATATTCTTTCATTAGCCATTATGAATGCTTGCTCATGCCTTGCACGAGTATCATACTTGTATAACTAAAAGTATAAACTTGAAGTCACAATTTTTAAGTTTTGCAAATTTTTGGTTCACTTTTTCTCTTTTTTATCCAAATTTGTACAAATACTATTTAAATTTGTAACAATTACAAGTTTTTGGGTTTACAAATTTTTGGTTCACCTTTTCTCTTTTTTATCCAAATTAGAACAAGTACTATTTAAATTTGCAATAATTACAAGTTTTTGGTTAAGCTTTTTTTCTTTCCTATCCAAATTAGTAAAAGTAATATCCAAATTTATAATAATTAAATACTAACTAAATTTGTAAAGTAACAACATTTTTCTATTTTAAAAGATCAATATTAGGTAAAATAAACACAGTAGTCTTGAATTTGCACTAAATATTCACAATAACAATTAATTATGGTGATCCAACTTATACCAAATAAAATATAATACAATATAATCACTTTCTGTTAATTATTAATAATTAAATAATTAGTAATTTAAATTTATTGGTGCATGGGTGATTTAGTAATTTAGGCAACTACCTAGTGCTGGTTGCATATCATAAACATGGATAGAATGAAGACCCGCAAATTTTGATAATTAAATTAAATTTTACGTAAATTACCAAGTCACTATAGTTTAGAATCTATTAGGACAAATGCATATTTGATTTGATGATGAGATAATTTATATTTGTATTTAGTAGTTTTTGTGAAGTTCTTATAATGAAATTAATGTAAAAGGACTTAGATTAAAAGATCAAATTTATTAGGTTGATCTATTTCGTTGAGTAAACAGAATGTATAGCTATAGGAAATTAAACGATCGTAAAGTTGTTTAGGCGATCGTAAAGCATAGTGAAAATCGCAGTCTGCCAAAGAACGTAGAGTTGTCTACTCTGAGATCGTAAAGCATATTATTAAAGATTGTAGAGTCTGTCAAAGATCCTAGAGCTATCTATTCTGAGATCGTAGAGCATATTGAAGATTATAGAGTCTGTCAAAGATCGTAGAGCTGTCTACTCTGAGATCTAAAGCATGTTAAAGATCGCAGAGTGTGGACTTTGTCATATTCTAAACCTAATGTTTTGATGATGATCTGTTTAATATTACTAAATTGCTTGGTGTGAATTTCAGGAAATCATTTCAAGAAAAAAACTGATGGATTATTCAAGGAAGATTGAAGATTGTTTTGGGTCTTAAGAAAAATATGTAAGGTCATTGCAAATATTTAATTTTTCAATACAAGGCTCTAGGACATAATATTTGTGTATTAATCTATGATTGTCATAAATTATGTGCTGAATGGTATGCCTGACTGAAGTAATGTTTGGTTACTAAATTATGCATGACAATGTTACACGTTTGTTGATTTTATATATGCTCAACCGAGATATATGCATATTAATTAATTAATGTTTCACATTGATTTATGCATGATGGACTATAAACATTTTGGCAAGCTTTATTGGTATATGAAATGTGTGGCAGTTAGCATTATTAAATATCTTGGAAACATAATACTCACATATCCTATGACGGCAATCTTGGAAAAAGAGATAAGATGGACATTGATGTGTGATCATTATCTTTGACTTGGTAGTATTAATTAGCCGGATCAGTTGGAAGGATTTTGTTTATATCCGGATATTGTGATAAAGATTAAATATCTTGTTTTCGAGAAGAATGCTAACATGTGGTTTTTGATAAGGCCTGTTTGTTTGCAACGTTAAATCATGATAAGGATTGTTTTAGTTGCAACGTTTACAAATCAGAAGGATGCAACGGATATATTTTTTTAAAGCCTATAAATTGCATGGAGTAATCAGATCAAAATATAACAACTCCTACAGTGTACCAATCATATACTAAAAAGAGATATTCTTCATATTGGTGCTATTAAAAATTACTGTTGTGCTTTATATATTCTGATACTGTTCAGTATATTTTCGTGAGCTATAAACTGGTAATATCCTTCTATATTTAATTGATCATTGCATGCATTAGTTGAGCCTTGCATTGTTAAATTGCTTATTTGCTTTGATCATTAGACCTCTATTATTGTAATTTTAATTTTTTAGACTAAGTGATTTAATCCAAGTGGATTAAGATTTATTTACACACAGATTCAAGGAAGCATAGGTGCTTAAGGGGTGCATTGGTGCACAAGGAGCAAAAGTGCTCAAGTGAATTTTTTGTAATTCAAAATTTGTTAGAATCTGTATTGTAACGGAATTATTTTTAATAAAAAGTTAGTCTCCAATACTAGTTAGTATAGTATTGGACGTGGAGTAGGCTATTATTATAGAGGGTAATAGCCGAACCACGTAAAAAATCTTGGTGTTGATTTTTATTACTTGCTATACTTTAATTATCCAAAGTTAGTAAATTTTCCTAATTGTAAGAAAACTTGAATATTTTTTTTATTTATAAAATCACCAAGATATTTTCTTAAACAAAAGTTCAATCTAGTTGACTGTATTCATTCAGTAGGCTGCATTAATCAGTACAGTAGACCAAATTGCTTTTCGATTAAGATTCAATTCAGTCGACCATATTCATTCAGTAGACTGCATTCATCAATCTAGTAGGCTGAATTCAAAAGTGTGTTATAATTTTTTAAATTGGTAATAGTCTGTGTCCACACTTATTCAACCCCCCCTTCTAAGTGTGCCTTATCTGAATTTCACAGAGTCTGTCAAAGATCGTATAGCTGTCTACTTTGAGATCTAAAGCATATTAAAGATCGCAAAGTCTATCAAAGATCGTAGAGCTGTCTATTCAGAGATCGTAAAGCTCATTAAAGATCGTAGAGTCTGAAAGAGATCGTAGAGCTCATTGAAGACCGTAGAGTCTGAAAGGGATCGTAAAGCTCATTAAAGATCATAGAACTTGTGAAACATAGAGCTTGCTAGTAAAGTCATCTAGCCATATACTCTAAAAACACCATGAAACTCTACGAAAAGAAAAATCGTAAAGTATATCAGCTCTGACAATGGACTGACAATGTCAGTACTCAAAGAGTGAAGATCCCAAGATAATTGCTGAACATCTTAAGTTTGAGAAGAAGAACAGATCAAAATGTGTCCAACAACTATTTAAGTGAAATGACAGGGACCCACTTAAGTGTCTTTGTAGCAGTCTGATGTGACATGTCACAGCCAAAAGCAAGTTGACACATACATTCCCAAAATTCAACAATCAGATATCTTCTAGGATCAGAGCATTAAATGAGCAACAACAACTTTCAAACAGGACAATCTCGAGGATGTCTATAAGAGGCATGTAGATTCAATCCAACAGTAACAATCACCTATCATACAAGCTGAATTGCTACCAAACTCTCAAGAACACTACTCTAGGAATCAAGAACTATTTGTTCTGTTGCTAAGTATTTTAGTACTAGACTTAAAGCCACTTAATAGCACCTCCAACTTAATCTATATCTTAGTGATTGTTTAGATCTTAGTGACCTTTGTAATCAAGTCTTAGTGACTTGTTTCAAGTTTTTGTGATTCAGTTGTTGTAATTGTTCTTAGTGAACAGATCTTAGTGATCACCCATCCTTAGTGGATTATTCCTACTCGAACAGTAGAAGAATGGACTAGGAGATCTTTGTTCTTCGAACCACTTAAAATTTCCTTTATCTTTGTACTTTCAGCACTTATATTTTTACAAAGTCATTTATATTTATTTGTGACTTAATTCCATCCATGTGCTAAATTTAGAACTGTGACTTTCCTAAATCTTTGAAAGGGGTTTTTTAAAATATTATTCTGATGTGCATAATTAAATTAACCTGCTTAATTTATAAGTTGGTAATACTTCTTTAAAAAGAAAAGTTTTCAAAAGGATCTATTAAACCCCCTTCTGGATCTCTAAGTGCCTTTAGAAAACAACAAGTGGTATCAGAGTAAGTTCTCATAATCAAAGCTTACATCGCTTGAGTAGATCAATGATACAAAATAAAACCAATTTTGAACTTGGTAGTGGAAACAAGCCACCCTTGTGTAATAAAGATAAATTTGTTAACTAGAAAGTGCGAATACAGGTGTACATGGACGCACTTGATGCGGAGCTATTTGATGTTGTTCTAAATGGCCCATATATTCCCATGAAACTTGCTCCAACAATAGAAGATGCAAACAAAGTTGTAGTCATGCAAAGGGCAGAATGGACTGATATGGAGAAAAAGCTAGTGCAGCTCGATAAAAGAGCCAAGGACATTTTATTCATGGCTTTGGAGGACGAGCTATTTTAGAACGTGGTCAACTGCAAGATAACAAAGGAAGTATAGGAACCTCTCCTGGTGATGCACAAGGGAACTAAAGAAGTTAGGGAAACCAAGCAAACCCTATTGACTCGACAATATGAAATATTTTCCTATGTCCCTGGCGAGAACATAACATCAACTTATGAAAGGTTCAACGTGCTGCTCATGCTCCCTCAGAGTATTTGGAAAGGTTTATCCCAATAAAGACTTTAATATCAAATTCATGAGAGCACTGCCAAGCAAGTGGGATGCAAAAACCACTGTTATAAGAGAATCACAGAATCTACATGAGATGACTGTGCAGAAGCTATACGGTAATCTTCTTACCTACGAGCTCGAGTTAAACCAAAGGGCAGAGATTACTTTAGAATCCAAGAGGAAAGAAAGATGAGCTGCTCTTAAAGCATCAGAGGCAGCTTCCAAAGCTCATATAGAAGATAATTCTGATGATGATGATGAAGACATTGCTTTGCTCGCTAGAAGATTAAGAAAATTTATGAGAAAAGGTAGAAGCAGCAAGCCTAGGAGATATGACAACAACAACAGCAAAAATCGTGATCACTCAAAGGACTTGTGCTAAATTTGTAAAAAGTCAAGTCATTATATCGTTGAGTGCAACAAGCCCCTGATAGAGGAGCTGAAGAAAGACAAATAGAAGAAAGAATCAGCTCTAAAGAAAGAATTCAATGGCTACAGAAGGTTCTAGAAGAAGGATAAAGGTCTTATCGCTGAGGGTTCGTGGAGTGATTCTAATAATAATTCGAGCTCAGAATCAAGCGAAGACGAAGGATCCCAAATGGCCAATTTGTGTTTTATGGCCATAAAAGCAGATAACACCACTGATAATCAAGAAGTTGATATTAGTGAGATATTTGATTTCAATTCTCCAGATGTAGATATAGATGATTTAAGAACTGCATTGCATGACATTACATCTGATCTGCATAAGTATATGAAATGGTTCAGGATTCTATCAAGGAACTATTCTCTTCTTCAAGAGGAGAAAGAGAAAGTACAAGTGGAGTTGGGAACAGCTCTAGGAAATGTTGGCTCTTTCTCTAATTTTGAAGCTAAGAATGAGAGATTGAGAAAGATAACTGAAAGATCGTCACAGAGATAATCAAATCTGTTTTCTAAAATCGAGGAACTATAGAAGACTATCTCTACGTGGAATATGTCTTCTTCTCTGGACACCCTGATCACAAGTCAGAGAGCAGTCTCAGACGAATCAGGTTTAGAATTTGGGGAATCATCGCTAGATCTAAGTGTCTTTGGGAAACAACAAAATCATTAATTTCGATTAAAAGCATCCTAGCCAATTAATTTACACCATTAATTAGCTTTATTTTTCATCCATTTATATAGTTGACTGAACTGTTAAAATAAGGAGTGTACACGCCTAAATTTCGTTAAAGGGTTAACTTGTTCAAGAAGTAATGTTAATGAACAAGGCAATTTTGTGACCCAAAATGAGGCAAGAAAATAAGACCAAATTTAAAAATAAAAGGAAATAAAAGTTATTTGAGTGCAACCCAACATGCATAAGTTGCTTGACTGGCCCATCTCGATGAGAAAGTAAATCTAAGGGTCAAAATTCAAGAAATAAAAAAGGTTGATCCAATGGTCCAAAATAAAAGGTGTGGGAATTAAGTATACCTTATCTATATATAGATACTTCGTGGCAGGACTGAGCATTCGGTTATAACTGAATAGCTCGTTTATAATTGAAAACTGAAATTAATGTATTTTTAATATCCGAATAAGTAACTGAAATTTTATCAATAAATATTTTAATTTTTTTTTCTTATTCGGTTATTCGGTTAAAATTTTTAAAACCAAACCCGAACTTGAAAACCATATATTAAATCGGATATAATTGAATTTCAAAAAATAACCGAATAATCGAAAAAATTCAGTTAAAAAAATTCGATTTAGTTTGGTCTTTCAGTTATACCTGTTTTTTACTCGGTCCTACTTGGTGGAAAAAGACTAGTTGGTAGTGAGACAACTCATTTTGAAGATCTAGGAGAGCAACCAAGAGAGGGAAAGGTGTAAAAAAAACAAAAAGTGGGCTCTGTATTCTTCATCTTCTTTTTCACTTTTCTTCATATAACTATTTATCCATAATTTAAAGAGGATTCTCCATTAGAGCTAAATGAAATCTCCACCATAGCCTTCTTTAATCTTTCTTTTAAGGTGATCTACCCCTTTAATAGGTAGAGGTTTTTTACTTAGCCTACTTGAAGATGGAGAAAGTGAGAGTAAGAGAGTATAAATCCTCTTTGAAATCACTTTTCTTGTAATCTTCATAATACGGGCATAACTAATATTTACTTTTGTTTCATTTAAATTATATCATTTACTTTTATGTCATTTTAATTTCAAACACTTTACTTTTATGTCATTTAAATTCCATGCAAGTTATCCTAATGTCATTTAAACTATTATAAGTAGCATAGATTTAATTTATGTAAGTAGTTAATTATTGTCTTTTAAAGTTGTAATCTTATTTATTTATAATTTTATTTTCAATGTAGGTAGTTAGTTCATTAATTTCTATATAAATTTTAGTTAAATCTTAGCCTAGGATGGAGATTTAAGTCTTTAAATTTATATCCAAAGAGTTTATTGACTTAGTTTTGTAACCTGCAATCTTTTTATTAGTTGTTTTAGCTCTCTTTTGTTACTGTACTTAGCACACTTCACTTATTTTGTGGATTAAAATGAGTCTAAGATGATTTACATGCCTAACAATTCATCTCAAATTCAAACATCGAACAAGTTAAGGCCTTAATAATATTATATTTATAAAAGTGACTTTCAAACATATATTAGGCTATAATAAAGCCAATATTTTCATGTTATAATATTTTGTATGCTTTTTCATAGTTAAAAAACAAGTATTGAAATAGCTTTTAAAAATGGTTTTAAAGTAACTATCACAAAGCAGAAAGTAAATGAAGCATGAAGTTTTAAGTGGTTTGGAGCACAAAAATCTCCTAATACTTTCTTCTACTCCGTGAGTAGGGATGATCCACTATATGTGAGGTTACAAAAATCACAGTTCACTTAGAAGTTTTATAACAGTGATTTACTAAGAATCTTTCAATTCACAAAGACTTGGTTAGCTAAGATCACTAAGATCTGTACAAATATCACTAAGAAAATGATGTTGTGTGAGGTATTGATAAGTTGCAATAAACTCTTCTCTCGAATGATTTAGCAGTAGAAATTATGTTCTTTCATGTGAACGTTGAGTAGAGCTGAACACTTGATCTTTAGAGCGTTGAAATTCAAAATTTCAGTAGTCTTTAAGTGTTGATGTAACAATCTTTTTATAGTAGTGATTTGGAATTTGCTCGTTGGATTATTATTGTTGCTCCAAATAACTAGGAACACTTGTTAACGATTAATTCTTTTAACTTTAAATGTTTGTCTGCTAGACCATAAACTGTCGTTTTCAGTTGTACTACGATTAGTGCAGTAGCAAACGCGTGTCTTTATCCTTATGCAACTAGTTGTTGGAAACGTTGAGTTGTTTCCTTTGTCTCTATTGTTGACTCATAACGGATAAGATCAACTTTGGGAATGTGAGTCGAGGTCGTATGGCCTTAGTCGTTGACCTATAACACTGCTTGTCAGACTGTTGCGCTATATGAATTTATCTATATAAGCTTTCAATACGTGTCCAATCGTAGAGTCAGTCTTCAAATTATTTAGTGACTAAGCTAAGCGATGCTACGTTCCTTCAATGTCTTTTGTGATATAGCTCTACGTTTTAGTCTCCTGATAATTGATCTCAATGTTCACTTAATTAAATGAACTTGTCCTCTACTTTCGAATTTTTGTGCACTAAACTTTTGCTCAATGAAATTTTGCACAAGTCTTCAGGTAGTCTTCAGCTATACAATTTTACATGGTTATTCTACGATCTAACAAGTTAGATTCTTCACTAAGTCCTTTTATAAATATTTTTATAAGGACTTTATAAAACTTACTTGTTATAAATAGACATTAAATTTCAGTTATCGTCAAATCAAAATAAGGCAATATAAATATATATACTAACAAAATGTAAACATACTTGAAATGATTTCTATTAAACGAGTAATGTTTTCATATAATTATATAAAGGAACGTAAATTGGAAAGATAAACGTAAACATACTTGAGATGATTATATATATCTAATTAAAGTTTAATGTTTTCATACAATATATATACACACACACACACATATAGGAAAAGATCTGAATAAATAAATTTTGCCACATTAAACTTAAAACGCTCAAGTTAAGTCCAACAAACCCCTTCAAATCAAGTTGGAGCCAATTTATATAAATATATAATAAGACAAAATTTTATTTTTTAGTCTTTGATATGTGACTAAAAGTTAACTACTGCCTAAACACTTTAAAAAAATCTCCCTAGTTTTATTTTATTTATGTTAAATAGACTTAGAATTTAATTACAATTTAAACACTTTTTAATGTGAAAAGAAAGAAGAAAAAAGAAAAAGAAAGGATGAATGAACGAAAAAAATTACTGGAATGGATGGAGATTATCTTCACTGGCCACTGAATGAATACCTAAAGAAGAAAGATAAAAAGGAATACTAAAGAGAGAGGAAGAACAAAAGAAAAATGAAAAGAAAATGATAGTATAAAGAAGAAAGAGAAAATAATATACTAAAAAGATGAAGATACAATGAAAAATGGAAAAAAATTGATATGTCCGAGAATATTTTCTTAGTTGACCAAAACGATCCAATGATTAAAGAGCTAATTTATCAATCTCCTTATTTAAAATTTCCATGATTTGAACCAAAAAAAAAAAAGAAAAAGAAGCTTGGCAACATAATACTAACGGTATACTGCTAAAAAAACTACTCCCTTCGTCCTAAGATAAAAAAATTTCATTGACTTTTATGGTCAAATGACCATTTTTCAAATCAATATATCTTATTATTATATATATATATGTAAAAAGCCTATAAACATTATAAATTACATACAATTTAGTACTAATCTCAATGTTTGCTTTTTAAAAAATATAAATATATATGTTTAATTGTTAATTTTAAAAATGATCAATTTGACTATAAAAGTCAATGAAAAACTTTTATCTTGGAACAGAGGGAGCATCAGATTGATCAAAACAAGCGTCTTAAGACGTGTGGTTTCTTGTTCTTTCTTCTCTCTCTTCTTTTCTCACATTTGCATGTAGTAGTAGGTAAGTAGTGTCTTTTTAGCATTAACGAGTATATCCTCCAAGTATTAGTGAATCTAGCAAATATCCAACAACATTTATGATTTGCATGGGTAAATCTTGTTCTTGGTTTTTGGGGTTTTTATGGGCTTCATCTATTGGCCCATGTGGGCGGTTATCCTCTTTCTTACTCTTTGTCTAGCTATTTAGTTCTTGCATGGGGAAGTTTGAAAGTATAGATGTGAATGTTGGTTAAGTTAAAGTGGTTCCATTTTAGTGTTGAGTTTTCTCTGAGTGTATTTCTGTAAAAGTTTTCAATGGAAGAATCGGAGGATTCCGATGAGTATGTTTTTATGACACCAGGTATCACTACAACAAAATAGCTTTTCTACGGCCTATTTTTAGTGACAGAATTCGGTTTCAGTGACCGAATTTCGTCACTAAAAACCGAGACAACTATTTTGATCGGTGAGAGAGTAATAGCGAAAGAATTCAACAATGGATTTACCATCGACCAATAGTAGTGAGCGATTTTTGTCACTAATCCATGGCAGCGGTCTGGTAACGTGTCGTCACATGTCAGTGACAGAATTAGCTATCGCAATCCATTGCTAATGATTACTATTATTTTTGAAAACTCGTCGCTAAAAGTTAATAGCTACCGTTGTCCGTCCCTAAAGGGGTTTTTTTATTTATGAAAAAGTTGTTGCTAAAAGGCATCAACGACCAATGTCGGTCGCTAAAAGGTAATTTTTTTAAAAATATCTTTTCTGTTTTTATGGATTTTCCAAAAAAATTGTACTTGTATTCCTGTCCCAACACACATCACAACAAATATATAACAACTCAAATTCAATCACACCAAATAAGAAAATCAAAACGAAAGTACATATATATACAATCAAATCCAACGAAATCTGACTAATCAAAGTACTAAACTAAAGTCAAAATACAATAGGATCCGATAAATATCTAAATGTACGTGGTACAAAAGACAAGAAAAATAGCTAATACTCGAACTTAGCTAGTTACCTAGCTCGCATCATCGTCTAAACGCTCCTAAAACAAAAAAAAATAACATGTTCAATATACTATATATGTTGACTAATATGATTTAATATTAATTTAAAAAAAACTTATAGTAAATGTTAAGGTTACCTCGCCATGCTCAGGGTCTTTCCCCTTCCTGCCATCGGGGTTCCTCCCCATCCTACCGTCTAGCTGCTGTCGCTACTAATCATCTAAACTCAAAGCCTTTATATGGTCGAAAAGTGTACGAAGAAGAGTAGGGTCCCTGCATATCATCTCAATACAATCAGCAACATTATGTGAGGTTAACTGGTATAATGACTGCGTCGAACGACTACCAGAACTGTAGGTACTATTACCATTTAGTTGGTGACGGTGCCCCTGGCCCTTAACATAATTCTTTTTCACGATCGATGCCATCTCCTACAGTTGTTGATCTAATGGAGGGCGGTTGCTACCATCGGGATAACGTTCGTCCATCGAACGCCTATAACTATCCTAAAATATGATAAGTATATATATATATATATATATATATATATATATATATATATATATACACACATCAAAACACACACACACACACACACACATATATATATATATATATATATATATATAAACACATAATTATGGAACATATATTTATGAAAGATTACTTAAAAACTATAAATAATATAACGTAATAAAAACTTACAGCTATCTCTTTAGCATCAGGCAAGCCATCACGCGTGGCGATATACATATCCACCCAATCCACAAGCTGGCCCTAAGCCACCTACAAATATGACAATTATACATATGTATATCTTGTACATCCATACTAATATCATACTTTAACATTAATTAATAAATTTAAACTTTGTGTGCCTTTTTAGCAAGATGTTGAGATTGTGATATACTATCACCTTTATATGTGCCCTTTACCTTCTCTCTTCTGCTGCACCTACGGCCCTGTTCTTGGCATTGATCTTACACTTCTTCATCCACTCCTCAGCCTACCACTGCGTACACATCCCACTCCATATATCGTGCGAGCACCACCAGGGGTTGTACTCGTCCATATGCTCCTCAGTCTGTCCTGGATAATCAATCGCTGCATTATATAACACATTTTCCTGTTCTTTCTTGAAATTGTCTTTTGTTTGAATAGGACACTTATTCCAGAAAACTCCTGAATTTTCTCAGCATCTGTCTCAGCCTGTCTGTACCTTTTCTGGAAAAAAATAATATTAGAACAGTTGTAATATAATTAAATGAGACTACACGTTACTTAATTAAAATATTCATAAGTAATAAATAAAAACACTTGAAACTCCTGCCAAACTACCTCCTTATGTACGACAGGTGTGCTGGACCACGTGATCATATGCATAGGCCAGTTCTGTGAGTAGAGTTGTGAAATACACTTCACAACCTTAATATCTGCAAAATCATCAAAATATATAAGTATGCGTTAATTAGTATCTATAACAATTTTAATATCAATTAACTATAATAAATGTTATTTAATTAACTTACCACCCATTAGGTTGAACCTGTACTAGAATCCGATCATCTGGATTTGTCGGGGTCTTCGGGGTTTTATTGGGACCTGTACTAGAACCTGTACTAGAATCCGCCCCAAGCCATGCTTTTTCTATGCTACCGATGATGAAGACATCTATACAAAAAAAAAATACCATTATCAGAATACCGATAATAATCAAACAACTAAAATGACAATACACGTAACAAGTATATAACGTATAATGAGCATGACAATAATAACTAAAATGTCTATGAATATGACAAGTATATAATATATATATATATATATATATGAGTTAAGTACTACAAGTAAAACTAAATGTACATTTTAACAGAAATCACTGTGATTCTGAATCATTTTCGACAGAACGAGGAGATTTAAAACCATCTTTTTCCTCAGACTCGGTGTCACTATCGCTCAATAATTTTTCTTCCTCACTGTCAGTGTGATTATCTAACTGATCTATAAACTCAAGATTCAATTCCTTATCATCACTTCCACCCTCTAACTGATTTAGTTGATTATCGTCCTCAACATTTATTGGAGGAGGGTTACGTAAGGTCTCCTCTTGGTAAAACTCTCCATCTACTAATTGGAACCTATTGTACGTGGGAGTATGAATGACAACTTGCCAATCTGTCGGCAGTCTATCGCTTTTCTTGATAACACTAGGAGTGTAGCATACTTGTAGTGTTTGAGTTGGCAACACAAATGGTGCATTCACGTACGTCTGTCTATGGAGGTTAATATCGATAATTTCATGTTGATAAACACGTATCCCTTTTTCTAAATTAAACCGTTGATGTGACGCCCCCAAAATAGGTTCACACAACCCATTTTGAGTCACTAATTATATTCTATAAAATACAAATACAAATATGAATTTTTCCATTAACAACTAATATATGTCGTGCAAAATATGACAACACACGTACTGTGACTTTCAATACAAATACAACTTAAGTTCTCAATATACTTATTGCCACACTAATAATAATGTATTGAGATACTTCTACTGTCTCGGACCATTACTCCACTCTCCGGCTAGTCCCCGCTACACTCTCATTTCCTGAGGAAAATAATGGAACAAAAAGGAAAAAGGTGAGCACAAATAGCCTAGTAAGGAATATCATGACTAAGATAATGAAGAATAAATTATCTTTAGCCTTCAATAGTAATAATTAGATATTTAAAGATATTATAATTGTTCAATAACAACAATTGCAGCGGAACAAACTATCCATTACAAAAGTCAAGTAGATTATAATATCTACCATCTTCTATAAGTTAAAGGTTCACCGCTAATATTTTATCCATGTAACACCAATCAACAGTTCCTGTTTATGAACATCCAAATCAACAGTTTATGTTCTATGACCTCTCTTTGCACTATGTGCCAAAGATATTTATTGTAACCATCGGTCATGATCATGCCAAATGTTAGTTCATCTTTGCACTGCGGGCCAAAGAGAACTTTCACCATTAGCCTTTGTCTGTAACACCAAAAGTCATGATTATACCAATACACAGTTTGGTCATAATCATGTCACGCCAATTCATCTTTGCACTACGGGTCAAAGAGAACTATCGCCACAATTTAAGTATGAAGATGATGACAATGATATAAAATAAATATAGTGAGATTAAGGATAAATATTAGAGATTTAATTTATCTAGTGTCAAAGATTGTCCAAATTACCAATATGATGACCAAAATGTGGAGTCAAATTCAAGAATGATATTCAAGATTCATATTTCAAAGATAACGATATAACTTTCAATAGAAAGATGCTGGTAAAATATTAGATGAAGCACAAACTATTAAGGATATTCTACTAATTTAAGGAATTTTCACCATTTAATAATAAGGTTTTGGAATCAAACAATAATTTTTAATCATAAATGGAGAAATATAAAAGAAAACGATATCCCTTGAAGAGTACAAAAGAAATGATATTCTATACGAATATGAAAAAATATATGAAACTGCAAATGGATTTTCACTCGTCATGCAGTCGTCCACGTAGATAGATCATTTCCACAATTTAATAAAGAATGAATACGAAGGGTTATTCACCAGGCATGCGTTAATCCGCATGGACTGTAACGACCGAGAATCCTGAAAATTGCCTTGTAATTCGAATTTTTGAATATATTAATGAATATATTATATTTTATTAATATTATTTTTGTGTTGAATGTTTAAAGGTTGTGTGACAACCTGGATTGTGTGAATGCATGAAATTTTACGTGTTATAATTTGGTTTAAGTGAATAATTGATTTCGCGTAGCATCGCTAAATCACTATTCACGGGGCACGTTTCCCGAGGCACTATTCATGCCATAATATTTTTGTGTCTTTTTCGACTTTAATAAATTTCATAAATACGTGTATGCGTACGAATAATTTTTTCAAGTGTAGGAAATCTTATTTGAGCTGATACGTGATTTTATCTGTATCCGAAATGTGTTATATGGGTGTTCCGAATAAATGGACAAATCCCACAATAATTATTTTTATGCGTCCCAATATTTATGGTAATACCCATTTTAATTTTGGGTAGAGTTATTTACCAGTTTTGGTACAAAAGTGGGAGTTTTCGGATATAATTTTGGTGTGTTTGGGTATCTATTTTGGCTTATTACTCCAAGTGGGAACCACCAAACCATTTTCCACCAATCAAATTGCTAGGAATGAGAGACTGGGGGGGAGTATTGCCGACAAGTTAGAAAAAATTGGCCACCATGAGCCACTCCCATTTTTCTCCCACTTCTCCCTAATTCACTCATCCACTTCTCCCAAATCATTTTCCAATTCTCTCTTGCATCCTATTCAAACTACCATCAGCTGATAGAGAAAGAGAGAGATAAATCTGCTGCAAAGAAGGAAGAAGTCGCTGGAGGTCGCCGGAAAAAAGTGAAGAAGGTCGCCGGAAAAAGGAAGGAAGAAGAAGAAGAAGGCACGAATAGAAGAAGAAGATTATTCAAGCAAGGAGAACCCCCAAAACAAAGCCTAGCCGAGTTTCTTAATCATCTAGGAAGGATTTACAGAGGTAAACACCAACCAAATCCTTTCCATTCGATTTCTTGTTAAGATTTTTCAAGTTTTTCTTAATTTTGAGCTCTTAAGCTTGTGGGTCGGATTTATGGCGATTCTTGGTGTTTTTGTTTGTTGTGATTATTTGTAAATATTGTTAGGAGACTATATAATCCATTAATAACATCAAAGTGGAACAAAAACGCAAGAAATCCTTACCTTGGCTTAATGAAGCAAGAACAATGGACTTTGGACATGAACTTGGACATTGAGACTTTTTAGAGGACTATAAAGCTATGATTTCGTGTTTGTTAATTTTGTTTGTTGTTATAGTATTGTAGTTCCATGGGTTACGAAGCTAACACAGTTAGAATGGAGTAAAAAGGAGTTAAAACAAGTTCGTAGGAATGATTTTTGTAAAACTTGTCAAGAACTCGAAGAACAGTTAAAACGAGTATGAAATTTGTACTTTGGCCTAAGATTTGGCCATGTTAATGTTTATGAGTAATTCTAAATTTTTGATATGTTGTAGCCCCATAAGTTAGGAGTCCATAGAGTCCAAAATGGACCGATTTGCTTGTGTATTGAAGGAGTTATGGAGGTTGGAGTGGCCGGAGGTTGGAGTCACAAACTGGGAACAAACCCAGAATCCGGCTACTGCAGAATGGCGCCGCAGCGCCACTCATAAGCCTTGCAACTCATGCTGCAGCGAGGGGCATTATGGGGAAAAATCGAGGCTCACGCCGCAGCGTAAGGCCCAAGCACTATGGCTCACCGGGGAGCGAGACCCCCGACTGGGTAGTCGTAGGGAAATCAATGTGTTCTAATGATGCAGCGTCCGTTTTTAACCATTATTTAAAATGTGACTAATTGTTGTGTAAATATGTACTTAATTGTGTAGGATATTAAGGAGCGTGTGTTGTATTATTGTAGCAGCGCTTCAGGCAAGTTCTCTAACCCTTGTCTAACCCTTGTGTTGGGCAAGTTTCCTTACCCTAGCTCGATTTAATATTGGGCAGGTTTCATATTTTATACAGGTGTTGTATATTGTTGCAGTTTCATGACTCAAATGGAGTTATTACTTTTAAATCATATTAGTGGATTAATTATTGTCAATTATTCCACCTCCAAGATAATTATTGATATTCGCAGCTTATGCATTTGAATTCATTATCTGTTGTTGTATTGTGAAACGTTTAAGTTCTTCATTCATGAACTGTCTAAGGAAATAGTCTACGCCACTTATTTCGGCTAGACACGTACAGGTTATTATTTTAAAAGCTATCCAAACCGATTGTTGGTGCGGATTATTGGACTGAGAGAGCAACCCTTATGTAGGGGATGTTAATGTTATTCAATGCAGTCAGAGCTAAATGTTATGCATATACATAGGTACGAGAGGTTGATCCCCTCGAGTACTACTGACGGGCCAGGCGTTTAAAAGGGCTAGTTAAATAACTAATCCTTTGGCCAAATAGTTCATGGTCTATTGGACCACTCAGCAGTAAATAATTAATATTCATCATTTCTTTTGAACTTTGATTATGTCACTTCAGCTATTTCATCATTGTTCATAAATTGTTGATCTATGCGACTATTATTCTTATTCATTCATGATATATATATTCTTTATTCATTTTAAACTTGCTGAGCAAAGTAGTTGTTCACCCTTACTATATCATGAACCTATTACAGTTAAGCCGGGGAGTTCCAAAGCGGACAAAGGCAAAGGAAAGCTTAAGGAATAGTTATATGACTATCCCATTATGTAATCGTGGGATCGTTTTGTATTATTATGGTATTCCCCGACGTATTTTATTTAAGGTTATAGACCTTGGGACCATAGTAAACCTTTTGTAATGAACAACATATGTTTATTTATTCTGCATTAGTTGATTTATGTTGTTTAGAAGTGTATGGATGTATTTTATTGTGAGCACCAAATTCGAGGTATTAGTACCTGAATTTGGGGGTGTCACATAGACAGGTTATACCCACAGATTAATAAGGAATGAATACAAAAGGGTTATTCACCAGGTACGGTACTCCGTACAAACAAGTTATTCCCACAGAGTAATAAGGAATGAATACGAAAGGTTATTCACCAGGCATGCGTTAATCCACACGGACATGTTATTCCCACAAATTAATACGGAATAAATAACCACCCTTATGAGTGTGAAGTAAAATAATATCACTTGCGAATATGAAAGCAAATGATATTACATACGAGTATGAAATAAATGATATCTCCTACCTTAGTTACAAGTGACTGGATGTTGCTTTCTATAAATTTACTAACTTGGACAATACTTGTATAGCCCAACACACTACGAGAGAACGTAAGAAATTTAGGGAGTAGAAGGAAGTATAAGCAATGAAGTTGTGAATTTTTTTAAGATAATCCTTCATATTTATAGAAAAATCAAGGTGAGGGCATTTTGGTCTTTTTCCTAACTTTTATTACACTTATACCCTGGGCATATCTTGAAATATTCTTTATTCCTTATCATATTCTTTTAATATATTTTATACCTTAGTATATTCTTAGAATATGCTTTCTCTTAGGGTTTTAACCGTATGGTAAAATAAAAACTGAATTAAATATTTACTGACGGTAAGTTACTATTGAATGGCCTGTGGGTCCCACGGGAGAAACAAAATCTGAAGAAATTATTCCACGAAAATAAATTACGGGTCCCACCGATCAATTAGTTGTGGGTTCCACGGAATAAAGTGTGGGTTCCACAGAAATATAAGTTAACTTACAACAAACATTTCACGTATTTTTAATCAACACTATTTCACACTTTCAACAATTATTCACCATTAATATTATAGACTTATAATTTTGACAACCAGATCATTCTCAAGAAAAAGGGGGCCTTCCGTATAAACGGCGCGCAATTAAATAACCTCTTTCTTTGACAGAATTTTTAGACATTGTCAATAATGCTAAAATATCATATCAAATAATATGAGTTACAGTGTCGTGACAAATAATATAAAATACTATGCAGATGCTACTGTAACAATTATTGAATCAAAATACTGTGCAATTGCTACTTTATCAATTATTGAATCAATAATATAAAATACTGTGCAACACTGTGTGCTACTGTGGAATACGCGGTACTACTATGGAATAACGCGTACGACTGTGGAATAATGCATTTTACTGTTCTTTTTATTATCGTGTATTTCAACAGTTGCAGGTAATAATATTACTGACAAAATACTGTTGTTTTCAGTATCCGACAATTAGTCATTATGGGGCCCACCACCGTTATCAATTTGTATAAAAATATTAATATTGTCCTTTTTCATATCCGACAATTAGTCGTTGTGGGGCCTACCAATATTTTGTTATTTCGGCGTCGTCGTACGTTATCAAATATAATATTCTCCAACAAAAGGAATATTCTCCAACATACTGTATATCAGATAATTTATATATAACACCCTTAACTATAACATTATATCATTTAAGCACTTTACTATGTAGAATAATAATCATAAAGAAAATAATAAACTCTTATTTAATAAAGTCGGGGTCTTAAAATCTCCACTCCTTATGAAATTTCGTCCTCGAAATTAACGTACGTACCTGACATTTCGAAGAGGTGAGGATACCTTGCTCTCATTTCAGATTCTAACTCCTAGGTCATTTCCTTAGTATCATGGTTTCTCCAAATTTTGGATTGTTTGATATCATGGATTGTTTTTGAAAAATTGGAACCTTCCCGAGTTAGCATAATGAATCATGTGGTGAGTTGAGATGGAGCGTAAAACGCACTCCCTCATAAACACGTGTAGAAATCGAGATAGAGCGTAAAATGCACTTGTTGGATGGAACATGTGAGAGGGAGCGTAAATGCACTCACTTATGAGCTTAAGTGAGATGGACTATAAAATGCACTCACGAGAAAAGGGTTTTTGAAATAAAAAATATTTTTGAAACAATTGGGAAAGGGTGTATAAGCGTTAATAATGATCCAAGCGTGCTTAAATGTTTTGAATATCCTTTTGTTCCTCTAAATATATGTTTTATCTTGTTAGTGGAGATTGATGTGAAAAGTTAGCTTCTAGAGTTGATATTGAAAATCTTTTATGAAGCATTTGATTTTATGAGCTTATTTAAGTTAAGGTTGGTTTGAACATTTGGATGCACACACACACTTTTGTGGTCACGAGTAATTGTGAACCAATTTTATGTTGAAATTGTAAGCATTACATGATTTGGAAATTTTCTTGAAGTTATCGTTTTAGAAAAAAATTTGGGGCCATTGTTCAAATTCGTATTAATTCATTGCTTAAGTAGTTGTTTGTTAGAATTAATTTTTGTTCTTAATATTTTGCTTGAGAACAAGCAAAGATTCAAGTTTGGGGGTATTTGATGAGTGATTTTTATACCTATTTATTAAATACTTTTGGCCTTAATAATTTATAATCTTAAGGTATTTTATTTGGTTTTTATGTGTTTTTATCGTATTGTTGTGTGATGTGGTTTTGTATTGTTTTATGTGTTCTTGTATTGCTTTTATGTGGTTTTACTTTGTTTTGCAGGAAATAGAATAAGAGCTATTTGGATCAAAGTTTGGAGTTGTCATGTTTGAGTTTTCGGTTTGCCATTGACATAACAGTTGCTTGATGCCCAATTTCGACCTTGATCCAGCTAGTATCTCTCAATTCTTATTGAATGAAAGTTGTAGATCTACTTCTTAGGTTTCTGGAACATCTTAAATCATCCCAATCGGAGTTCGGATGAGAAAGTTATGGCCATTTTACCAACAGACGTCGAAGTAAAAAATTCCAGAAAATTGCCCGGCATAGCAGCTCCACAATGCCCGGTTTAGGTCAAATTTGGGCGCCACAACGCTGGGTCACAAAAATTGACAGATTTAAGCTGTTAAATGACCAACTTAAAGACCCATTCCTCACATCTCATTATCTCATTCTCTTAGAAGCAAGGGGTGGCGTCTAAAACACCATGGGAGCTCAAGAGCAAGCTACCTAACAAGGATTGGAGAGCATGAATTGGTAGGGAGTTCTTGGAGATTGAAGATTTCTTCCATAGAATTTTTCTTCTCTAATCCTTTCCTTTAATTTTGTAATCCATGAATGTTGAATACTTTGCTAATGGTGTTTAATTCAATAGCTATGAACTAATATTCCGTTTTATGATTACAATGGAACTCAATGTATAGTTTTAATTGAATTTCTCTCCTTTTGATTATTATGATTCACTTGTGGATGGATTATCATATTTTACACTTCATGTATTGATTGCTTTGCTAGTGATTATTGTAGTTCTCTATATGAAATTAAAAAGTGGAATATAGAGTTTAGACCTAAATATGATAACACATGGTATGATTATTCTTCTTAGGATTGAATACATAATTTGTATATAGGATAAGAATATACTTATATGACATGTGTAACCATTGTGAGAATCTAATCTTAATGACTCATTGCCTAATTTATTTCACATAGGAATATAGTGATTTATTTAAAAGGGGGATACTCATATGACCATCGGAAGAGGCTTATGAATACTTAGAATTCTCGGTTAACAATTCATGTGATTCATTAATTAAAGGGAGAGTTAGGAGATTGAACGAAGCATTGCACGTCAAGTGTTCGACAAAATGCTTGTGTGGGGAAATTATGATCTTAGCTTGTCTCACCTTGATATCAGTCGTTGTTTGTTGTTTACTTTGTTAATTAGAATTTCTTTAGTTTCATTACTACCTTAAATCAATTGTTTAAATAAGATTGAGACGTATAAAGTTGGTACTTGGTAAATATTAGTGATAATTCCTCGTGGGATCGACAACTCTCTTATCCCTTTATTACTTGTTGACTGTGTATGTTTGTCCGTATTTATTGATTGCTAAATCAACCAACATGGTATCCACCCGTTGACGAATGCTTGATTGGGCCCCAAACATCTGAATGTACATAATCAAGTATATTCTTACTGGTATGTTCTCCTCCCTTGAAGTTGACTCTCCGTTGTTTGTCGTACACGCAAAACTTGCAAAATTCCAAACTGCACATTTTGACACCTTTCAGCAACTGCCTTTTGTGAAGTTATTTCATTCCAACTTTACTCAAATGACCAAGTCGTATGTGCCATAATTCTGTGTTATCACTGTTGGCATTATCCTATACAGAAATTGTTGTTTCACCTGCGACTGTGTCCCCTATCAACTTGTATAGGGTGCCCTTTTTCTGACCCTTTATAATTACCATTGAACCCTTGGTAATTTTCATGACACCATCTCTAACTGAGATACTACAGCCTATAGAGTCAAGTACTCTAATCGATACCAAGCTTTTTTCAATTATGGAATATACCTTGCATCACCCAATGTTCTGATAACCTTGTCAAATATTTTAACTTTAATGGTGCCTATCCCAATAACTTTGTAGACTGCATTGTTACCCAATATCACGGAACCACCATTACAGGATATAAAAGTATCAAACCAATCCCTGTAAGGGGACATATGAAAAGAACAATCAAAATCCAAGTACTAATCTATAAGATTGCTACTGTCTCTAACAGATAAAAGATCACCCTATGAAACTTCATTTTCTGTCACTGTATATATAGCTCTCCGTCGCTGCAGATATCTGCTTGCTCAGCAACATTAGCAGAATTTTCAATTTGCTTACCTTTTTTCTTGTTCTCCTTCTTCAACAATGGATACTAGTTTTTGTAGTGGCCCTTCTCGTGGCAATGATGACACTCAACCTGAGATTTATCTTTCTTGCCTGCTCTTAACTGAGACCTTCCTCGTTCCTTGTCGGATTCTTCTTCCAATTAAGACCCCTGCCACACCCATCTAAAAATACAAGAAGACTGTCTTCTTGATCTTTGGAAGTAGTGTCCTTGAACTTATCCTAGTACAGGATTGCTGACATCACATCGTCAACTGCAAGCTTTTCCTTCCCTACAAGGAGAGTAGTCTAGAGACTTGAGTATGAATCTAGTAGAGAGACAAGAAGTAATAACGCTTTATATTCTTCGTCTAGCTTCACATCTATACTGGTTAACTGGGTCACCAATCTATTAAACTCATTAATATGATTGGTCAAATCTGAACCTTTTTCCATCTAAAGCAGGTACATTTCCTTTTTCAAATATCATCGATTTGACAAAGACTTCGACTTGTAAACTTTCTCAAGTTTCTCCCACAAGTTATTTGGAGAGGTTTCTATCAAAACTTGATATTTGATTTGCGGTGCCAAACTCAATCTGATTGTTGCCACGACCTTTACTTCAAGTTCTACCCATTTTTCTTCTACCATATTCGCTGATTTCTTCTCATTCCCTTCCAGTGCCTTTGCTAATTTCAGTTGAACCAATACATCTTTGACCGTACTCTGCCAAAAACTAAAATTTGACTTTTCATCAAATGGTTCAACATCGTACATCATACTTGTGTTTGTCATCTTTGTATTTGTGACCTGCGAGATTTCTCAATAAATGGATCGTACCAGTTAACCAGGTAAGTGTAAGTCGGGTGGGAGTCTCTTTATGCTTTTACAACGGTGAGTAATTAAATAACCACATTTCTTAAAAGAAACTGCCTTCTGAACCACTTTCCTAGACACCAACTACGTGAACTAAAAGCTCTGATACCAATTGTTGAGTAATCAAGCATATAAAACACTAAGATAAACACGCACACTTTCTGTATATATGAGATAAAATAATGACACAAGAATTTTACGTAAAAATTCAACTGGGAAAAAACCAAGAGGAGAGATCTCAAAAATCCACTATGAAAATAATATGGAGAATACAAACTCTCAACTGAGAAATAAACTAAATGCTTATTTTCTCTCTACACCCTTACACTCTCTATTTGCTCTCACTGAGCTTCTCTAACTCATTGTCGTGGTCTGTCATTCTTGCAAACTGAGTGCTCTATTTATACTTGAACTAGAGGAAGCATTATTCCTTGAATCTTGGGACAAAGTCAAGAAGCAAAATCTGTTGCACACAAATTAGATTTTGCGCATGCATATCGTATACAATTTTATTTTCTTGCCTGCAGACTATTGTACTCATTTTGACAAATGTGACCACAAGCATTTAATGAGGAGGCCACCATTTGACAAAATATGAGACAATTTTCAACACATGGATTTGGAAGGGTATTCTTAGAGGAAGGGATATGGTGATGCATGGGTTGGCTAAAATTATTGGGGCAGGAACATCTACCAAAATCTAGTCTGATTTGTGGGTAGGATCAAAAGATAAAAGGTTTATCCCTCCAGTCTCTTCTTGTATGACAAATGAGGATTTTGAGAAGTATACTGTTAGTCAATTATTGGACCCAAACACTAAACAATGGGATGTTGCTCAAGTGAGGAGACTTGTTGCTCCAAGTCAGTGGTCATCAGTTCTTGCTACTCCGGTTTCCTGTTTTAATGCAGAGGATAAGCTAATGTAGTGATTGACAAAGGATGAAAATTTCACGGTGAAAACTGTGTATTATCTGATAAATGAGATGCTTCAGCGGAATAATCAAATCATCCACCCTTGTCAATTGATGCAGCCTAGTACTCATGAACTGCAGCGTATTTGGAAACTTGTTGTTCCAGCAAAGATCCAGTACTTATTTCTTTGGAAAATTGCAAACAATGCTCTGCCTTTAAATGCCAAACGAAATTGTTTATTCCCAAACACGTCGTTGCAGCACCGGCCCTAGGCTAAAGCCCAAAGTGCCCGGGCTTTAGGCCCACTAAAATTGACAAATTTTTAGGGCCCTCAAGAGGTATTTGTGTTATGTATATATATACTCAAACAAAAGAGCCCAGCCCACGTCAGTTTAAATATAAAGGCACACAAAAAATTTAGAGTAAATTACATATATTAGTACATTTTTGAAAATAATTACAAAAATTATACATCCATAAAATAATTACAAAAGTATTACACTTTTTCATTTTTATTTACAAAAGTATTATCTCTCCTCTCTCCTTTCTCCTCTTTCCATTTCTTCTTCTTCTTCTCTTTCCATTTCTCTCTCCTCCCTCCCGCCGCCTCCCTCCCCCCGTCTCCCTCCTTCCTCCCGCCTCCCTCCTCCCTCCACCTCCCTCCTCCCTCCCGCCTACCTCCCCCTTTCTCTCCCTCCTTCCTCTTCCCTGCCCCTCTCCTCCGCCTCCCTCCCACCTGCCTTCTTGTATATTGTGTGTGTTTTAGTGAAGTAACTAGTTTTGGTTACCTTTGTATTTAAGGTTGGTTACCTCTGTGTTAAGGTTTGGTTACCTTTGTATTACAGTTTGGTTACCTTTATATTAAAGGTTGGTTACCTCTGTTTTAAGGTTGGATACCTTTTGTATTAAGTTTTTGTTACCATTGTATTTAGGGTTGGTTACCTTTTGTAGTAAAAGTTGGTTACCTCTGTATTAATGTTTGGTTACCTCTGTATTAAGGTTTGGTTACTTTTATATTAAGGGTTGGTTACCTCTGTATCAAGGTTTGGTTACCTTTATATTAAGGGTTGGTTACCTTCGTATTAAGTTTTGGTTACCTTTGTATTTAAGGTTGGTTACCTTCGTATTAAGTTTTGGTTACCATTGTATTTAAGGTTGGTTACCTCTGTATTAAGGATGCTATTCCCACTTGAAACTAACTCTCCTCCCTTCTCCCGCCTCCCTCCTCCCTCCCGCCTTCCTTCCCCCACCGCCTCCCCCCTCCTGCCCCCCGCCACCTCCCTCCCTCCCGCCCCCCGCCACCTCCCTCCGCCTCCAGCCTGCCTTCCCCCTCCCTCCTCCCTCCTCCCTCCCGCCTGCCTCCCCCCTCCCCCTCTCCCTCCCTCCTTCCTCTTTCCTTTTCCTCTCGCTTGTATTTTGTGTGTAATTATTTTGTGTGTGTTTTATTTTTGTAATTACTTTCTAATTGTTGTATATTAATGTTAAGGACCCAAAAATTTATCCAATAAAATAGGCCCAAATTTTTATAACAATTCGCAAAAGGCCTATTTTTTTGTTGTCGCTTTAAGCCCTTAAAAATTCAGGGCCGGCCTTGCGTGGTTGAGATGCGTTTTCTGTCATGATCAAGATGAGGGGGTAACACATTTATTCTTGCATAAGTTGGAGGATAGTAGCATTTTCTGTATAGGGATTCTTTGGATTATTTGGAAACACAGATGTGATATTGTGTTTAAAGGAGTTGAGAAAAATCCTGGGGCTATTTTGGATAAGGTTCAGGAAATTGTGGAGCAGTGGAGGCAAGCCATGATGATTAGGAAATCCAGTTTAAATGTCAATTCTTAATTTCGTAGAGGTCTGTTTTATGAGATGCAGGATAGGGAGATTAATTAGTATCATGTTGAGTTCATTAGCAGGAAATCAAGGAGGTGCGACAATTAGGAATCTATGTTCGGATGGTAGTTGGGTGAACTATGTTCGTTTTTTAGTTTTTGTAGAGTTAGGAAGGTTCCTAGACTTTCAGTGGACAAAGCTAATCCTTTAGCTTGCCAGGCTAGGAAATATCGATGTACTTGTTTTCAATTTTAATGCATGGTTTATTGTTACCAAAAAAATAAATAATAATACAAATAAAAATAAAATAAAATAAAAAATATGTTACTCCTTCGGTCGCACGAAATAAATCTTATTTACAAAATATACACTTTAAAGACATAATATTCTTTCATATTTACCCATAAAAATAATGAATTTAATTTAGTAGTAGTCATAGTAGTACAACTATATTGTTAACTTTTAATTAAAATATTAAGTCATTTATACCATCTTCAATAAAAAGATAATTTTTTTGTGAAATAATATTTATTTTTTATTTTCTTGGTCAGAGGACACTCTTTTTATGAAACAAAGGCAATTCAAATTATAATAATAACAAATAATAATATAAAAATAAATCCATATTAATTATTAGCAGTCAATTATGAATTAATGACAATATAATTGATATATTTATTCGTTTTTCAGCCAAGTTTGTAGTTATTCTAATATCAATAGTTACTTAATTTATAAAATTCAAAAACAAAAAATATCATATGTAGAATGATTAAGAAATTTAAAATAATTATATGTAAAAATAAATATAATATTTTATTCAAAAATAATTTTGTGTTTCGCACGGATTAGTTAGCTAGTTTAGATAATTTGGTAAAAATCTATTTTAAAGATCTTAAATACATATTTTCTGACTCATACTTATTTTACAATATATTTACATAAATATTTATCATTATCTGCATGTACTATTTATTTTACAATATCTTTACATAAATATTTATCATTATTACTAAGTCATGCAAATTATTAATCTTTGGTATTGTTTTGTTTCTTAATATATTTTAATTTTATTTATTTATTATTATTTGTCTATGTGGTACGGTCCAAAAATATGAACTGTCTGGGACTCTGGTGTAGTTTTAGTCTAGCTTTTTTATGAAACAAGAACGGTGTGGTGCAGTTTTGATGCAAGTTTTTTTTTAGATAAATGCTATACCAAATCACTTAATAACCGTTATCGCATTACACCATTAGCATCCGATCCGCAATGAAAAGGAAAAACAGCTATTTAGTCCGTGTACTTTTACTTTAATTTTAATTTAATCCTTATATAATTTTTTTTAAATAATTGTTTGTATAATTTTGTGGATAATCAATGTGATCCCCAATTTATATGTATGTGTGAGAGACGTGGAAAAAAAATTCTATGCGGCCAAAAGCTCTAGATCTACGTGAAAAATGAGGGACAAAGAGTCTTTTTCATTTTTCCTCTTATTTTCTTCCCATTTCCTTCTTATTCACTTCCGTCAATTTAGGGTTCTTGAATTTGGGCGAGCTCTGCAATTGGGCCATTTGGGTGAGCTCTGCAATAAATTGCCATGGATTCTTGCAATTACTCGACTTCTTCGGCAATTAGCAGCGTTTGAGGTTACTTTTGCCACTGTGGATTGAAGTGTTTGGTACAAACTGCTACGACAAAAAAAAAATTGCGGGAAATGATTTTTTGGTTGCCCAAATTGGAAGGTAAAATTCGAATGGACTTGTTTATTCTGTTTATCAAAACTTGATCAATCACTAATGCAGTTTTCATATAGGATCAAGTATTGCGATGCAATTTTTTTGAATGGTGTGATTCGGAGGTGATTGAAAGTGAGAAATCAGTTGTGTTATCACTGTCAGAAGAGATTTCCCTACCGAAGAAGAAGATTGAAAGTAAGAAGTCCAAGAAATTAAAGCTAAAGTTGAAGATTAACACAAGTTGAAGAAGAAAAAGAATAATGCAGAAAAGAGGGCAAGTTTAATTATGTTCTGGGTTGTTTGTATAACTATTCTACTAAGTTTATGTATGTATAAGTTTATGTATTTATAAGTGTTCTGGGCTGATGAATTCAATGTACTCTGTTTTATCCCGGTTTGTTTGTTCTCTGTTTTAATGAATAAAAAAGAGGCCTATTTTGATTATGTTTAGTTTGTTAGTTTATGAACGTACTTTGTTTGGTTCTGGGATGCTTGGTTTTGAATGTAGGAGTAACACAGAATTACACACATGAAAGGCTATTATGTTTTGAGACACACGAAGTAATACTCTGTTTTCACATAAGGAGTGCTCTCTTTTGACATACTTCATAACTGCAAACCAAGCCTTGACAAATTCATTAGTACAAACCAATGCATCACAAATGCAGCCCCAAATATAATTCACAAGCAACACACAAATTCCCAGAACAGTAAGAAAAAGATATGGATCAATTGTGTTCCAAAAATTCCCATAACACTAAGCATAATACCAGTAAACATCAGTTTGTCTCACAAAAATATACAAATAACAGCAAATTTTAGCTGCTCCCAAAGATATCAGTTTGGATCCATTAATTGTTTTACAAAAATTAGTAATTATTTCAACTTAAACCAACTTAAAACGAACATAATCCCCAATGTATTATATATTAAAATCCCCAAAAATAACTACTTCAACTAATAAATATTTCCAATTATAGCTAATTAAAACTGCAAATTATTTGGATCCATCTTCCTTTTATGTGCAACTTTTGATTGATTTCCCACAATTCTAGGTGATCTCTTTGGTGCAACACTGGATTGGCTTCCCATAACTCTAGGACTGTATCTCCTTGGTGCAGCACTGGACTGACTTTGATTGACTGCAGTTGTAGTTGAAGCTTGACTTCCCCCTGTTGCAGTTGAATTGGCTTTTTTACTCCCTCTTGTAGTAGAAGATGTGTTGTTAAGTGACAATGGGCCACCAAGTCCCTAAAAAATAAAAAGTTAAAAATTATTACAAGAGTACTGTCAAATAGATAAAGTTTAAAATTTTAATTTCTTTTTTAAAAAAAGACATACATTTACAAATGAATTTCCACTTAGGGATATCCAAAGACCAAAACCATGTGGAATGTTATTATTTCTTCTCTATTTTTTCTGTGGTCTTTGGGAAATGTTGTTTCCAGTTTGTGAAGACTCTCCAACATCTCCATACTGTTGTGGTCTTTGGCCAATGTTGTTTCCAGTGTTTGAAGAGTCTCCCTGCTGTCTTCCTATGACTTGATCATTATGGGATACAATAGTGTTCTTTTTCTTTCTAACTTGGAAAATTTGAGGTCCCACTGGAGTGTTCTTGCAAGTAAGCCTGTTATGCCCATATTATTTACATTTTGCACACTTCATTTTCCTACCAACTCTACTAATTTCATTTGGATTTTTCCTTTGTTTTGGTTCTTCATCTGCAGCCTTCCTCTTATTCCTTTATGGCCTGCCAATTGGCCTTTTTTCTCCTGGTGGTAATACTGCCCTCTTACCAGTCACATGCAACATCCTCTCACCATTTTGTGGGTGTAAAGGATAAAATGGTGAGAGGATGAGCATATGACTTTATAAATGTGCTTCACTTGTACCAGTTAGTAACATATTTGTCGGGATCATCATTTATGAAATAAATGGCACAAATTGAATGAGGGCAAGGTATTCCTTAAATCTAATTGCCACATTCTACAACTACAAGTTAGATCATTCATATCAACTGTGTACCCCAAACTGAAAGTAATATGCCCTCAAGCCAATTACATTTGATATAATAAGCATTTACTTTGTAATCTTATTCAAATATTAATAATAATATAAAAGGCATATTTTATCCATGTTAATTGGTTGAATTAATAAATGTGATAAGCCCATAGTTTTCGGGCAATACTTTTAGAATCATGATGAGATCATGCTAGTGAGATCTAAATTCAAGAAAGCTCAAAAACTAAAATGTTCCTAATCGTTGGATCACTAATATTGGGATTACTGATCCGGATAGATTGGTACATACTATGCTTGATCTTTAGAAGATGATGATTGATCTCATAATCATTTGTGTGGAGACACTAAAGCAAGTATATAGGTGCTTATTAGAGAATAAGTTCACTGAGCGTGACTCGCTTAAGAACCCTAATGGAGTTTTATTCACCTGTCAATAGGAAGTTCTTAAAGTGATAGTAGTATAAGTGATCCTTGGACTTGAGATCATCATAGTACCTTATGTATGCTGAGTTATACTTTGTCATATTCCTTAATACCTTAGTGTATGTTATAGGATATATACGGGTATAATAAAGTATACACAAAGGTAGATGAATAATCAACAAAGGATCTACCACTTCTAATAAAGGGAGAGAATATCCTATGCGATTTGATAAATGACAGCTTAGAAATCCCTGGCCAGGGTTGAATGAAATTAGAAAGGAGTTTCTAATTTACATTAATCGGAACTGTGCATTCTTGGATCGAAATGCATATGATTAAATAAAATAAGACTTGTCAGTAATTCGATGTCTTATATTTAATCGGGACATTGTATGGTAGAAGGATTGAATTGTACGGTAACTACTGCTGAATAGGTTTTATGTGATTAAACATTGATTTTATATTATACGGATAATCATGATACATTATCGTAAGGTGTCCCTCATGATGTAGAATAAATAATATTTATTTATATATGAATTAAAGGAGTTTAATTCATTATAAATAATATTAAAATAATTATAATTTATTTATTCTATGACCGGCATAATATTGAACCTAAAGGGTCACACCGCAAAAGAATAATTTTGTATTGGAAATAATTGGCTAAATAATAATAAATTAAGTATTTAATTTATTAGTTGAATAAATTGAAATGCTTAATATTTATAATGATATATTTGGAGAAATATTGAATTATAAATTAATGAGAGAAATCTTATTATTATTATTATTTAATTCTTAATTAGATTGAGAATTAAATTAAATGAAAATGTGTTGTCCGATTTGTATATGAACAATTTACGCGCAAGTATACGCGGTCAACAAGTAATAAAGAGTAAGTAGAGTATCGATCCCACGAGGAATTATTACTAATGTTTTCCAAGTATTAACCTTTTATCATCTCAATCTTATTTAAACAAACGATAATTATTTTTGTTGTTTTGCATTAATGAAGATAACAAATAATCAAAGAACTATGGAAAGCTTTAAGATAATGAAATCAAATATTAACAAGTCTAAGATCACAATTTCCCCCAATACTTCACTTGAATATCCTAACTCTCTCTTTTCAACTAGTTAAATCACAAGAATTGTTATCCGAGAATTTACAAGTATATACAAGCCTCTCTCGATGGTCAAATACGTATTTCCCAATGCGGTGTATAAATATCTCTATTCTACACACTAGCAAGAATCCAATATCAAGAATAATCAACAAGACACGTGTCACCAAATCTCATTAATCACCCTATCAATTACCAACTTTCGCAATGGAAATCATTAAGCATGATTCTCAAATGGATACATGTGGTATTTAGGTATATGTCTATCCTAAATACAATCAAATTATCCATTCATGAGGGTAATAAATAAAACACACGTCACTTAATTTCATAAATTACCCATGGGAATATCTAATTTTCACATGATATCATAACAAGGTCTCAACCTATACTTCCTCTCTCAATTCCATATAAGTTCCCAAGGTAATTACTAGCTAGGTAATTAATATATAAAGCACAAATTATGATATCCAATCACAAATAATTAACCAACATCAAAGAGAGAGCATTCAATTCAAACTATGTATTGGGTTCCATTGAAATCTTAGTAAATAAGTTCTAGGTCATGGTAACTACAAATAACATCATATTCAATTTATACATCATGTTGGATTACAAAATAGAAGGGAAAACTAGAGATACAACCACTTTTGTAGATTTTCATCTGATGTTTGATGGATTGATGATGAACCCTAGCTTCTCCTCCATGGTTTTGCAATCCTTGATGCTTTAGCTCCTTGGCCTTGCTTGATTTAGCTTGATTTTAGCACTTTGGCCCTCTAATTTGATGTAATGTGTAGCCTCCTCTCCCTAGAATTGCTGATTTCTATCTCCTTTTATCCTCTATTTCGTGCCTCCCCTGTTAGTATAAACCCTCTGGATGCCTAACCTAGCTTAGCCCTCCAAATTGGACCAAAATCCCGCACATTTTAGCTTTCTGCTGCAGGCGAGCTCGCCCCGGCGAGGATTTTGGCCTACGTTTTCTCGCCCCCGCGAGCTCTCGCCGCGGCGAGGAATTTGTGTAGGAAATTCCCGCCCCGGCGAGCTCAGGTAAAATGGCCATAACTTCTTCGTCCGAACTCGGATTTAGGCGTTTAAGTAGGCTATGGAAAGCTAAGAAGTAGCTCTACAACTTCCATAACTGGAGCTCGTCAAGATAATGTCCGAAGCAAGGCTCAAAATGGCCTGGAAGCAGCTGCTGTGTAAAATGCATGCCAAATCCGATGGTAAAATTATCATAACTCTCTCATACGAACTTCAAATTGGATGATTCTGGATGTTCTGGAAAGCTAAGATCAAAATCTACAACTTTCGTTCTTTGAGTTTTGAGAGATTCGGATTGCATCATGGGTCAAATGGAGAAACAAGCAGCGGGAATGCTAGATTCAAGCCAAAAACGCATCGATCCAAAGGGCCTTTATTTCAATACCTACAAAACAACGTAAAAACACATAAAAGCACACAAATACATATAAAAGTAATACAAAACTATATTACACAACAATAAGATGAAAACACATAAAACCAAACGAAATAGCTAAAGACTTACACATTATTAAGGCTAAAAGTATCCAATTTGTGTGTATAAAACACACTCATCAAAATGCAAATTAAATAAAATGGTAGTATACTTGTTTAATGTTGATTAAGAAAGTAACACATGTTAATTGCTTAAATGAATAACATGTGAGTTAGGAGCAAATGTATACTTACATTTTGTGTAAGTATTATTTTTGTAAGTATCCTAATAAGATTAGGGTTTCCTAATTAACCTAGCATATTCATTAGCCTCCATCTTCAGAGTTAAGAGAGAAATATTAAAAAGATCATCTATGTGTTCTTAAAGAAGTGTTCTTGTTATTTTAAATTGAACAAACTTGTAAAAGAAAAAGGGATGATGTGAATCATACTTTCATATGGCACTGTAGACTCAGTCACATCAATGAAACAAGATTAAACAAGTTGCATATAGATGGATTTTTAGAACCATTTGATTTTGAATCATATCCAACTTGTGAATCTTGTCTCATGGGTAAGATGACTAAATCTCCGTTTAGTAGACATGGAGAGAGAGTTGCAGAGTTGTTAGAGTTTGCACACATAGATGTATGTGGACCTATGACAATAGATGCTAGAGGAGGGTATTCGTATTTCATTACATTCACTGATGATCATTCAAGATTTGGATATGTGTATTTAAGGAAATACAAATCCGAATCATTTGAAAAGTTCAAAGAATTCAGAAGTGAAGTAGAGAAACAAACTGACAAAAGTATTAAGATTCTTCGATCAGATCGAGGAGGAGAATACTTGAGCAACGAGTTTCTTAATCATCTAAAAGAAAATGGTCTTCTCTCACAATGGACGCCTCCTGGTACGCCACAATTAAATGGTATATCTGAAAGGAGAAATCATACCTTGTTAGACATGGTGCGGTCCATGATGAGTTTTACTGATCTTCCAATATCATCTTGGGGTTATACCATAGAAACGGCTGCATATCTACTTAACAAGATTCCCTCAAAAACCATCCCCAAGACTCCATATGAGATGTGGACAGAGAGGAAATCCAGTCTTAAGCATGTTAAGATTTGGGGTTGTACCGCTTATGTAAAGAAGTTACAAAGTGACAAACTTGAGACTAGATCTGACAAGTGTAAATTTGTGGGGTATCCTAAAGAAAGTTTAGGATATTATTTCTATAACCTTACCGAGCAAAAGGTGTTTGTTGCCAAACACGCTACCTTCCTGGAAAAGGAGTTTATCCTTGAAGGGGCTAGTGGGAGGAAAATAGATCTTGAAGAAATTCAAGAACCATAAATCACTACAGATCAAGTGGATGAACCTATTCAAGTAGATATAACTTATGTACCACAACCGAGTCATAAATCTGGAAGAGTGCCGAAAATACCTAAAAGGTATACACTCATCATAGAAGATGATGATGAGGTACGCATCATAACTGATGATGATTCAGTAACATACGATGAGGCTATGAGTAGTAAACACTTTGAGAAATGGCAAATAGCCATGAAATCTGAAATGGACTCCATGTATGAAAACCAAGTATGGACTTTGGTTACTCCACCTGAAGGCATTGTGCCTATAGGGTGTAAATGGGTCTTTAAGAAAAAGACTGGAGCAGATGGCAAGGTGGAGACCTATAAGGCCAGACTAGTTACAAAAGGTTTCAAACAAAGACAAGGAGTTGACTATGATGAAACCTTCTCACCAGTAGTCATACTCAAGTCTATCCGAATTTTGCTTGCGATTGCAGCTTACTAAGACTACGAAATCTGGCAAATGGACGTGAAAACGACTTCCTCAATGGGAAACTAGATGAGGATGTATATATGATATAGCCAGAGGGTTTTGTTTCAAAAGTTAGAACAAATCAAGTATGTAAGTTACAAAGATCCATTTATGGATTGAAGCAAGCTTCTCAAAGTTGGAACATCCGTTTTGATGAGACAATCAAAGAGTTTGATTTTATCAAAAATGAGGATGAACCATGTGTGTACAAGAAAGTTAGTGGGAGTGCTGTGACATTTCTGGTATTATATGTTGATGATATATTACTAATAGGGAATGACATACCGATGCTACAGTCAGTTAAAATTTGGTTATCTAAACACTTCTCCATGAAGGACTTGGGAGAAGCATCCTACATATTGGGGATAAAGATCTATAGAGATAGATCAAAGAGGATGCTCGGCTTGACCCAAGGTGCATACATTGATACGATGCTAAAGAGGTTTAGCCTGCAAGACTCCAAGAGAAGGCTCATACCGATGAGTCATGGAGTGAATCTCTCTAAGAAATTATCCCCAAAGACACATGAAGAGAGAGATCGCATGAATCAGATTCCTTATGCTTCAGCAATAGGATCTATCATGTATAGAATGATATGCACCAGACCTGATGTTGCTTATGCACTAAGTATAACAAGCAGATATTAGTCTAATCCTGAAGAAGAACACTGGAAAACTGTGAAAAATATCTTAAAGTACTTGAGAAGAACTAAAGATGTGTTTCTAGTGTACGGTGGGTTTGATTTGAAACTAGAGGGCTATACAGACTCAAGTTTTCAAACTGACCAAGATGACAGCAAATCTGTATCAAGGTACGTATTTACCTTGAACGGTGGAGCAGTGAGTTGGTAGAGTTCCAAATAGCAAACAGTTGCTGATTCAGTGACAGAGGCAAAGTACATAGCTGCATGTGAAGCTGCAAAGGAGGTTGTTTGGATTAAAAAGTTCATTACAGAACTAGGGTTGATTCCTAGCATTCAAGGACCAGTACCGGTTTATTGTGACAACATTGGAGCTGTTGCACAGGCTAAGGAACCCAGGTCTCATCAGAGATCCAAACATGTTTTGCGGAGATTTTATTTAATTAGAGAAATTATTGAAAGAGGAGATGTCACCTTAGGAAGAGTGGACTCTCAAAACAACATTGCAGATCCATTTACTAAAGCATTATCACAAGATCAGTTCAATCGCCATTTCGATAAAATGGGTATTAGATACCAAGGTGATTGGTTTTAGTGCAGGTGGGAGATTGAAAGTAATATGCCCTCAATCTAATTACATTTGATATAATAAGCATTTACTTTATAATCTTATTCAAATATTAATAATAATATAAAAGGCATATTTTATCCATGTTAATTGGTTGAATTAATAAATATGATAAGCCCATAGTTTTCGGGCAATGCTTTTAGAATCATGATGAGATCATGCTAGTGAGATCTAAATTCAAAAAAGCTCAAAAACTAAAATGTTCCTAATCGTTGGATCACTAATATTGGGATTACTGATCCGGATAGATTGGTACATACTATGCTTGATCTTTAGAAGATGATGATTGATCTCATAATCATTTGTGTGGAGACACTAAAGCAAGTATGTAGGTGCTTATTAGAGAATAAGTTCACTGAACGTGACTCGCTTAAGGACCCTAATGGAGTTTTATTCACCTGTCAATAGGAAGTTCTTAAAGTGATAGTAGTATAAGTGATCCTTGGACTTGAGATCATCATAGTACCTTATGTATGCTGAGTTATACTTTGTCATATTCCTTAATACCTTAGTGTATGTTGTAGGATATATACGGGTATAATAAAGTATACACGAAGGTAGGTGAATGATCGACAAAGGATCTACCACTTCTAATAAAGGGAGAGAATATCCTATGCGATTTGATAAATGACAGCTCAGAAATCCCTGGCCAGGATTGAATGAAATTAGAAAGGAGTTTCTAATGTACATTAATCGGAACTGTGCATTCTTGGATCGAAATGCATATGATTAAATAAAATAAGACTTATCAGTAATTCGATGTCTTATATTTAATCGGGACATTGTATGGTAGAAGGATTGAATTGTACGGTAACTACTGCTGAATAGGTTTTATGTGATTAAACATTGATTTCATATTATACGGATAATCATGATACATTATCGTAAGGTGTCTCTCATGATGTAGAATAAATAATATTTATTTATATATGAATTAAAGGAGTTTAATTCATTATAAATAATATTAGAATAGTTCTAATTTATTTATTCTATGACCGGCATAATATTGAACGTAAAGGGTCACACCGCAAAAGAATAATTTGGTATTGGAAACAATTGGCTAAATAATAATAAATTAAGTATTTAATTTATTAGTTGAATAAATTGAAATGTTTAATATTTATAATGATATATTTGGAGAAATATTGAATTATAAATTAATGAGAGAAATCTTATTATTATTATTATTATTATTTAATTCTTAATTAGATTGAGAATTAAATTAAATAAAAATGCAAATTAAATAAAATGGTAGTATACTTGCTTAATGTTGATTAAGCAAGTAACACATGTTAATTGCTTAAATGAATAACATGTGGGTTAGGAGCAAATATATACTTACATTTTGTGTAAGTATTATTTTTGTAAGTATCCTAATAAGATTAGGGTTTCCTGATTAACCTAGCATATTCATTAGCCTCCATCTTAAGAGTTAAGAGAGAAATATTAAAAAGATCATTTATGTGTTCTTAAAGAAGTGTTCTTGTTATTCTTAAGAGTTAGGAATAAAATTAATTGGATTAGCCATCGAAGATTTCTAGGAAATCAAAATATTATTTTTTGTATAATTGTTCTTGGTGGATTACCTCTAGAGTGCTACATACACTTTGTAGCTAGTGTTTAATCTAAAGAACAAAGATTGAAGGAGCTTGAAGAAATCAATAAAGGAATGTAGATTGGAATAGCTTGAAGAAATCAAGAGAGGGGTAGATCTTGTAGCGGTTCAAGAGTTGAATCATCAAAGGTATTATCTCTTGTTAATCTTCATCAATTAATAGCTATGCATAAGGTGATTCATGGGTAAGTTGCAAAAATTTTCATTTTCATTTTCCGTTGCGTATTACAATTAGATTGTGATTTTGCAAACTTACATAGACTCTCATTCTTCACTTCAAATTGATTCACTGAATTATGTTTGCACCTCAAAAACCTATGTTGTTCTTTGTTTTTTTTTTAAGTTTTTTCCTAATTTATAGTCAAATTGTTTCTCCCCTATCTATCAACTTGATCATTGTTTATCAAACCTAACCATCACTCCAAATCTTATCTCATCTAACATAGTACAAATTGGTTTTCTTCTACTTTCATTTATCCAGCCATTAAATGTTTCACACATGTTATTTTCTACAGCTGCACTACTAGAATAAGTTGAGAAGGAAGCTTTTACCCAATGGTGAAAGCCATTCCTCGTTAGCCAGTCATATGCCTCTTAACTTGTGTCTTTGATGTCATTCATAATTCTAACAAACTATTCCTTTGTTGCACATTTAGTTGCCTACCAAAACATGGCTCTCATCTCCACACCAAATTTTTACTTCCTGAAGTTGGCATAGATGTATCTAGCACAACATTTATGCTCCGCTTCAGAAAGAATTTCATTCACAACATTGGTTAAACCCTGTAACATATGTATTAATCCCATTGTTCCAATTTAAAACATTAAATTAAAAGTTCAAAAAAAAACAATATACATAAAAAAAAATTTATACCTTTTGATCAGATATAATTGTCCACCCTGCCCCTGTAGAATTTGTGGCCAAATCTCTTTGCAGGTTCCTCAAAAACCAACCCCAGGAATTAGTGTTTTCTCCCTCAACTACAACCCAACCACTAGAAACATTTGATTGTTTCCATCTCTTCCAACTGCAGATAAGAGCTCTCCATTGCAATATGTCTTTAAAAAGCATCCATCTATCCTAAGCACAGGCCCACAACCTTCTTTCCATCCCTTTTTTCAATTAACCTATCATAACAGACATAATAGCTCAGGAATTCTTGCTCATTGTCTTTAGGCTTTGTTTTCATTAGTATTGTGGTGCCTGGATTAGTTCTGACAATTTCAGCTTCATAGTCCTACAATTTGGCATAGTGAATTTTAAGTGCACCTTCTGCTTAGATAAAGCTTTTTTCTTGGCCCTATAACATTGTACCCTAGTAATGAAGGGATTTAATACCATGTACGCTAGCATAAGTTTACATGTTCGAGAACTAAAAACATACTTCTTGAAGCGTATTAAACTTTGGTGCAGAAAATCTCGAACAAATCTACGACCCAGCGGCATCTCCGAATTACAATCCGTGTAAGATGAAAACGGAGCTCAATTCCACGATCCGTTCAACTAGATTATACAGAGTATTTAGGAGCTCTTTATTCTTTGCAATGTGCTCAAAACCTCTCTCAATATAATCATCAAAATTATTATCCGATGTTTTTCCAAAAGAACCAATGTTCTGCATATAATGAAGGAGAGAGAGAGAAGCATATTGAGTGGAGTCACATGCCTTATAGTTAAAAGCATGGATGATTCACTAATGTCCAAAGACATGGGTGTCCTACACCAAATAATGGTGTATTTCACTACCATTTACCAACATCTCCCACTCACCCATGGTGGGGACGATGTAATCCTCACATCTGCAAAAATATATCTCAAACCAGAAACTCGTAAATCTTCAGTTGCCAGATCGTGCGACCGCTGAGTTCACCTGCAGTGCGGGAGCTTTATATCAAACCCGTTAAGGCCAACATAAAGACATCTACCCTTTTAAAGAAAACAGTGCGGGAGCTCTCACGCCAAACTCAATTAGTTCACGTAGATACTACAATCCATAAAATCAGAGTATCCCAGACACATTTGATTTTCACAAGGTCAAGTCTCTAATCCCTCAGAGAGCCATACTTAACCACCTTTGGGCCCATGTCTATTTCACATCTCACTTATTACTATATCGCTATAGAAGCACCATAGTTGTCGACAATAAGTGCAGAACGAGGTGAAATCAAATTGTCTTCCCTTTACCCTAAGATAACTCAGATATGAATCAACTGCTTTCCCAGAATCGGTACTTATTGTCTCATCAATCCTGACCGTAGGAATCAAAACCAAAGTAGCAACATCAATCCATATCTTTGTAGTATAGTCAAAGATCACAAAGAGCACTAGATGTAGAACTAACAATCATGTCCTACTGGACTCACATGGTGAGGAAACATGGATTCACTCTCTCACCTCCATTGCTTGATCGCTTAGCTCATGTAACTCTCTCACAACATACTATTCTATAGCCTTGTTATGTGGACCTTAGTCTAGTCACTCCTAGAGTGGCTAACTTGAACATTTCAAATTGCTCGCTTATCAAAGCGCCACATTTGAAATTTCGTGTCCAGTTATCATATTACAACAGACAATCTCTTCAATATGAGCATATGTCTTCTAGTCATGCCATACGGATCTTAGTTCAGTCGCTCCACAAGCGCCTAACTTGAATTTTCAAATTGCTCGCTTTTCCAAGCGCCAACTCTGAACTTCACATCCGGCTATCAGTACAAGTTCATATAGATGGTGGGACATCTCATATTTGGTTAACTAAATTAACCTCATCTTGGCACATGCCAAGGTGACATTATGTTCATTTTGCTCGCTACTAAGCGCCAATTGATTGCTTATCCAAAGCATCAATAGCTCGCTACTCAAAGTGCCAATCAAATGAACTATCTTAACCTTGCTCGCTTTTCAAAGCGCCAAGGGTGATTGCTCATGTGAGTGAGCCAATCAACCTGTTAACATATATTTAGTGTGTGCATATCCAATATGCATAATAACTGTGTTAACTAATAATATTTATCATGTGCGTTATCACAATCATAAGTGGGAACAAATGAATCTCGCATATATGATAAATGTCTCAAAACAATAGTAAATATCTCAAATACAAGCCATACAATGAGTGATATTCCAATAACAAAGAAAGTACATCAAACCCTACGAAGGCCTAACGAACTAACATGCCTCCAAAAGGCATCTTTCGGAATAGGCTTCGTCAAGGGATCCGCTACCATAAGGTCAGTGGACATGTACTTCAATATCAGCTCATTATTCGCTATATTCTCTCTAATAAAGTTCATCCTCAGGTCAATGTGCTTCGTCCTACCGTGATACTTAGGGTCCTTAGTGTAATCTAGGGCCGCTGTACTATCATAAAAAATAGTAATGGGGTCTGAAGCATTAGGGATGACTCCAAGATCCTTGAAGAATCTACTCAACCACATAGCTTCCTGAACAGCTGACGTACATGCTACAAACTCTGACTCCATTGTCGAAAGAGCAACGCAAGTCTGTTTCTTACTACACCAAGTGATGGCGCCACCATGTAGCAAGAATGCATATCCTGAGGTCGACTTGCGTATTCCCTGGTTACCTCCCCAACTGGCATCGGAGTAACCAATCAATTACAGGTCCGGTCCTCCATAGCATAACATGTAGTCGAAAGTACCCTTCAAATATCGCAAGATTCTTTTGATTGTCTTCCAATGAGTAATTCCAGGGTTTGATTGATAACGGCCGAGATAACTAATCGCATATGTTATATCAGGCTGAGTACACACAACTGCATACATTAGCTTTCCTATAGCATTGGCATATGGGTAATGGGACATTTTCTTAATTTCCTCGGGAGAAGTAGGGCATTGTTCTCATCTGGAATTGCTCTAGAACCTTCTTCAGGTAAGTCTCTTGTGACAAACCAAGAAGCTTTCTTGAGCAATCTCTATAGATCTTAACTCCAAGATAAGTTGCTTCTCCCATGTCCTTCATCTTAAAATTAGAGGACAACCACCCTTTGGTAGCAACAATTATCTCCTTATCGTTCCCAACTAGTAGAATATCGTCGACATACATAGATAGGATAAGGAATTTATCTTTGGACCGTTTGATATACACACAATGGTCTTCCTCGATCATCGTAAACCTATCACTAATGACGGCTCGATGGAATCTGAGATACCATTGTCTGGAAGCCTGTTTCAAACCATAGATAGAACGTTTGAGCTTGCATACTTTGCGCTCTTGTCCTTCTATGATAAAACCCTCTGGCTAATCCATGTATATTTCCTCAGCTAAATTTCCATTAAGAAAAGTTGTCTTCATGTCCATTTAATACAACTCTAAATCCAAATGTGCGACAATTGCTAAAATGAGTCGAATTGAAACAAACCTTATAACTGGTGAGAAGGTTTCCTCGTAATCAATTCCCTCTTGCTGGGTATAGCCCTTGGCTACAAGACAAGCTTTGTACCTTTCAATGGAACTATCCGCCTTACGTTTGACTTTAAGAACCCATCTATTCTCAATAGCCTTTCCCCCTGGTGGAAGGTCAACCAAATCCCAGACTTGATTAGTCCTCATGGACTCCATTTCATCCTCCATTGCAATCATCCATTTATCGCTTACAACAGATGATAGAGCATCTCGATAAGATCGAGGTTCCTCCTCTTCCCGTGTATCAGCCACAAAAACATTCCCCTCAATCTCAAAGAGACGACGTGGAATGTTACCTCTTTGACTTCTACGTATTTGAGGAACAAGAGACTCCTCATTCGATGAAAAAGAACTACTCGAAGGTATCTCACTCCCATTATCTACAGGAGCCTAAGGAATATCCTCTTCGGTCTCTACTGTACAATTTGGGGTGCCTAAATCTTCCTCCATCTCATAAAGGTTCATCTCTTTGTTCACATCACCTCTGTTAGGGAAATCCATCTCAAGGTAATCTGCATCTCGTGACTCTATCTCGGATATAGTCCTATCAGGCTGCTCTCCAACAAACACATAGCCTTTGGAGTGTTCAGAATATCTCACAAAGATACACTTTTTACCCCTCGGGCCTAACTTCCTATGTTGATGAGAAGTGTTATGTACGAAAGCTGCTGATCCCCATGGCCGCATATGGCCAAATTCGGGCTTTTTGTCGGTCCTCATTTCATATGGGGTGGACTGAACTGATTTTGAAGGCACACGATTAAGTATATACGTCGCAGTCAACAATGCATTACCCCAATAAGAGTAGGCAAATTTGCTTGCGCCGTCATAGATCTAACCATGTCTAATAATGTCCGGTTCTTCCTCTCCGCCACACTATTTTGCTGCGGAGTTCTAGGGATTGTCAGTTGCCTAATTATCCCTCTTTTGTCACATAGTGCTTTAAACTGATCAGACAGATACTCGCGGCCTCGGTCAGTTCTTAGTGCCTTAACACTTTTGTCTAACTGTTTCTCAACCTCAATCAAATAACGTCTAAAGCATTCTAATGCCTCAGACTTATGAGAGATCAAAAAAGTGTACCCGAAGCGCGTATAGTCATCTATCATTGTGAGAAAGTAGGAACATCCATGCCTTTCTTTCACATTCAAAGGGCCACAGATATCTGAATGAATGAGCTGCATAGGTGTTTCTGCCCTAACAGCTTTACCAAATGGTTTTCTAGTTGATTTACCTGCTAAACAATGTTCACATGTGGGTAGATTGACCTTAGCAAGTGGGCCTAAAAGACCTGCTCTAGCTAACCTAGCCATTCTATCCTGTCCCATATGGCCTAATCTAGCATGCCATTGAATTGAACTATCTTGATCATTTTCAACAAGTAATGAATAAGAATCATCGATATTAATACTAGAATCAATAGTATCCAAAACCATTAAACCATTTGATACAAAACCATATCCATAAATATTCGTCCCAAATGAAATTATTACAGAATTATTCTAAAAAACAATAGAATATCCCAAACGTAGTACTAATAAAATAGAAAATAAATTCTGTCGGACATCTGGCGCGTAAAGTAAATCTTATAGGGTCAATGCTAAGCATCCTCGCATTTCCAGTTTGTAAGTGCAGTGCCTAGCACGTGCACACTAGAATCGTTACTTTTCTGCCAGTCGGAATGCGGCGATATTCCACAAATCCACTCCGATCTCTAGCTATGTGGTCCATTGCTCCGAAGTCTACAATCCACATATGGAGAGAATGAACAATAAAACAGTACTTGATACTAAGCACATAGATAAATTAGGACTAGGAATTACCTTCTTCGGCTCAGTGCATTCACGAGCGAAGTGTCCCGCCTTGCCACAATTATAGCATGCCATCCTGGCCTTGTCCTTCTTACCAGAACCTCGTTTGCCCCTTTTCCATTTGCCGATACCACCACTCGTAGCCCCTTTAGACGCAGTGGGATTAACAGATTTCTACTTTCCCTTCTTGGGTTTGGGCCTCCAATTAGGGTTAGATTCAGCTACATATGCCCTAGAGTTTTTGACAATCTCAAGGCGCTCAGCCTCAATTTTCAGGTGACGACGAATATCATCAAAATTCTTAATATTCTCGTTATGGGTCATGTTCACCCGCATATGTTCCCAATTGTCGGGAAGTGAGCGAACCACTGTAGAAATCTGTTGCTCGTCTGATAATTAAGTCTCACCGATTTTTAATTCCCGAATTATATTGGCCATAATTTGAAGGTGCTGTTTCATAGTGTTATTATCACGTTTTTTTGTAACCATCGAATCTTATGGCTAATTTCCTCAGCCTTATCAACGAGGTGCCACCAAACTTATCTTTGAGAACTTCCCACATCTCGTGTGCAATAGAGTACTGTTCATACTCAAACAGAAAGTCATTGTTCATGCAGCTCAACAACGTTATGCGAGCGATACGATCCTTTTTGCGCCAACTTTCGAAGGCTGCAACCTTAATCAGATCATCTGCATTATCACCCTCTGGTTTTACCATTTTGGACAGTAAGGTTTCTTCAACCTCATACTCCTCCAATATCATCCTGACTTTCCTGTGTCACACGTCGTAGTTATCTCCGATAATTTGTTTCCCTGATTAAGATCTATGATAATGTGTTTTGAAGCCATTTCTGTTGAACTAAAAAATATGAGAATTAATAAGAGATATTTATTGTTCACCGCAGTATATAAAACATCTTTGCCGCATAAACTAAATTAACATAAAAATAATGTGACATAAATATAGAAGGGAGACTTCGCCAGGCTTTGGAATCACAATCCACATAAATGCTTAATTATTTAAATTTAATTTTTAAGCGCATTGGACGTGTAATTTAGGGAATAACTTAATTAAATTATTACCACCTAAAATTACTCCCAGTAGGAACAACTGTACATGTGTACATATAGCAAATCAATTTAATTCCAAGCACCAACAATTAATATTCCAAAAATATTAACAAAAGGAATCAAATTATAGGAAATATTACTCAATTAATATACCAAGTATGCTATAAACACATGAAAAAACTTCCAAAAAATTTTCAACAGTAGATTATCAAAATAAAACATTATTGTAATTTTTCTGGAATTTTCTGATAATTATGCTAATTATTACAATTAATAAACCATAGAATAATACAATTGAAAATTAACAAAAACATCCAATTATAATAATATTCCAAAACTTTTAGTGGAAATATTAATAATAACCCAATAATAAATTTCTGTAATTTTTTCATAATTTAATGATCAATAAAACTATTTTATAATGAATTTTCATTAATAAAACAATTAAAGAAATCAATTTCTGAAAATAAAAAACAAAAATAAAATAAAAAAACCAATTGGGTTAGCGCGCGGGTCAGCACGCGGGTCGGGCCGAGCGGGTCGATTATGGGCGCGGGTCAACACGCGAGTCAGATCCACGCGGGCGTGTGAAGCCCACGCGCGAACATTAAGCAGCATCTCGCGCAATGTGCGCGCACGTCATAAGGTGGCGGTCTGGCGCGCGTGGCTTACTGGCGCCACCTTCCTCAACTCCTTTCACGACGAAAAATTTTCTGTTCTAATCGACTCCTCTTGCTGAGTTCAATGGTATGCTCAAACACCATTTTGTGAGCTTCCATTGTGAGGGTGTGATGAACGTAAATCCTACCGAGAGTGGGATATTACTTCATCTTCAACCTCCAGCCATCAGATAATTAAAGAAATGCCATATCGCAATCCAAACTTTGACAGGTCATATCTCTTTCAATATTTATCCGTTTAATGCGTATAATATGTCGTTGAAAAGCTTACAACACGTACTACGTATACATATCAACAAAAATCTAAACTAATAAATATACAAAAAGTTATTGCTACTCAAAGTGTTCGGGTTGATAATGTTTTCAAGCTTTTTAAACATTCATCAATGGAGTTTTGTGTAAACTACATACATGACATACGTATGATCGAAATACGCATGCTCTGATACGAATGAAGGGATTTAATACCATGTAAGCTAGCATAAGTTTACATGTTCGAGAACCAAAAATATACTTCTTGAAGCGTATTAAACTTTGGTGCGGAAAATCTCGAACAAATCTACGTCCCAGCGACGTCTCCGAATTACAATCCGTGTAAGATGAAAACGGAGCTCAATTCCACGATCCGTTCAACTAGAATATACAGAGTATTTAGGAGCTCTTTATTCTTTGCAGTGTGCTCAAAACCTCTCTCAATACATCATCAAAATTATTATCCAATGTTTTTCCAAGAGAACCAATGTTCTGCATATAATGAAAGAGAGAGAGAGAGAGAGAGAGAGAGAGAGAAGTGATGTGATAAAATTTAGTAACTGCAAGTGCACAGTGTTCTATTGTAGATTTGGCAAGTGCAGGTCGAATCACAGAGACTAGATTGTATCCTTAATATCTATCTTAGACGAATTAGAAATAATTATGATGGAGATAATTAATTAACTAAATAATGCAAATTAAAAATTAATGAAAATTAGTAATGAGAAAAGCTACCTAGGAATCCGAATCCACTAAATACTAACATAATAAATAATTTCTTATTTTTCAAATTATTCTCAAATTATTTTTCCTTCCCTTTAAAAGTAAAGATTCATATAATTAATATGGGCAAGCATAAGTTATGAAAAATTCACAGATTAACTATAACTTATCAAAACCTCGCAATCAATATAAGAATCATATGCAAATAATGCGAAGGTAAATATGAAGGCGAAAATAATTAGGCACTAATTTCGGAACAAAAAGAAATTAATTAATATGTAATACCTAGTTTCATCATCATCTTAGGTATTAGAAATTTAGCTATCCATGGAAATTAAAACCAAAAAATTCAAAATTAAAACTACTAATAATAATTACATGAAATAAGAACAATAATTAAAAAGAGAATTTTTATTAGATTAATAAAAGAAAGTTACAAATACTCCCTGACACTAGTACCACACATGATCGGAATAAAAGCAAAAACAAAACTCTCAATTGCTAAATAACTCTCTCCCTTCTACACCAGCGAAAAACTAAGGAAAAAAAAATAACAAGTGATGCCCCTCTCTCTAAAACAAGAGACATATTTATAGGAAAAATAAATTTGTGCCCTAATTTAGATTTATTGAACTTGGCCACTTTTGTTCCCTTTTTTTTCCTCTTCTTTCCTTTTTTGATTTCAATATCTACATGGTAATCTCCCAAAAGTCCTTTTCCATGTAGGTTTCAACTTCCTAGTGGCAATCAACTTCACAAAGAGATCTTCTAGATAAACTTTCTTTTTCTTCATTAGATTTGACTTGCACACCAAGATTGTTCCACCTCCTTCCTTTTCCTTGTAGAATTCTTCTTGAATATTTCCTTACATAAATAAGAGCATTAAATATTGCTTGATCACTAAAATTTTTACTTTATCACAACAAAATATAAAATTCTACAAAATAAAATAAAACATATTAATTAAATAAACTACTATAATTAAAATGACAAAATTAGGGATAATAAAATGTATGAATTATGTGCTTATCAAGAAGCATATTGAGTGGAGTCACATGCCTTATAGTTAAAAGCATGAATGATTCACTAATGTCCAAAGACATGGGTGTCCTACACCAAATAATGGTGTATTCCACTACCATTTTCCAACAGGTAACTTTTACTCCATACACCCTCAGTACATCATCCCCAAAGTCTGCTAAGTTCTACCTTGAATTAGCTCTAATCTAAGCCCCATACTGATTTGCTAGTCATGTGGAAGTAACACATTTAATTTCAAAGTTTTTGATGCACCTGTGCTCATCATACAAAGACTTAATTTGCCAGGAATTCTCATCTTGCATTGGACCACAAGTTACTCTCCATGGACACTTTTTCCTATCCCCACATATAGCTACAACTCTTTCCTTGTCGTTCTTTTTTTTTTTCTTATATCAACCCCTTGTCCTACTGCGTAGCTCTTCAATGCATGCTTAAATTCCTTTGCATTTGATCAATTACATTATCATGGAGATGATCATCACCTTGCTCACCCACATCTTCTTACTTTGCTCACCCAGTTTATCTCTTTTACTTTTTTTTTTATTTAATTCTAATAGCTGCTTCCTGACACTAAATAATTCTTCATCATCTTCCCCATCACTCAAATGATCTAAACTTGCACAATCTAAACTTTCATCATCATCCTCTATTTCTGATTCCTCTTCTTCATCTTCATTCCCCAGAAATTGTGATGTAATCCTAACAGTTTCTAACCACTCAATTTCATGTTATATACCACCCATACCAAACCAGTCAGGTTCATTCCCAATCCATCCCCGTTGCCATCGCCATTCTCATTAGTAACACCTTCACCTTCTGCATTTGCATCCCTATTCTTATTAGTAACACCTTCTCCTTCTACATTTGTAGCCCATTCCCATTGTCGCAATGAAATGATTCAACTTCAGTAATTGAATAGAGATCCCGCGTCTCATGTCTGAAGTATTATATTATTTATTTAATATAAATTTGTATAACATATAAATTCAATAATGATCTAATAACTATTTATATTTATGAATAATTCATCTTGAATTCTTAGGATGTAAAAAGAATTCTAATGTTTGTACATTAAAAGTCATTTTTTGGAAAACATATTAAAACTAATTTGTGAGTTTCTAAGGATCGATAAGAAAATAGATTGAGAAAAATTCAAAGCAATTTCTTCCTAAAATTTAATTCGCAAAGTTGAAAATATTTGAAAGAAAATTGATTAAAAATTTGGCTAACCCTTGACTCAAAGTATCTCTAACTTTTAAAATGCCTTTCCACACCACACCCAAGAGACTCCATTTTTTGGTGAACAGTTAAGAAATGAAATTTGAGAGCAATATTTAGATAAAAGCACTGAAGAGATTAGATGTAACACCCAATCTCACATCGAAACATGTGAAAAAATTTGTTTGTATATAAAAAATTAAGTTATTGACAATAGTACTTTCAGTTATGACCTTTTGGGTTAGTCTGTTGTGCGCTAAGATGACCCAAGAAGATATTATTGGGCTAATAGTTTAAGCCTTGTTTGGATAGATTTAGTTCAATTTGTCGGAGGTGAGGACACGAAGACCGTGAGCTTGTGGTGGCTTTGTCGGAGGTGGGGACACGAAGGCCGTGAGCATGTGGTGACTAAGATGATTCAAGAAGCTTTTATTGAGATAGTGGTTTAACACCTTGTTTGGATGTATTTGATTCAATTCGGACTTGAGATACGACTTAAGATTTATTCAAGATTTGACCCCATTGTTACATTAGAGATGATGAGGTAATAGTTAATCACCAAGGCAATTTAGCTAGAAGAGCCAAAATAAGATTTTCAAAATCCCTAATGCCCATACCCCCATCTTTTTCTGGCCTACAAATTTTTTCCCAAGCAGCCCAATGCACCTTCCTAGAACCCCATATCATGCCCCCGCCAAAAACATCGAACAATCTTATCCAACTCCTCTGTCACACTTATTGGGAGTAAAAAAACTGAAATCGTATAAATCAGAGTTGTTGATAGGGTGGACTTAATGAGTAAAATCATGCCCTACTAGAGAGAGAATTTTTGTTTTCCAAATTTGAAGTTTACTTTGAATCTTTGACTTCAAAAAATTAGACGTTTTGGACTTACTCAAAAGGGACACCCAAATATTTATGCTTTTTCGGAACTTCGCTAATGCTACAAAAATCCTGTAAAATCTGTAAGAAAAGCACACTGTAAGAAAAATATTGAGCTCCCAATATTCTGTAAAATCTTGTTGAACGGATCGTGGAATCGAGCTTCGTTTTCATCCCACAATGATTGTAATTCGGAGACACCGCTGGGTCGTGAATTTGTTCGAGATTTTTCGCACCAAAGATTAAATACGCTTCAAGAGGTATGTTTTGGTTCTCAAACATGTAAACTTATGCTAGCGTAGATGGTATTAAATCCCTTCATTCGTATCAGAGCATGCATATTTCGATCATATATATGTCATATATGTAGTTTACATAAAACTCCATTGATGAATGTTTAAAAAGCTTGAAAACATTATCAACACGAATAATTTGAGTAGCCATAACTTTCTGTATATTTGTTCGTTTATATTTTTGTTGATATGTATGCGTAGTACGTATTATAAGCTTTCCAACGACATATTATATGCATTAAACGGATAAATATTGAAAAAGATATAACCTTTCAAAGTTTAGATTGCAAAATGACATTTCTGTAATTATCTGATGGCTGGAGGTTGAAGATGAAGTGGAATCCCACTCTCAGTGAGAATCACGTTCATCGCACCCTCTATATGGAAGCTCTTAAAATGTTGGTTGAGTATACCATTGGACTCAGAATAAAGAGGCGATCAGAACTGTTCAATCGGAGTCGGGATCGGAGATAGGGAAGGCGCGCTATGCCACGCGCGCCGGACCACCGAAAAGCCTCACGCGCGCGCGCATGGCACGAGTTACTGCTGAATGTGGAGCGCGTGGGCCTCACGCGCCCGCGCGGACCTTGCCCGCCTGCCCGACCCATATCCTGATGACCCGCACCGACCCGGTTTCTTGACCCGCGAATTTTTGGAACGGATCAGACCCACGATCATAACCGACCCGCCCGGTCCGACCCGTGCACTGACCCAATTCGTTTTTTTTTCATTTTTTAATTCCAAAAAATGTTATCTTTAATTGTTTTATTGATGAAAATTCATTATAAAATAGTTTTATTGATCAGAAAATTCTAGAAAAATTACAGAAAATTTTTATTGGGTTATTATTAATATTTTCATTAAAATTTTTGGAATATTATTTTAATTGGATTTTTTGTTAATTTCCAATTGTATTATGCTATGGTTTATTAATTGTAATTAGCATAATTATCAGAAAATTTCAAAAAAATTACAGTAATGTTTTATTTTGATAATCTACTGTTAGAAATTTTTTGAAAGTTTTCTCATGTGTTTATAGCATGCTTGGTATATTAATTGAGTAATATTGCCTACAATTTGATTTCTTTTGTTAATATTTTTGGAATATTAATTGTTGGTGCTTAGAATTAAATTGTCTTGTTATATGTACACATGTACACTTGTTCCTAGTGGGAATAATTTTAGATGGTAATAATTTAATTAAGTTATTCCCTAAATTACACGTCTAATGCGCTGAAAAATTAAATTTAAATAATTGGGCATTTATGTGGATTGTGATTCCAAAGTCTGGCGAAGTCTCCCTTCTATATTTATGTCACATTATTTTTATGTTAATTTAGTTCATGCGACAAAGATGTTTTATATACTGTGGTGAACAATAAATATCTCTTATTAATTCTTATATTTTTTAGTTCAACAGAAATGGGTTCAAAACACATTATCGCAGATCTTAATCAGGGAAACAAATTAGACGGAGATAACTACGACGTGTGGCATAGGAAAGTCAGGATAGTTTTGGAGGAGCAAGAGGTTGAAGAAACCTTATTGTCCAAAATGGTAAAACCAGAGGGTAACAATGCAGATGATCCAATCAAGGTTGCAGCCTTCAAAAGTTGGCGCAAAAAGGATCATATTGCTCGCATAACATTGTTGAGTTGCATGAACAATGACTTTCTGTTTGAGTATGAACAGTACTCTACTGCACACGAGATGTGGGAAGTTCTCAAAGCTAAGTTTGGTGGCACCTCGTTGACAAGGTTGAGGGAATTAGCCATTAGATTCGATGATTACAAAAAACGTGATAATAACACTATGAAACAACACCTTCGAATTATGGCCAATATGATCCGAGAATTAAAAACCGGTGGGACTCAATTGTCAGACGAGCAACAGATTTCTGCAGTGGTTCGCTCACTTCCCGACAATTGGGAACATATGCGAGTGAACATGACCCATAACAAGAATATCAAGAATTTCGATGATATTCATCGTCACCTGGAACTTGAGGCTAAGCGCCTTGAGATTGTCAAAAACTCCAGGGCATATGTAGCTGAATCAAACCCTCATTGGAGGTCCAAACCAAAGAAAGGGAAGAAGAAATCTGTTAATCCCACCACACCTAAAGGGGCTGCTAGTGGAGGTGTCGTCAAATAGAAAAGGGGCAAACAAGGATCTGGTAAGAAGGACAAAGCCAAGATGGCATGCTACAACTGTGGCAAGGCAGGACACTTCGCTCGGGAATGCACTAAGCCGAAGAAGGTAATTCCTAGTCCTAATTTATCTATATGTTTAGTATTAAATACTGTTTTTGTTGCTCATTCTCTCCATATGTGGATTGTAGACTCCGGAGCAACGGACCACATAGCTAAAGATCAGAGTGGATTTGTGGAATACTGTCGCATTCCAGCTGGCAGAAAAGTAACGATTCCAGTGTGGACGTGCTAGGCACTGCACTTACAAACTGGAAATGCTAGGATGCTCAGCATTGACCCTATATAATGTATTTTATGCACCGGATGTCCGACAGAATTTATTTTCTGTTTATCAGTACTACGTTTGAGATATTTTATTGTGTTTGAGAATAATTCTGTAATAATTTCATTTAGGACGAATATTTTTGGATATGGTTTTGTATCAAATGGTTTTATGGTTTTGGATATTATTGGTTCTAGTATTAATAGTGATGATTCTTATTCATTACTTGTTGAAAATGATCATGATAGTTCAATTCAATGGCATGCTAGATTAGGCCATATTGGACAGGATAGAATGGCTAGGTTAGCTCGAGCAGGTCTTTTAGGTCCATTCGCTAAGGTCAATCTACCCACATGTGAACATTGTTTAGCAGGTAAATCAACTAGAAAACCATTTGGTAAAGCTACGAGGGCAGAAACACCTTTGCAACTCATTTATTCAAACATCTGTGGCCCTTTGAATGTGAAAGAAAGGCATGGATGTTCCTACTTTCTCACAATGATAGATGACTATACGCACTTCGGGTACACTTTCTTGATCTCTCATAAGTTTGAGGCATTAGAATGCTTTAAACGTTATTTGATTGAGGTTGAGAAACAGTTAGACAAAAGTGTTAAGGCACTAAGAACTGACCAAGGCCGTGAGTATCTGTCCGATCAGTTTAAAGCACTATATGAAGAAAGAGGGATAATCAGGCAACTGACAATCCCTAGAACTCCGCAACAGAATGGTGTGGCGGAGAGGATGAACTGGACATTATTAGACATGATTAGATCTATGATGGCGTAAGCAAATTTACCTATCTCTTATTAGGGTGATGCATTATTGACTGCGACATATATACTTAATCGTGTACCTTCAAAATCAGTACAGTCCACCCCATATGAAATGTGGACCGGCAGAAAGTCCGAATTGGGCCATATGCGGCCATGGGGATCAGCAGCTTTCGTACATAACATTTCTCATCAACATGGGAAGTTGGGCCCGAGGGGGTAAAAAGTGTATCTTTGTGAGATATTCTGAACACTCCAAAGGCTATGTGTTTGTTGGAGAGCAGCCTGATGGGACTATATCCGAGATAGAGTCACGAGATGTGGATTTCCTTGATATGGATTTCCCTAACAGAGGTGATGTGAGCAAGGAGATGAACCTTTATGAGATGGAGGAAGATTTAGGCACCCCAAATTGTACAGTGGAGATCGAAGAGGATATTCTCCAGGCTCCTATAGATAGTGGGAGTGACATACCTTCGAGTAGTTCTTTTCCATCGAATGAGGAGTCTCTTGTTCCTCAAATACGTAGAAATCAAAGAGGTAACATTCCACGTCGTCTCTTTGAGATTAAGGGGAATGCTTTTGTGGCTGATTCGCGGGAAGAGGAGAAACCTCGATCTTATCGGGATGCTCTATCATCTGTTGTCAGCGATAAATGGATGATTACAATGGAAGATGAAATGGAGTCCATGAGGACTAATCAAGTCTGGGATTTGGTTGACCTTCCACCAGGGCACAAGGCTATTGGGAACAAATGGGTTCTTAAAGTCAAACGTAAATCTCCGCGGAGACGGATACGGAAACCCCCCTGCAGATGGGCGAAGAATATAACGGGGGACCCTAATCTCCTAAGGCCACTCATTAGGGAATACCGGCCAAATAAGTCTGTCTGCCGCTTTTTTTCATAACAGAGCCGTTATTCCCGGCTGGCATAGAAGTATCTCGCGCGGGCGAAGGAGATGCGTTTCTGGTACTGGTGGTATTGGACAAGCTCTCAGGGAATAATCTCTTTCTTATTTGTCTTTCTTTCCCATGACGACTAGGAACGGGCAAATCAAAAATTTCACTTCGAATTTCGGACCTCAACATCCTGCTGCTCATGGTGTTTCACGATCAGTATTGGAAATGAACGGAGAAGTGGTGGAACGTGCGGAACCACATATTGGATCACTCCATTGAAAGGTACAAAGCTCGTCTTGTAGCTAAGGGCTACACTCAACAAGAGGGAATTGATTACGAGGAAACCTTCTCACCAGTTGTAAAGTTTGCTTCAATTCGCCTTATTTTAGCAATTATCGCGCATTTGGATTTAGAGTTATATCAAATGGATGTCAAGACAGCTTTTCTCAATGGAGATTTAGCTGAGGAAATATACATGGATCAGCCAGAGGGTTTTATCGTAGAAGGACAAGAGCGCAAAGTATGCAAGCTCAAACGTTCTATCTTTAGTTTGAAACAGACTTCCAGACAATGGTATCTCAGATTCCATCGAGCCGTCATTAGTGATGAGTTTACGATGATCGAGGAAGACCATTGTGTGTATATCAAACGATCCAAAGATAAATTCCTTATCCTATCAATGTATGTCGACGACATTCTACTAGTTGGGAACAATAAGGAGATAATTGTCGCTACCAAAGGGTGGTTGTCCTCTAATTTCGAGATGAAGGACATGGGAGAAGTAGCTTATGTTCTTGGAGTTAAGATCTATAGAGATCGATCAATAAAGCTTATTGGTTTGTCTCAAGAGACTTACCTTAAGAAGGTTCTGGAGCAATTTCAGATGAGCAACTGCAAACCCATAAACACTCCTATCGCTAAAAGTGACGCCATTGGACCCGAACAATGCCCTACTTCTCCCGAAAAAATTAAGAAAATGTCCCATTACCCGTATGCTAATGCTATAGGAAAGCTAATATATGCAGTTGTGTGTACTTGGGCTGATATAGCATATGCGGTTGGTTATCTCGGTCGTTATCAGTTAAACCCTGGAATTGCTCATTGGAAGGCAATTAAAAGAATCTTGCGATAGTTGAAGGGTACTTTGGACTACATGTTATGATATGGAGGACTGGACCTGCGATTGATTGGTTATTCCGATGCCAGTTGGGGAGGTAATCAGGGAATACGCAAGTCGACCTCAGGATATGCATTCTTGTTACATGGTGGCGCCATCACTTGGTGTAGCAAGAAACAGACTTGCGTTGCTCTTTCGACAATGGAGTCAGAGTTTGTAGCATGTACGTCAACTATTCAGGAAGCTATGTGGCTGAGGAGATTCTTCGAGGATCTTGGAGTCATCCTTAATTCTTCAGACCCCGTTACTATTTTTTGTGATAGTACAACGGCCCTAGATTACACTAAGGACCCTAAGTATCACGGTAGGACGAAGCACATTTACCTGAGGATGAACTTTATTAGAGAGAATATAGCAAATAATGAGGTAATATTGAAGTACATGCCCACTGACCTTATGGTAGCAGATCTCTTGACGAAGCCTATTCCGAAAGATGCCTTTTGCAGGCATGTTAGTTCGTTAGGCCTTCGTAGGGTTTGATGTACTTTCTTAGTTACTGGAATATCACTCATTGTATGACTTGTATTTGAGATATTTACTATTGTTTCGAGACATTTATCATATATGCTAGATTCATTTGTTCCCATTTATGATTGTGATAGCGCATATGATAAATATTATTAGTTCACGCAGTTATTATGCATATTAGATATGGACACACTGAATATATGTCAACAGGTTGATTGGCTCACTCACGTGAGCAATCACCCTTGGCGCTTTGAAAAGCGAGCAAGGTTGAGACAATTCATTTGATTAGCACTTTGAGTAGCGAGCTATTGATGCTTTGGATAAGCAATTAATTGGCGCTTAGGAGTGAGCAAAATGAACATAATGTCACCTTGGCATGTGCCAAGATGAGGTTAATTAAGTCAACCAAATATAAGATGTCCCACAATCTATATAAACCTGTACTGATAGTCGGATGTGAGGTTCACAGTTGGCGCTTGGGAAAGCGAGCAATCTGGAAATTAGAGTTAGGCGCTTGTGGAGTGACTGAACTAAGATCCGTACGGCATGACTAGAAGACATATGCTTATATTGAAGAGATTGTCTGCCGTAACATGATAACCGGACACGAAATTTCAAATGTGGCGCTTTGATAAGCGAGCAATTTGAAATGTTCGGGTTAGCCACTCTAGGAGTGACTAGACTAAGTTCCTAACAACAAGGCTATAGAATAGTATGTTATGAGAGGGTTATATGAGCTAAGCGATCATGCAATAGAGGTGAGAGAATGAATCCTTGTTTCCTCACCATGTGAGTCCAGTAAGACAGGATTATTAGTCCTACATCTAGTGCTCTTTGTGATCTTTGACTATACTACAAAGATATAGATTGATGTTGCTACTTTGGTTTCGATTCCTACGGTCAGGATTGATGATACAATAAGGACCGATTCTGGGAAAGCAGTTGATTTATATCTGAGTAGTATTAGGGCAAAGGGAAGACAATATGATTTCACCTCGTTCTGCACTTATTGTCGACAACTATGACGCTTTGATAGGGATATATTTTTAAGTGAGATACGAAATGGACAGGGGCCCAAAGGTGGTTAAGTATGGCTCTTTGAGGAATTAGAGATGTTTGACCTTGTGAAAATCAAATGTGTTTGGAGTACTCTGAGTTTATGGGTTATAGTATCTACGTGAACTAATTGAGTTTGACGTGAGAGCTCCCACACTGTTTTCTTTAAAAGAGTAAATGTCTCTATTTTGGCCTTAATGGGTTTGATATAGAGCTCCCGAATTACAGGTGAACTCAGCGGTCGCACGGTCCGACAACTAAAGATTTACTAGTTTTTGGTTTGAGCTAATTTTTGGCAGATGTAAGGATTACATCATCCCCGCCATGGGTGAGTGGGAGATGTTGGACATTGTGAGTGGAGGACACAATTATGTTAATGAGTGGGACACCTATGTTTTGTTGATTGGTGAATGATTCAATGCATTTTCCTATTGTACCCGTGACTTCTTTAACTCTCTCTCTCTCTGCCTCTACTTCTTCATATATGCAATTGCTCAGAAAGAAGAAGATCGGATAATAATTCGGATGATACATTGAGAGAGAAAAGAGCACACTGCAAGCAAAATATTGAGCTCCTAATATTCTGTAAAATCTTATTGAACGGATCGTGGAATCGAGCTTCGTTTTCATCCCACAAGGATTGTAATTCGGAGACACCGTTGGGTCGTGAATTTGTCTCGTCAGAAGCGGAATACGTACTTCGGGAAATTCACGAAGGGATCTGCATCGATCACATGGGCCCCAAATCACTGGCGCACAAGGCACTTCGGCAGGGTTATTATTAGCCTACCATTTTCAAAGAGGCTAAGGAGTATGTCCAAAAGTGCCCTAAGTATCAGCTGAACAGTTCGGTTCCTCATCGGCCGCCCGAAGAACTCCTTTTTGTTCTGTCCCCGATTCCGTTTGCGATATGGGGAATTAATATTTTGGGTCCGTTACCGAAGGCGAAGGGTCAAGTCAGCTTTGTAATAGTGGCTATTGATTACATGACTAAGTGGGTGGAGGCCAAAGCTCTTCGGACAATCTCAGAGCAAGAGTGTCTCAAATTTCTCAAAGAGTTTGTCGTGTTTCGCTTCGGCATTCCTATGGTGGTGGTGTCGGACAATGGACGACAGTTTGTCGGTTCGAAGTTCGAAGAATTTCTTAAAGATTTGGGAATCCAACACAGAAAGACTTCGGCTGCTCATCCTCAGTCTAATTGTCAGGTTGAAGTCACTAATCGCACGTTGCTCAATGATATTAAAAGAAGGTTAGACGAAGCCAAAGGGAGGTGGCCTGAAGAGTTGTTCAGCGTTTTGTGGGCATATCGGACTACTCCTCGGACCACTACAGGTGACTCGCCGTTTAGGTTAGCTTACGGGACCGACGCTCTTGTCCCAGTCGAGATCGGGTCTCCTTCGTTAAGGATTAGTCAATATAAAAAACTTTATAACGATGAAGGCCTTCGACTTAATCTAGATTTGTTAGAGGAGGTTCGAGAATCGGCTTTAATAAGGCTAGCAGTCTACTAGCAGAGAATGACCTGACATTACAATAAGGGGATGAAAGTACGGAGGTTCGAAGTTGGTGATCTTGTACTTCGGGAGGTTGAAGCTTCTGCCCCCCAGAATTCAGGTAAGCTTATGCCGAACTGAGAAGGTTCTTATGAAGTTATTGGAGTGCCAAAGCTAGGTACTTACCGGCTTCGAGCAATGGATGGATCGGAGATAAAAAATACTTGGCATGCAGGTCGGCTTAAAAATACTATCAATAATTTGGGTTCTTTCTTTTTCTAACCTGATATGTCCTATCCATTCCCATATAATTCACACCAATAGTCTCTCTTGCCTTACTGAATACGGGTTCTCCATATATCAGAAATGTCTTTGACCCAAATAAATCTGTATCGAATGTTATTTACCTAGTTGATCTTGATTTATTACTCTCCTATTGTAAATTCTTACAATAAGAGAGTGAGGGGCAATGTTAGGACTAAAAGTAGCAGCCCATATGTTTTGCACAAATTAGCCGCCAACCACCCACCACCTAATGGTAGGTGGCCAAACTTTTACCTTATTTTATTTCTTTCACCAACCAAGCTCAACTATAAATAGGCATGCATGCAAAGGGTAATACACAACAATCGGAGATAGTGCAAAGCATATAAAGCAAGCACAAAACTTCATAGAAGTGAGAAGGAATTAATCCAAGAATTTCAATAGTGGAGAGAAAAATAGCTCATTTGAGTGATAGAAAAAAGTGAGGAATAGAGAAAATAATTAGTAATATTATTTTCTCCAATTTGTATAATATTTTCATAGTGAATTTCTGAGATCTCTCTCCGTGGTTTTTTCCCAATTGGGTTTCCACGTAAAAATTCTGGTGTTATTATTTTATTTCCACTTATTATTATTTTATTTCATATTAGCAAGCACTAAATAATTACGTATCTTCCATCATTAAATATCTTTTTAACTCGTTATTTAATAATTTAACGAGCAGTCAGAATTTGACGTTAACAAAAGCTTTACTAAAATCGAGCTTCAAAGCTGCTGAACAAGTTTGTTCATCGAGTCCCTACGTCTTACATCTTCATGCAAAATATCAATTTGTATGCTGGGACCCAATATGAAATAAATATTGTTTTAAGGAACATTGTCCATTTTAATACATTCCTAGCCAATTGACTATTCTCAAAAACAAATAAATAAAAATCTTAAATTATAAGCACAGACCATCAAGAAGACAGCAAGAAATTTATAGTCGACTTGCAGTCCCCTTCTTTGTTCCCCAGAATTGAAGTGGAATCGAGCAAGACAGTCATATGGGTATCACTTCAGGTTCTTAATCTTCTGTTCCATTACTTCAATTTGAGTTCATTCCCCCAATTTTGTTTGTTTTTCATGTTAATTGAAGTGACCAGCAATATTTTCAAAATTGGATTTTAACAGACTTGATCGGTAGGTTTTTAGATTTTCATTTTTAAATTTTTTTTTTGTTTTTTGAATTTTGACCCATTATGATTCATTGTAGATGGAATTAGAAAGAAGAATATACATTTCATGAGTCAGTTGAGTTGTTATGTAACTTGAGTTATCAAATTAATTTTGTTAAATTACTGTTGCAGTAACCCATGATTCAGCTTAGGTGACTAATTATTTTCAGATCTGGTTGTTTAGTTAATTTGGGTTACTGCAAAAGTAATTTAGGGATCAATAATCTCACTTAAGTTGTATTATATTTCCTCACTTGTTTAAAGCAATTTTTTGCTAACAGAATGGGATGTTTTCCTCCGTTTTACTTTTTTATGCAATGATTTCAATATCTGACCTAAAAAATTCTGATCAAACTCCCAGATTTGTTAATAATTCTTTTTCTGTTCCAAAATATAAGGTTTTTATAGACTTTTTAAAAACATTTTCGAAGTCATATCTAACACATTCATTTAATTTTAGTAAATATAATTATAAATATCGTAAACTATTTAAAAAGCACTACTATTATAGTGTTTATTGTTTCGTAATTTTTTAATGAATCTTGTCAATTTTGAGGTTGAATATATCTCAAATTGACTTTAATGATCTTACAATTTGGAACATATAGGTATTTGATGTTAAGAAGTTTCTAGCAGATCAATAAAAGCCTAAAAGAGAAGAAAATAATACCGAGATTAAAAGATTCTACTATATAGTCGTTGAAAGGGTTTAAGTTTATCAATGCTGATAATGTAGTTAAAATTTGTGTGGTTTGGTGTTTGCCATGTCAATTACTTTTAGCGGCTGTATTAACAATTTTGAAATTCCAGGCAAGAGTAAATCCGAGAAAGAAGATGGCATATCAACCACACGTACCCTTTGCTAGAAGGTGTAGAAGAAGATGATATATATACCAAAGATGGGACGGTAGATTACTGTGATAATCCTTCTAATAAGCTAAAAACTGGAACATGGAAAGCATGTCCTTATATTCTTGGTATTTTTGTTACCCAAACTCGTATTAAATTAGGAGAACTTTGTCATGGTGGGAAGCCACGTATTTATATTGAACATTTGTTGGCAGGAAATGAATGTTGTGAAAGATTGGCGTACTATGGGATGAGCTCCAACTTGTTGCTCTATTTCAAGCATCAACTGAATGAACACAGTGTGACTGCATCAAAAAACCGTTCAAATTGGACAGGAGCATGTTCCACAAAACCACTGATCAAGCGTTTGTTGCTGATGCTTATCTTGGAAGATATTGGACAATTGCCAGCTTCTCAATAATCTATATTGTTGCAAGTTTAACATGTAAAATTTGAATTTAATGTGCTTGTTTTACTTGTAAAATCTAAAAACATCTATAGCTCGCCCCAGTTCCATAATATGACCTGGCCTTTAAATGTTTTGGTTTGAGTTTTAGATTTGTTCTACAAAACTTAAGAAGATTTTAATTTCATTCAGGGGATGACACTTATGACATTGTCAGCATCAGTCCCTGGCCTAAAGCCAATGTGTTCCGAAAAAGATGTTTGCATACGATAAGAACTTTCTCTTGTTCTTATGATTGACAGTTTGCTTCATAGCACTTTACCTGGTAGCTCTGGGAAATGGAGGGATTAAGCCTGGCGTCTCCTCATATGGAGTCCACAGTTTGATGATGCAGATGAGACACAGAAAAAGTACAAGAGTTCTTCCTTCAATGGGTTCTATTTTGCGATCAATATTGGTGCACTCATAGCTCAGTCTGTGCTGGTCTGGGTACAAGATAACGTGGGGTGGGGACGGGGTTTCGGCATTCCTACGTTGGCCATGGCAATTGCAGTAGTTTCTTTCTTTTCAGGCTCTAAGTTATATCGGAACCAGAAACCTAGAGGGAGCCCTCTGACCCGCCTATGCTAGGTGATGGTGGCTTCTTGGAGAAAAGGGGAATTGAAATTCCAGATGAAAATTCATTATTATATGGGAGTGCAGATGCAGAATTTGTTGCTATAGGAAGCCACAAGCTCGATCATACAGAAGACCTTAGGCGAGTCTAAACTTCTAAACCTTTCAAAGAGATTAAAAATGGTTTTCCTTTTTTGCCTTTTCTGTTATTATTAGGTTTTGTCCTCATTCTCCATAGTCTGGTCAAAATCAGGACCTTCCACGTAGGTACTAGGGGATTCACAAGTACTTGCAGCTACCCGAACAGATTCATCCTCCAATATGCTTGATTAGAAAGATATTATACGACTCACTAAACAGTGTTTAGCAATCACATTTCTCAAGTTTTTCCCCCCTAAATTCATGGATGACTAATGGAATTGATTCTATTGTTAGGATAGGAACAGAATATAAAGAGTTGTCTAGAGAAATCAATAAAGAAAAATTCGTAATCAGATACTATCCTTCTATCTCTGAGATACCTGTTCATCAAAATCGTCTTTGGAAATCAACTCTTATACTATGTTACATGCGCTCTTCAATTTTCCATGAAGCACCCATGTCCAGCACTCGACACTCAGACAAGAGTATAGGTGTTGGACACTTCATTTTTAACTTTGAGAAAAAAAAACTTGATAAAATTGAGGAGTTCTATGTTACTCTTTAAAATACCCGTATCCGACCTAGTACTCCGTTTCAGTCCATATAATTTAAGCTCGTATACTCAACATTGCCTACTTAATATATATGGCCATAAAACTTTTAGCAAATGGAAGCTCGATTGACTATGTTTATGTCTTCCTATCCCTGTTATCGTCTTAGCTGATGCTGTCATTTTAGTTTCTTTGACAAGGCAGCGGTGGAATTACAATCGGATCACATAAAGGGCTCAATTGACCCATGGAGACTGTGCACAGTAACCCAAGTTGAGGACCTGAAAGCTATTGTTCGATTGCCTCCAATATGGGCTACGGGTATAATCTTCAACACTGTATACACCCAAGTGAGCAACTTATTTGTGTTGCAAGGCTCTGCAATGGATATTCGCGTGGGCAACTCTAGCTTCCCCACCAGCATCACTTGGGATTTTTGACACCATTAGTGTTCTTTTCTGGGCCTACGATCGCCTTATTGTCTCAATTGCTAGAAAATTCACCGGTCACAGAAATGGCCTAACTCAGCTGCAGCGAATTGGCATTGGCCTCTTCATATCAATATTTGCCATGCTGTCTGCAGGGGTTTTAGAGGTTGTTAGACGTGGCATTGTCAGAAGGCACAGCTACTACGAACTCCAGCACATGCCCATGTCAATCTTTTGGCAGGTACCACAGTACTTCATAATGGGCTGCGCTGAAGTTTTTACAAATATCGCACAACTGGAGTTCTTTTATGAGCAAGCACCTGATTCAATGAGAAGCATGTCAACTGCTCTATCGCTCACCACTACTGCGCTAGGAAGCTATCTGAGCTCTTTACTGGTAATTGTTGTTACGAATATTATTACTAGGTATGGGAATCCCGGATGGATACCAGACAACTTGAATTATGGTCATCTACATTATTTCTTCTGGCTTTTGGCTGTGTTAAGCACGATAAATTTAGGAGCTTTTCTTTTGGTATGTAGGTGGTACACGTATAAAAGGTCAATTAGCAATCTCCACTAATGAAAACAATAGAACATGGAGTGACATCTTTATTATAAGTAAAGGGAATTCTGTTACATGTATATTTCAGTCTCTTTACATCATCATATTATTTGAGTAGGTACACAACACAGGTGAAATACACTCCAAAGTTGTTGCTTTCGCCTCTTTTTTTTTTTTTTTTTTTTTTTTAATATTTATATATGTATTTCATCTCCGAAGTTGCGGTTTTTTCCTATGGATTACTGGTTTATGTGAGCTTGCTTGTATCTCTCTGGTTAGATTGGCTAAAGTTCTCACTTATCTTGATTTTGTTACTGGAAAATAAGCAGTCGTTAAGCTTCATCCATTTCCATGATTCTCTCCCTGCCTCTTGTGACTATTCTAAACTTCTTCCTTTTTCTCTGTGCTCTCTTTTCTCTCTAATTAGAAATCCTAACCTCCAAAACTTTCAGATATAAGATTTGGGAAGAGTATCTTTTCTCTTTTGAAGAGGCCTCTCCAAAACTTTCAGATATAAGATTTGGGGAGAGTATCTTTTCTCTTTTGAAGAGGCCTTTCTCTTAGAGATCTTTCTGATATCATTAACATCTTATTTCATTGTTATTTTCTCCTTTTGTGGAGTTTAGTTTTCTCATTTGTGAGATTTTGTTCTCTCTTAATTTGAGATTAGATCTTTTGTTCTTTCTTTATTGTTGTAGAGTCATTTTTCCCCTTTTGAGAGTTTGGATTCTCTCTATGTAAAGAGGTGATTTCTTCATGCTCTAATCCCTCAAACAAAATGAACCATTCGCCTACAATGACGAGTAATTGCATATATGCTAATTAGATGCAACATGTTGTTTCTTGATTTTTTTTCTACTTAGATCATGAAAGTTTGCAAGTCAGATTACATTTTTTAAATTGGATAGATATCCAATGACTTTATCATACATGTAATGCGCATCATTCCGACGAGTGAATTTTCTTCATCTTGTTTCAAGATTTGTTATTAAAAAAAAAAAATAGAAGAAGAAGAAGAAAAGATAGATGAAAAAAGAGAAACAAAGTTTTATTGTTCATTCCTTTTGGATAAATTTGACAAAATGGATATAAAATTGTAATTTGAAAGTGGGTCTTGCAATTAACAGTTTGGAAATGTTACTGAAAAAAATCTAACAAGTAATTTATTTATATTTTTGTAATCTTTCTTTTGGTGATGATAGAACTCATAATAATGGCCAAATTGTAAAATTGTCACTCAAAGTTCCAACCATTTTTTAAAAAATAATAATAAATTGGTCATGATATTTCAAAATTATCGATTGTATTTCTTCTAACTTTCAAAAAATTTAACTATGTTCCTTTTTGATTGTCTAGTACCATAAATTGCCTAAATCAGTCATATATTTCACACATGACCGATATAGCAAGTTTTGACTATAGGATAGCATAATAATTAATAAATAAGATTCTTTTTATAAATTGGAAGAAGTAAAAACTCCCTCCGTTTCAATATATAAGATTATTATTAATTCTTTTATGTTAATTTGTATAATTTTAAATTTTAAATTAATATAAATTTATTCAATTTTAATGAATCGTAATTATCTAACAAATAATACGAGCTATTATCTCTTATTCTCATGTGTTTTTTGATTTAGCTATGTTTCTTTAAAACTCATATTCCTACTATCAATAAAATTTAATTAATAATAGTTTTTTGTTATTGAATTATATAAGTATAATTATATGATTTTAAATAAGATTTACTATTACATAAATAGGTGAATATATGGATATATAAACAAATGAATCATTAATTTAAAGACGAATACTATTATTTAAACTCTACGAATAGATGAATTATTATTGTGAATTTTTTAATTTATTTAATTTTTCGTAATAATTAGTTATACATTATTTGTTAATTAGTATATTTTAGAAGTAAATATTTATTTTATATAAAATTATTATACACAATATTAATCTATTATTAGTATTCTATAATTTATATATTAGCATAGTATAATACAAATATATATATATATATATATATATATATATATATATATATATATAGTACATTAATTTTATAATAAAATTCGTATTTTACACGGGATCAATTTTTATAAGTCATAATATACCCAACAAAAAATTAATAAATATATGACATTTATTTCTGAAGGGAGGAAATACGATTTTGGGATTTTTATAAAACAACATATTACATCATTTGTCTCAGAAAGGGGTTCCTACTTAATTTATTTTATGTCTTCACAAATGCTATAATTTTTTGTATAAAAAAATAACTACATAAAATATAAAAAAATATATTATTGTACTAAAATATTAAAATTAAAATTACATGCATCAAACCATCATCAAAAAAATAATACTCCCTCCCTTCCAAAAAATATTGGATCAAGCTTTTTTTATATAATTCAAAATTGAGGTGATTTATTAAATTTTTAAAAATAACAAATATTGCAATTAGTATTAATACTTCGATAATTTATAGTTTTCTAATTTTATTATTTAAAATTGAAATAATTCATATGAATTGTAAATTTTAAATATCTCAAATTTGCTTCAAAAAACATTAATATTGATCTTATATTTTAAAATAGATGGACTAAAAAAAATGTAATTAATAGTGCTATATACATATGTTATAATTTTCATAATTCTATTATCAAAAATTAAATTAATTATATCAATTTTGAATTTAATATATTTCAAATTGACTTCAAAAGTTAATATTAATCTTGTATTTTGGAACATAAAGAATACATAATAAGATTAAATAAGTATTATGTAGGGGAAAAAAGGAACATGTTTTAGTATATTAATCAATCAATCAATCAATATAAAAATATAATAAGGCAAAGACGAGTCGTTTTTGTTGATTCCGAGTGAACTCAGTATTTTTTTTGGTCAATTTAATGGTTCAAGATTTTTTAATTTTTATTTTTTGGTTTTACTAAACATGCAATGTATGTTTTGCTCCAATTAACATGCAATGTAAATTATGTAATAATTCATTAATCTTACCAGGTAAAAACATTGTATTTTAAATTTTTCTTTCGGACTTACCAAGAAAATATTATACTGTTACGACCATTAGATTTCCTAATTCACGGACTTAATTAGAATAAAATCATCTCATTCAAGTTGCTTAAAAAGTTTAAATTGAATTCTAACTATACCAAATTACACCCAAAATTTCAACAATATCACTGTGGATCAATAACATATTTTCTTAAAACAACTATTTTTTGAAAGAGACTGGTCTTAATATATAAAAATTATTATCAACACTAATACTATTCTAATGAATGAAGATGTATGTATTATTTTTTAATCTATCAATCAACGTCTCAATCTATAAATATTTTTTTTCAAATATCAACACAACTCATATTATTATTATTATTATTATTATTATTATTATTATTTTATTATTTGTTTAAATATATTGTTTTTTACGGTTGGCTTGATATGTGATTTTTAAAATTTATCCATATTTTGCACAAATTATCAAATTTGTAAAATTATATTGACTAATATATTAATAAAATTAATACGTGTCCAAATCCCATTGGTGGATAGCTGATTAAAAAGACCAACTTGAATTGCAATGGATAAATAAATCCTGCTACATATGACTATTAATTTATGTTAATATTAAATATCGACAAATATAATTACATAAAATAAAATAAAAATCAAGAAAAGACCTGCACATAATAATAATAATAACAATAATAATAATAATAATAATAATAATAATTATTGTATCGTACTGCCTATTTGCTTAGAATTAGATATTGGTCATCTATATTATTTTCGTTGACAAGTGGAGTTTATACAATAAAACAGGGCAGGCAAGGAAAAAGGAAGCAGCTGAAAAGCTATGAAACCAGGAGGAAAAGTCAGAAGCTGCAGGAGAGCATACAGCTCACGTCTCTCGAATGCACCTAGCTCGTTTTTGAGGATGATGAATCCGGCGCTTCTTCAAAACATAGAAAAGGCGGAAGCAGCAGGAGAGCATAAAGCTCACGTCACGTCTCTGTATATAGGTGTATATAGCTATGATGATATTCCTAGCCAGTCAGCTGTTCTTCAAAAATAAAAATAAAAGAAAATTCTCAAAATTATAGAACAGCACGAAATTTACAGTTGACTTCATTTTATGCAGCCCTTCTTTGTTCCCCTGAATTGAACCGGAATCGAGCAAAACATTCATATGGGTATCACTTCAGGTTCTTAATCTTCTGTCCCATTTGTTAGATTTTAAGTTCATTCCTCTAATTTTGTTTTATTTTTTATGTTAATTGAAGTGACGAGCAATATTTTCAAAACTGGGCATTTTATATGACTTGATCAGTTGGGTTTTTAAGATGTTGATTTTGATTTTGATTTAGATGAAATTAGAAAGAATAATATACATGAGTCATTAGATAATTTATGTATAATCTAATTTAATTAATTAGATCAAATTAAATGAAAATGATAATATACATATTTATATTTGGTGGATATAAAAATGAAAATGATAAAAGTTTGGGGAAACATTTGACTAACGGTTTGACTAACGGAAATTGACCAAAAATAGAGAAGGAACACTTTTGCACAACTAATGCATATTTGAGGAACAGTTGTGCCAAAAAAAAAAGTATAAGGAACGCTCTAGCAAAAATATGATAAATAGGAGGGTCAGATTTGCTAATTAGTCGGTTTAGGTTTACCAATGCTGATAATGTAGTTCTAACTTGTGCAGTTTTATGTTTGCCATGTCAATTACTTTTAGCGACAGTATTAACAATTTTGAAATTCCAGGCAGGAGTAAATCCAAGAAAGAAGATGGCATATCAAGCACGTACCCGTTGCTAGGAGGTGTGGAGGAAGATGATATCTATACTAAAGATGGGACGGTAGATTACTGTAATAATCTTGCTAATAAGCTAAAAACTGGAACCTGGAAGGCCTGTCCTTATATTCTTGGTATTTTTGTTACCCAAACTTGTACTAAATTAGGAGAACTTTGTCATGGTGGGAAGCCACGTATTTATATTGAACATTTGTTGATAGGAAATGAATGCAGTGAAAGATTGGCATACTATGGGATGAGCTCCAACTTGTTGCTCTATTTCAAGCATCAACTGAATGAGCACAGTGTGACTGCATCAAAAAACCGTTCTAATTGGACAGGAGCATGTTACACAACCCCACTGATCGGAGCATTTGTTGCTGATGCGTATCTTGGAAGATATTGGACAATTGCCAGCTTCTCGATAATCTATGCTGTTGTAAGTTTAACTTGTAAAATTTTGAATTTAATGCATTTATTTTACGTGTAAAATTTAAAAACATTAATTTATGACTCACCCCATTTTCATAATATGACCTTGCCTTTATTGAAATACTTTTGGTTTGAGTTCTAGATTTGCTATACAAAACTTAAGAAGATTTTAATTTCATATAGGGAATGACACTTTTGACATTATCAGCATCGGTCCCTGGCCTAAAGCCAATCTGTTCCGAAAAAGATGTATGCTATGCAACAGATACTCAGACTGCAGTTTGCTTCATAGCGCTTTACCTGGTAGCTCTTGGAACTGGAGGGATTAAGCCTTGTGTCTCTTCATTTGGAGCAGATCAGTTTGATGATGCGGATGCGAATGAGAAAAAGTACAAGAGTTCTTTCTTCAATTGGTACTATTTTGCGATCAATATTGGTGCACTCATTGCTCATTCTGTGCTGGTTTGGGTACAAGATAACGTGGGTTGGGGATGGGGTTTCGGCATTCCTACGTTGGCCATGGCAATTGCAGTAGTTTCTTTCTTTTCAGGCACCAAGTTATATCGGAACCAGAAACCTAGAGGGAGCCCTCTGACCAGCCTATGCCAGGTGATGGTGGCTTCTTGGAGAAAAAGGGGAATTGAAATGCCAGATGAAAATTCATTATTTTTTGGGAGTGCAGATACGGAATTTGTTGCTATAGGAAGCCACAAGCTCGATCATACAGAAGACCTTAGGTGAGTCTTAACTTCTAAACCTTTCAAAGAGATTAAAAATGTTTTTCCTTTTTTGCCTTTTCTGTTTTTATTAGGCTTTTTCCTCATTCACCATAGTCTGGACGAAATCAGGACCTTCGACGCAGGTACTAGGGGATTCACGAATAGTTACTCGCAGCTAGCTCCGAGCAGATTCAAACTGTAGCTAAAATTATCCAATATGCTTGATTAGGTAGATATTCTATGACTCGCTAAACAGTGTTTATCAATTACATTTCTCAAGTTTTTCCTCCTAAATTCATGGATGCCTAATGGAATTGATGCTACTGTTACGATACTAACAATTATAAAGAGCTGTGTCAAGAGAAATCAACAAAGAAAAATTTGGTAATCAGATAGTATCCTTTAATCTCTGAGAGACCTATTCATCAAAATTTTCTTTGGAAATCAACACATGTACTATGTTACATGGACTCTTCAATTTTCCCTGAAGCACCCATGTCTAGCACTCGACACTCGGACAAGGGTATAGGTGTTGGACACTCATTTTTGACTTCGAGAAAAAAATTGGTAAAATTGAGGAGTTCTCATGTTGGACTATTCAAAATACCTGTGTCCGACCAAACACTCCATCCGAGTCCATGTAACTTAAACTCGTATACTCTATATTGCCTATATATCTATATACATATCTATCTATCTATCTATCTATCTATCTATCTATATATATATATATATATATATATATATATATATATATATATAGGACCATAAAACTTTTAGCAGAAGGAAGCTCAATAGACTGTCGTTATGTCTTCCTGTTATCATCTTAGCTGATGCTGTCATTTTTAGTTTCTTTGACAAGGCGGCTGTGGAATTAGAATCCGATCACATAAAGGGCTCAATAGACCCATGGAGACTCTGCACAGTGACCCAAGTTGAGGAGCTGAAAGCTATCATTCGGTTGCTTCCAATATGGGCTACGGGTATAATCTTCTTCACTGTATTAACTCAAGTGGGCAACTTATTTGTGTTGCAAGGCTCTGCAATGGATATTCGCATGGGAAACTCTAGCTTCGAGATCCCACCAGCATCACTCGGGATTTTTGACACCATTAGTGTTCTTTTCTGGGTCCCAGTGTACGATCGCCTCATTGTCTCAGTTGCTAGAAAATTCACCGGTCACAGAAATGGCCTAACTCAGCTGCAGCGAATCGGCACTGGCCTCTTCATATCAATCTTTGCCATGCTGTCTGCAGCGGTTTTAGAGGTTGTTAGACTTGGCATTGTGAGAAGGCACAACTACTACGAACTCCAGCACATGCCCATGTCAATCTTTTGGCAGATACCGCAGTACTTCATAATGGGTTGCGCTGAAGTTTTTACAAGTATTGCACAACTGGAATTCTTTTACGAGCAAGCGCCTGATTCAATGAGAAGCATGTCCACTGCTCTTTCGCTCACTGCTACTGCGCTAGGAAGCTATTTGAGCTCCTTACTGGTAATTGTTGTTTCCAATATTACTACTAGGAATGGGAATCCCGGATGGATACCAGACAACTTGAACTATGGTCATCTACATTATTTCTTCTGGCTTTTGGCTGTGCTAAGCATGATAAATTTAGGAGCTTTCGTTTTGGTATCTAGGTGGTACACGTATAAAAGGTAGATTAGCACACTCCACTAATGACAACAAGTGAACAAGGAGTGACAATCATTGCTGTGTTTTGTACAAGGGAATTCTACATGTAAGTAAATTTCAGTCTCTTTGTATCATCATATTCTGAGTAGGTACATAGTACATATGAAATAAACTCCAAAGTTGGTTTTTTTTTTGTTGTTTTTTATGTATTCCTGGTTTATGTGATATAGCTTGTGTCTCTCTTGTTATATTGGCTGAAGTTCTCAGTTATCTTTGATCTTGTTAGTGAAAAATAAGCAGCTATTCAGCTCATCTATTTCCATGATTCTTCCCAACTTTTTACTTTTTCTCTCAGTGCTCTCTCTTCTCTAAGCAGAAACCTTAACCTCAAAAACTTTCAGACTTAGATTTGGGGTTCTTCTCTTTTTTTAAGAGGCCTTCCCTATCTTTTTGTTATCATTAACATCTCTTGTTCTTTCTCCATTCTTGTGGAGTCATTTTTCTCCTTTTGAGAGTTTGGGTTCTTTCTATGCAGAGAGTTTATTTCATCAACAGTGACGGGTAATGCAGATATGGTTGGTTTTCTTGGTTTTTTTTCCTACTTAGATCATGAAAGTATGGTTGGTTTTCTTGGTTTTTTTTCCTACTTAGATCATGAAAGTTTGTAAGTCGGATTTCATTTTCTATAGAGAGCAAGTATCCCCTCAACACTATCATACTTGAAATTCACATATTTTTGATTGATGAATTTTCCCTCATCTAGTTTCAAGATTTGTCAAAAAAAAACGATAAAAAAAAAGTGAAATGAAAAAAGAGAAACAAAGTTTTCTTCTTCATTCCTTTCGGATAATTTTGACTAAATGGATCAGAACTCCACTTAACTATGTGTCAAGTTCTTATGAACTTGTAATTTGAAAGAGAGCCTTGCAATTAACAGTTTGGAAATGTTGCTGAAAAAAATTTAAAAAGTAATTTATTTATTTTCTTGTAATCTTTCTTTTGGTGATGATAGAACTCAACAATGGCGAAGTTGTAAAATTATCTCTCAAAGTTCCAACCTGTTTTTTAGAAAAAATTGTTCTCGATATTTCAAAATTAGCAATTGTGTTTCTTCTAACTTTCAAAATTTTTAACAGTTTTGCTACGTATGTTTACAAATTTATGTTGATTGTAAATACTGACATTTATGCATACATGAGATAGGTAGGAATTAAAAATAGTCTCACTCTAATTTATTTTATCTTATGGCATAAAATTCTACGTTAACGGCAATTCAACTTCGTTATAAATTTGTCGACATATAAATTATTTTTCAATTTTTAATAATGTTCTTTTCTTTTTGCCGAGTTCTAGGTTACATATTTCACACATAACCGATATAGTAAGTTTTGACTATATATTTCACACATTTTATACTCTTATCAACTATTATATATAAAAGCAGGACAATCGATCATATCTTTAATCAATTTGAAAATTGACTCGGATCCAATTTGAAAAATCGTTCCTTCTAATTTGAAAACTCACTGAGTTAACTCATTACATTTGGTTTTTGTTTATTCTGTTCGTCAATTCATCTTCTCTTCTTCTTCAAAATCGATCAACCCTCTTCCTCTTCCTCGCTGAATCCTCTCTCGATTTCAGCGATTTCTCTCTTGGTCTTCCTCTCCACTTCAGATTCTTCTCTTCAGTTTTAACTTCCGACTCCTTTAATCCCTTTAACTTCCGACTCCTTCTCCTTTCGACTCCTCGAATCACGTTAACGTCCGACTCCACTTCCCAATTACCCCCTTATATCTTTAATTCTACCCCTCCACATGAAAACCCTCCCCCTTCTATCTCTATAAGTTCCTGTCTATTTCATCGATTAAGGTGTATTTCATCGATTACGGGAATCGTTGGGAAGGAAAGTGCTATTGCGGCAAACAGAAACCAGAAAACATAAAACAGAGAGGAAGAAGACGAAGATGTTGAACACAACGACGATGATAATACTAAAGAAGCTATTTTTCTAGGGTTTCAACTGTATCTATGATTTTGTCCAACCAAAGTTTTTATCAAGGTAACACTATTATTATACATTCAAATATTTGGTTTTCCTTTTTGTTTCAATGTTGAGCAGATGTTGTTTATTTTAGTAAATAAATATTTTTCATGCGTTAGAAATTAAATCTAGATTGGGTAGCCACAAATTAGCAGGTACATTTTAATTTTTTTACCTTATGCAACTCACAATATTGCATGCCAAATGTTTGGTGAAATACCAGAAAGAAGAAGGTAGAACACCTAAATTGTTAACTGCTTTTGAAATAATTTTCTAAGACAAAGCGATGCCATTGTTGTCCTCAATTTTATTTGTCATCTCCATAAGAATGTTCTGAAAGCAGTTGTTATTTTAGCTTGAAATTATGACAATTTGTTGGGTAATGGTTGTACTATAATTTAATAATTTATTGAATTTTTTTGAAAGTGATCATATGTTGATGGCTTATAAATACCGATTTATAATGTTCTTATGTATACTAAGGTATGGTTGTCAGACTTAACAAAGTATAGCATTTGATATAAAATAATAACTTTCATATTATCTTTGCCTTTCATTATCTAGGAAATTATAGTTGAATGTAGTAAGGGTGTACGGGAGAATGAATTTTTTAGGAAGAGGAAGGAACCTTGATTGGACTCGAATATTAATCCTGAAGCATAAAAAAGGTTCATATGTATGTTTTTATTTTGGATCAACTGTTTTATTACTCCTTTGTTACATTAAAGAGTTTAATCTGTGTAATTTTATGGCCCAACTTTAGTTTCATATAATTATTGTCAAGAAATGAGACACATTTCCTAAACCAATGTTTCAAGCTCTTATATTTCTTTCTAGATGATACATGATACATGAAGTTTTGGGTTCAAGTATCCAAGTAATCCAACTGTAAACCATAAATTTTATATATGAATGTGTTATGGGTATGATGTTGACATTATTTCAATTGTTTGGACAAGTAGGATAGGATTTTTATAGGGAGTAGAGAGGCATTTGGTTGTGATCAAATGGCAGGAGAGGAGTTTAAAGTGACATTTTTGAAGAATGATTACTATGAGAATTGTGTAGGGTGGTGGATCAGCTCTGCTTAACAATGGCTTTCAATTTGATGACTCAGCTGTCGTAAAGTTTGCTTTGATAGTTAGGGAAAATTATACTTTTCAGGACAAAATTCAAAATGTTCAAGAGGGTGGTTTTCATGCTGCCATTGTTTATGATGATCAATATCAAATTGGCTATGAATTGTTGTTGTTTTTTTGTAAAAAAAATTAGACATAAGTCAAATTGGCTATGAATTGTAGTTTGATATATATGTATATATATGTAAGATCATGCTTTATTAGATTGTGATGGGTTTGATTACGTTTGTAATCTTGGTGTTCAACTTTAGAGAATTTTGCCCTGAATTAGTGGGTATTTGAAATTTCATGTGTTTAAGTGTAAATTAGTTATAAAAATCTCTAGGTGTGTTCTTATCTCCAGGTGTGTTAATAATAATTTCACAATTATTTACATATTTACAATTTTATATTTATAATATAATCGATTGAATCAAAAACAAATTCATGCCAAGTAAGGTGGTGTTTGTAAAACTGAATAATTTAAATTAGCCCGTGCATTACACGAGTTATCAACTGGTTTTAATAAATTTAACAACTAAATAACATAAATAAAAAATATGTTATTTTTTGATAAACAAAAAAACGACACAAATAAATAAAAATAACTCAATAATAAAAAATCATTTAAATAATCAATTCATTTGTACAACTAATTTATCTACTACAAAATATTCATCTTACGTACTGCTCTTGAGATTTTATACATTTTTAATAAGAGTTAATTGCACTTTGGATTCTTCAAGTTTACTATATTTTATATATTACATCCTATAATTCAAAACGTTGCACTTTGCATCCCAACTTTTAGAAAAATTAGTACATAACACTTTCGACCCAAAATTCGTCGCTAAAAATGAAGGGTTAACGATGGATTTTGCACTTTTAGCTATGAATTTTTGGGTTGAGGGTGTTTTGTGCTGACTTTTCTAAAGGTTGGGATGCAAAGTGCAACGTTTTAAATTATAGGATACAATATGCAAAATGGGATAAACTTGGGGGCTACAAAGTACAATTTACTCTTTTAAAAAATGAGTGATAGTTTTTTGAAAAAAATAAAGAGTTTTAAAGTTTGATTTTAAATTTAATTATGGAAATTTTAGGGCCTAAATTAACGGTCTCCTATTGGTAAAATTTTGAAGGGATTCATTAACTCATTCGAATTTTAATTTATTAATTAAAAAGGCCTTATGTTGTCTCTATAATTTTCGTCTTTCGAAATTAAAATTTGTAGTTTAGGAACTTATTTAATCGAGTGGAAGGTGTTAGGCATCACCCACTTTCGTGAATCACAGTATCGTCTTTTTATATTTTTCTTTTAAATAGAATAATTGCATGAAAAATGTAAGTATGTGTCATAGATGTGCATTTTGTATGTGTTTGTATTACTCTATAAGAGTGTGTCATTCCATTAATGTTGATCACTTTATATTTGGAAATGACTTTACAAGGAGTTAAATAAAATAAAATCGTAGTCTAAAAAAGTAATGAATATTCACTTTTAGTATATCATACGAAAAGAATAAGAATTCCTAGTCAAAGTGTTAGTTTATGCTTTATTATATACAAAATAATAAGTAAGAATAAGAATAATAATATAGAAATATAAATGATGATGATAATAATTAAGTGTATGAAAATGAGTATACTTTTTTTATAAAAAGTTAAGTGTTTTATATTTGAAAATAGATGTTTTTAAGAGTTTATATTTTGAAAAGATTGTTTTTAGATTTTTAATATTTAATCAACAACTTCGATTTAATTTGACTTAATTTAAAAGTCACTCAAAAAAGATTATTTTTAAAGATGTCATTTCAATTTTATTTTGAGTTTGCTTTAATATGTCATTCCAAGTTTTAGGTTGTTTCCAAAATATAGTAGTTTTTATTTTCAAATTGTCTTTCCAAAATTATAAATCTACTTTTAAAATCATTTGATTATTTTCTTTTTATGATGTCATTCCAAAATATTTGATATATTATAGCCTATATGGCCTAAACTATATATATATTTTTTGGACATGAAAAAGAATGGCCCAAACTATTTTAAAAACCATTTTTTACAAAGTTATTTAATAATAAAACCACACAAAGTAATTACTCGACCTAAAGTCATCTTCTTGGGCATGAATATCATCTAAAACACAACTTTAGTCCTCAAATCAAATAACCCACTTTTTTGGACTAAAATGGACCTTTTGGACAAAGCCATAGGCCATTTTAATCCACCAAATCCAAACTACAAACCAACTAAAAAATAGGGTCCTTAACAAAAATATACAATAATTAGAAAATATTTACAAAAATAAAACATCCACAAAATAATTACAAAAATAACGTCATCCCATCCTCCTCTTCCGCCATGCCTTCTTCCTCCTCTTTTGCCATCGCCTTCTTAAGCAAAAGCTTCCCCGGCACCGACGAGGAAAAACTGAGGGACTAACCACAAAGCACTAATTCAGGTGTTCTCTTGGACTACCATTTATCTCCTTCTCTTTTCAATGATAGCAAAGGCTACCATACCAGCCACTGAGAAACACAAGTCATATTCCTTTCCCTATCCGCTGTAACCAAACACTAATATAGAGGTAACTAAACACTAGTATAGAGGTACCTAATTTTTGAAAGTGTAGTAACTAGTTTTAGTTACCTTTGTATTAAGGTTGGTTACCTCTGTATTAAGGTTTAGTTACCTTTGTATTAAAGTTTGGTTACCTTTATATTAAAGGATGGTTACCTCTATTTTAAGGTTGGATACCTTTTGTATTAAGTTTTGGTTTCCATTGTATACAGGGTTGGTTACTTTTTATATTAAAGGTTGGTTACCTCTGTATTAAAGTTTGGTTACCTTTATATTAAGGGTTGGTTACCTTAGTATTAAGGTTTAGTTACCTTTGTATTAAATATTGGCAACCAAACCTTAATACGAAGGTAACCAACCTTTAATACAAAAGTAACCAAACCTTAATACAAAGATAACCAACCCTTAATATAAAGGTAACCAAACCTTAATACACATGTAATCAAACAGTAATACAGAGGTAACCAACTTTTAATACAAAAGGTAACCAACCCTTAATACAATGGTAATCAAAACTTAATACAAAAGGTATCCAACCTTAAAAACAAAGGTAACCAACTTTTAATACAAAGGTAACCAACCTTTAATACAAAGGTAATCAACCTTTAATACAAATGATTACCTTGGTATGAAGGTTTGCCGAACCCATTAACCATTTGTCCGAAAAGAAGGAAGAAAGCGAGCATGGAGTAGCCATGAACGATCATGAAGGTTTCTGCCATTTTTAACAAGCATGAAGAAAACGAGCATGAAGGTTTCCGCCATTTTTAACGGCTAAAAAAAACTTCTAACTTGATATAAAGTATTTATACGCAAGTGGAGAGAGGAGAAGAAGAAGAAGAAATGGAAAGAGGAGAGAGAAATGGAAAGAGAAGAAGAAGAAATGGAAAGAGGAGAGAGAAGAGAGAATACTTTTATAAATAAAAATGAAAAAGTGTAATACTTTTGTAATTATTTTATAGATGTATAATTTTTGTAATTATTTTTAAAAATGTACTAATATATGTAATTTACCCTAAAAATATTAGGGAGAATTACATTTACTAGTACCTTTTTAAAAAATATTACAAAAAAAGTGCACTAAAAAAATATTTACAGATTTAGTGCATATGTAATTTTTTATTACATAATTAATGCAGTTAGTTTTTAGTTTAAATTAATTGGAATGCTGAGGTGGCCATGATCCCTTTAATTTAGTTGGGTAATTTTAAAATTCAAATTTCAAAAAGTCAATCACCATTATTTCCAGCATCATTGTACTCCATGTCGCTCCTTCTCCAAAACTTCATCGTCGCAGCCGGGCGCCGACGATACGAGATCCCTCGTGCCTACTGTCCCACCCTCCATTCTGTCGGAAAATCGCCATTACCGCAGCAGTAAACGATGGAGAACGGCCGCGTCGAAATTCAGCTCTGCCGCAGATTGGCGGCCTTCTCTTAACGCAATTTCCGAGGACAAAGCCGTCGTGGTGGTGGAGAGAGGTAATCGAGCTGCCGCGGCCGAATCCGAAACCTAAGAAGGAATCCAGGAGGATACTATCATTAAGTTTTGGTTACCATTGTATTAAGGGGTTTGTTACCTTTTGTATTAAAGTTGGTTACCTCTGTATTAATGTTTGGTTACCTCTGTATTAAGGTTTGATTACCTTTATATTAAGGGTTGGTTACCTTAGTATTAAGGTTTGGTTACCTTTGTATTAAAGGTTGGTTACCTTGGTATTAAGGTTGGATACCTTTTGTATTAATTTTTGGTTATCTTTGTATTAAGGGTTGGTTACCTTGGTATTAAGGTTTGGTTACCTTTGTATTAAAGGTTGGTTACCTTTGTTTTAAGGTTGGATACCTTTTGTATTAAGTTTTGGTTACCTTTGTATTAAGGGTTGGTTACCTCTGTATTAAGGTTTGGTTACCTTTATATTAAAGGTTGGTTACCTATGTATTAAGGTTGGTTACCTTTGTATTAAGGATTAGTTACCCTCCTCCTCCTCAACTTATTTTCCATCACGACGACACAACCGCCACCGTCTACCATTTCCCACCCCTCCCTAAAGCCACCAGTGAACTCCCCATCGTCTTCATCGACAATAATCACCGCTTCTTTTGTCCCAACCACCGTCCGGCTTCCGTCGCTCCATCTACGCCTCTCCCATCCACGCCCACCACTGGAACGCCAACTGCCATCCTGGAGGTGACGATGGATCTGACGGGGATGACGATGATGAGGAGCTCGACGACGCCAACGGTGAGCAGATTGTTGGTCGATTATGTTTTAATTTTGGCTTGGATTTATTTAATTTTGGTTCTTTGCCGACGATATTCATTAGATCAGATTTAGAGGCTGTGTATTAGAGGTGACTAAATGCTAACTGCCATACCGAATATGGCTGTTACTTCTCCTTGATTTAAGGAATTCTTTATTTTAAGGAAACTGAATGATTTAATAAGTTTATCTTGTTGCACTCTTTTTGTAATTATTTTGTTAGTGCACTATTCTTGTAAATATTTTACTAATTGTTGTATATTTCTGTAAAGGACCCAAAATATTACAATACAAAACCAAGTCCATGTTGAGAATGTCATAAAAATAGCTTTTAGGATATATATAGATCCATAAGCCCATTTCTCTATTTATATGATCACATAAAAAAGATATGCTATCAGCTGCATTAAAATTGAAATATTATATAGAAAAAGAGTAACATTTACATGAAATTTAAAAATTATAAGAAAACAAGGTAACTACATAAATAAAATCTATGTTATGTACAATATTTTAAATAACACAAATAAGTACATGGATATTCAATGACATAAATATGTGACATTTATTCAATATGAATAAATCACCATTAAAGCTTAAAAAAAAGAAAGAAAAGAGATAAGAATTCTCAAATAAGTGAATGAGAGATGGAGAGAAATAGTTGCTTGAATTTCCTTGTATTGCTCTTTAATTTAATTTAATTTTTTATAAATTTTATTAAATATTTTTCTCACAAATTTCTATTCTTTTCTCTTCAAAAACCCTTGTAAAAATGCTGAAAATAGCTTCTGTTTATTCAACTAGTGCAAATAGGATGCATCTCCGGGTGGTGGGGGTAAAAAGGGAAATGCATGCAAGAGCCTATAGCAACCTAGGTTGTAGCAAGGCACCGAGTCATCTTTTGTTTGTCGCAACTATATATGTTCGAGTCCTACTATGTATTACGATAAATTTATGCCAAGTTACTGTTGCGAATTTTATCAATATGTTAGATTGGTAAAAATTATAGGAGAACCTCACTTATTGCACATCTCTCTAAAAAGGTTATCACTAATACTTATTCACGTAACTGACAATCAAAAAGTCAACGTAAACATTCGCAATATATATCATTTTTCATATATACCCATGCGACTGGAAGCTGTCGTTAATACTCCAAAATTAATACCTTACTTCTACGCTACTAACAAAAATTAGTATAGCAATAAGCAATGATCGATCCTAAAAGAGTGAATTATCTTTTATTTATCCTAATGTTTAAGGGGGTTTTGAATTGAATTTATTATCTAACATGACAGAAATATTTAACAAGAATAATCATTGAATTAAAGACTTTAGTTCTTCAGTTCAGTATCGTCTTTTTACAATCTTTGGAATAATCAAGTTATACAATATTTATCCTTCAATGAAATTAATAGCCCTAGATAACCGCAATCGCTAATTATCCGTAATTCTCCTTAATTTTAAATCTAAAGAAACAATCGCCTCAGTAGACCCTAACTATCATACAACCTAGAACTATCAGTATATATTTAATATAACAGCAACATTAAGAATTAGATAATTAAACTATTTCAAGCAACAATCACATAATCAGAGATTATTTAACTTGTCTTCTGATAACCTTAGCAATACTCCAAAGCTTGTCCACAATCATGCATCACTAATTACTACTTATGATCAAATATAATATTGTTTATTTAATACTATATCTTAATCTAGCAGATGATATCAATCAGATTAATTTAACTGTCCATATTAAATCAATCAGATAAAATAGTATGCAATCAATTAAAATAGATTATCAGAATAAATTTCATGCAAGAAGGAATAATAAAGTAAACTTAATCAAACCATTAATTATAAAGAAGGTTCAACATCCCCTATAACTAAAATAGAGAATTTAGCTCAACATGCATTCAATCTTGCAAAACTAGGGTTTGAATTCCAATGTAGATGATGATGTAGATTATTCTCATCTCTAACTACTAACATGTATTTATAGTCCTAAGATAATATCCTAATATTCTAAAAACTAATAATCCAATAGCAATTATAACTACTTAAGATTTCCTGGCCTAAAGCAAGCTGATCCCTTTTTTTTCCCGCTGAATCCGCTGAGGCGTATTCATTGAACTAAGGTAATTCGTCGGGGTTAATTGGGCAGAGGTGACTGGGTCGGGGCAGATTCAGAGCACCCTGGGGCGTACTCGGCAGAGGGGAATTCGTCGGGGCGAATTTGTTGGCCTTCATAAACTCACCGGGGCGAGTTCATCAGTTTTTTGAAAAAAAATTCCTTTTTCCTTTTTCAACTCTAATTCCTCCTGCAATCATTAAATACCTTAATAAGCTCATATACTCAATAAAACATGCAATAAACTAAACATAAAGAAATTAAAATAAACAAATATTTTACACTCATCAAATTCCCCCACACTTGGCCTTTACACGTCTTAGTGTAAACCAAAACAAAAGTAATACTAATTTCATCTGAAATTCATTTAACCAAGTTTTCAAAAAGGTTTTAAATCAATTACCAACCATGAATATCAACACTAACTAACAAAAATTTGGTCAACACTTCATCAATCAATGTACAACAATAACCTCGTCATTCCATACCGATTGTCTCTAAATCAAACCGTGTCCACATAAATATCTTCCCTACGATCCACACACATGCTCAACTTAGTTATTATGGAATAATAGCTGTGCACACTCACTCAAAACTCAAAACATATTTTCTCTGTCATTCATTTTTTTTCTTTTCACCAGAACCATCAAATTCATTTTTTTTCAGGTGAATGCATTTTATGCTCCATTTCACCTTTCTCATTCTTCCTTACGTGAGTGCATTTTATGCTCCATCTCACTTATCAACGAGTGCGTTTTATGCTCCATCTTGTTGCATGTGTGTATGGGTGAGTGCGTTTTATGCTCCATCTCAACCCACCACATGTTCCTCTTTTGAACTTTTTCTCATTCAATCTTTCTTTAATTTCTTCAAATTTTTTTGCAAACAAAACAAGCAGATAGGCAGTTCTAAATCATGAAATCAATGCACATAGACAAATCCATACATAACTTAGCAAAATAAGCATATATCTCATATTCAAGAACTCATGCAATACAAATTCAATTCAAATCAGTTACTATGGATCGTGACTTAGTTCTCATCATTCATCAACCAATTTGCATCAAACAAATTATATCAAATTAGTATCAATTTTCATTCTTCAACCAAAAACCTTAAAAAAAAACTTAGCCAAACACAATCTTAGAGCCAAAAAGTTTTAGAGCCAAGAATTTTTAATTTTTCAGCCAGGAATTTTTCAATTTTTTCCATAAAAATTAACACAATTAGATAACAATTTTTTGAGAGTAAACCTAAATATAACCTAAACCTCTCCCCCACACTCAAACCTTATATTGTTCCCAATGTAAGACAATCATGCAAAGACGAAGTAACTAAAATGCAACTAAAATGTTGAAAAGTAAAAGGGATAGAAAAGCAATATGAGATCTTGGGTTGCCTCCCAAGCAGCGCATTTGTTTAACGTTGTTTACTCGACGTCGATCTTCTCAATCAATCATAGACCGGATCCACCAAGTTCATCATCTTAACTTCCTCCGTTTGATAGCCTTCGAAGAATGGTTTTAACCTGTAACCATTTATCTTGAATATCTTCCCTATCCTTGGATTTGTATATTTATAGCATTATAAGGAAACACATTAGAAATAACAAATGGACCTTCCCAACGAGACCGCAACTTACCCGCAAACAATTTCAGCCTGGAATTATATAGTAAAACTTTTTTGTCCAACAACGAAATCTTTCCTTAGAATTCGCTTGTCATGGAAAGCCTTTGTCTTAGTCTTGTATAGTCTAGAACTCTCATATGCCTCATTCCGTAATTCTTCCACCTCTTGCAACTGTAACTTTCTATGCACTCCCGCTCCATCCATGCCCATATTGCATTACTTGATCGCCCACAAAGCTTTGTGTTCCAGCTCCACAGGTAGTTGGCATGGCTTCCTAAATACCAGCCTATATGGGGACATACCAATGGGAGTTTTGAATGCAGTTCTATAAGCCCACAGTGCATCTTCTAGTCTCAAACTCCAATTTTTTCTGTTTGACTTGATGACTTTCTCTAAAATGGACTTCACCTTACGGTTGGATACCTCAGTATGGCCATTACTTTGTGGATGATAAGATGTAGAAACCTTATGCATCACATTGTATTTCCTGAACAGTGCAGCTAGCATACTGTTATAAAAGTGAGTTCCTCTATCACTGATGATAGCCCTCGGAGTTCCAAACCTGACAAATATATTAGACTTGACAAAATCTGTAACAACTTTAGAATCATCAGTCCTAGTGGCTCTAGCTTTCACCCATTTTGAAACATAATCAACAGCCAAAAAAATATAAATATTACCATAAGAAACAGAAAAAGGTCTCATAAAATCAATACCCTAAACATCAAAGATCTCAACAATTAAAATAAGAGTTTGTGGCATTTGATTTCTATATGATACATTACCTGTCTTTTGACAATTCGCACACGATTTACAAAACAAATAGGAGTCTTTAAAAATTATTGGCCAGTAAAAATCACTTTCTAAAACCTTATGAGCAGTCCTTTTTGGTCCAAAGTGTTCTCCACAAGCATAAGAGTGTCAAAAGGTTAATATAGTTAAAAATTCATTGTTTAACACACACCTTCTAACTACCTAATCAGCACAAAATTTTCACAGATATGGGTCATCTCGTACATAATACTTGGCATCACTCTTAAGTTTATCCTTCTGTGATCTAGAGAATACACTCGAAAAATATGCACTTGCCAAGTAATTGACAATGTTAGCATACCAGGGCAATTCCTCATGAATAAAAAGTAGATGCTCATCCGAAAAGGAATCATGCAATGGTAATACCTCCTCATCTCTCAGCAACCTGCTCAAATGATCCGCCACCAAGTTATCTGCTCCTTTCTTATCATTGATCTCCAAGTTAAATTCTTACAGCAGCAAAATCCATCTGATAATTCTAGGTTTAGAATCCTTCTTGGTTAGCAAATACCTGAGAGCAGCATGGTCAGAATAAATTACTACTTTAGTACTAAGAAGATATGATCTAAATTTGTCTAAAGTAAAAATAACAGATAAAAGTTCTTTCTCTGTTGTAGAGTAGTTAATATGAGCAGAGTTTAGGGTCCTCAAAGCATAATATATGGCATGAACAACTTTATCAATCCTTTGGCCTAACATCTCCCACTGCATAATTGTTTGCATCACACATGATTTCAAAGGGCAAACTCCAATTTGGTGGTTGAATCACAAGAACAGAGGTCAACAAGCTTTTCAAGTTGTCAAACACCTCCTTGCACTCATTGAAAAATTGAAATTTCTCATCTTTTTATAACAACTTACACAACGGCAGAACTATATTTGAGAAGTCTTTGATAAACCTGCGATAGAATCCTACATGTCCAAGAAAAGAACGAATCTCCCGTACATTTATGGGGTAAGGCAAAACATAAATAACATCTATCTTAGCTTTATCACTTCTAAACCTTTAGCTGACACAACATAGCCAAGTACTATACCTTGTTCTACTATAAAATGATATTTTTCCCAATAAAGAACAAGATTAGTCTCTAAGCATCTGTCTAGCACACAAGTCAAATTATCTAAGCATGTATCCAAAGAATCACCATGAATTGTGAAATCATCCATAAAGACCTCTATGTAATTTTCTAATAGATCAGAAAATATACTCACAATGCATCTCTGAAAAGTACATGGTGCATTGTACAATCCAAAAGACATCCTACGATATGCAAAAGTACCAAATAGACATGTGAATGTGGTTTTTTCCTAGTCTTCGGGTGCAATCACAATTTGGTTATAACTTGAAAAATCATCTAAAAAACAATAATAAGCATGCCCAGCTAATCGTTCTAATATTTGATTAATGAAAGGAAGAGGAAAGTGATCTTTTCTTATTATAGCATTCAATTTCCTATAATCAATACACACTCTCTATCCTATTTGCGTACATGTGGGCACCAACTCATTGTTGTCATTCTTGACGACTATGATTCCAGATTTCTTTGGTACTACTTGTATTGGACTCACCCATTGACTGTCTGAAATGGGATAGATTATACCAGCATCAAGCAAATTGAGCACCTCCTTTTTCACTACCTCCATCATGGGTGAATTCAGTCTTCTTTATGCTTCTCTAGTGGACCTTGCTCCATCTTCCAACAAAATCCTATGCATGAACATCGCTGAACTTATACCTTTGATATCTGCTATAGTCCAACCAAAAACTGTGATGTGGTCCCTTAGGACTCTTAGCAATTTATCCTCTTGTACTTTGATTAGATTACTAGCAATAATCACAGGTAATGTATTATCAGTCCCTAAATATACATATTTCAAGTGTGCTGGTAATGGTTTCAATTCTAAAATTGGATTATTTATTTAAATGAATTAAATAGTTTAATTTATTTATTTAAATAAGATTAGAATTGTTCTAATTGATTTATTCACAAGCGGTTTAATATGGAGAACCTAAAGGGTCACACCACAAAATAAAAATATTTATTTAAGAAGTAAATGACATAATCGTAATAATATGTTAAGTATATTTAATTTATGCTATGGTGATAGAATAAGTTAAATACCTTAATATTTATTATTTAATATTTTAGAAATATTAAATATAAATTAATAAGAGGAGTCTTATTAATATTATTACTATTATTATTATTTAATTTCTAAATGGTTTAGGAATTAATTAATATAAGTACTCTCATAAGTTTCTAATTGGATTAGGAGACTAATTAATTAAAAGAGTTTAATTAATTAAATAAAATCCTATTCCTAAATAGTTTAGGAGGGTTGTCAACATCTATAAATAAGAGAAGTCTTATTATAAAAAAAGTTAGATAGTTACACACACTTCCAATAGTTGGGAGAATACTTACAATTTCGATAGAGATAGATACTAGGGTTTTGCCAACACCCATCTTCTTAGATATATATTATTCCTTGGTGGATCACCTCTAGAGGCCAAACACTTGGGTGACTAACGTTGATTAAAAGAAGGAATCTAACCGGTGAATTCAAAGAGAACGCGAAAAGATTTGGAGTTGAACTTGTACTTGAGGAAGCACGGTTTTACGAGGGTATAATTCTTATTCTCTATCTCTTTTGTTTAATTGATAATTATGCATAAAGAAAGATCATAGTGATGGTTTGTATAGAATTTTAAAATATGATTTTATCGCGTTTTCGCTATATTTGTGTAATTTGATTGCATTCTCGCGTTATATACAAGCCTAACAAAAACTTAGGAAAAAATATTCGTTTTGAGTAGCCGACCTTATCCTAATCCTTGCATTGGGATCCCCAGTGATTAGGTCTTGGGTGTGATCTCTTGTCCATTTGCTTCCAACTGAAATATCTGTCCTTGTGCCTTCTTGTCTAAGACCTTCAAGATCTGGTTCATGGTCAACAACTTCATTGATTCGTAGAGTCTCCACTTCTGGAACTAAAGACTCTAGGATCTCCTTGTCTGGCACTACGATCATCGGGTCTGGCTCTACGGCTTCAGAATTTTCAATCGTAAGGTTCTCTTGTTTTGCGATCGTTGGGTCCTACTCTTGAAGTTCATGTGAGATAATCTCTGATGCCACAGCCAGCTAACATCTTGTGAGGCTTTGGAGAAGAAGCACGGTGTTTCTGACGAACTGAGCTCTACGAGATTCACTATATACACATTGCCTTCCCTTGATCCAATTAGCTTCAATGAGTTAGATTCCAGGTCTCGAACTTGACACTAGTTATTAAGGAAGATGACTTGATGTCCTTTCTCACACAGTTGACTAATGCTTAGCAGATTGTGCTTCAATCCATCAACATAGGCAACCTTGCTGAATGATACTGCTCCATTCCCAATTGAGCCATATCTTCGAGTCTTCCCAGAATTGTTGTCTCCAAAGACAACCGCATGACCATCTTTCTCCTTGAAATTTAACAGAAGAACCTTGTTGCTAGTCATATGCCTTGAGCATCTACTATCGAGATACCAGATTGAGTTAGTGGAGCCTTGTACCTGTATCAAAAATTAACCTTTATTTTGGTACCCAAACTTGCTTGGGTTGTGACCTGTTAGTACCCTTGGGGACCCATATTTGCTTGATTTTGGGTCAATAATATACTAGACGATAATCATTATAATAACACAGTGCAGCTACTATTAGGTTTGTATATAGCGCGAGTATGCAATCAAATTACACAAATATAGCTAAACGCGATAAAATCAGATTTTAAAATTTTATACAAACCATCACCATGATCTTTTTTTTATGCGCAATTATCAATTAAATGAAAGAGATAGAGAATAAGAATTATACTCTGGTAGAACCGTGCTTCCTCCGGTACAAGTTCAACTCCAAATCCTTCGTGTTCTCCTTGAATTCCACCGATTAAATTCCTTCCTTTGATCAAAGTTAGCCACCGAAGTGTTTGGCCTCTAGAGATGATCCACCAAGGAATAATACTTGTTAAAGAAGATGGGTGTCAGCAAAATCCTAGTTTATATCTCTATAGAAATTGTAAGTACTCTCCACAATTCTAATGCAAGAGTGTGTAACCTCAAATCATGATAAGATTCCTCTTATTTATAGATATGGGTAACCCTCCTATATTATTTAGGGTTAGGGTTTTATTTTAATTAAACTCCTTTAATTAATTAAACTCCTAATCTAATTAGGAATTTATGAGAGTACTTCTATTAATTAATTCTCAAACTCTTTTAGGAATTAAATAATAATAATAATAATAATAATAATAATAATAGTAATAATAATAATAACACTCCTCTTATTAATTTATATTTAATATTTTCAAAATATAAAATAATAAATATTAAGCTATTTAATTTATTCTATCTTCATAGATTAAATTAAATACACTTAACTTATTTTTATGATTATGTCATTTACTTCTTAAACAAATATTTTCTTTTTACGGTGTGACCCTTTAAGTTCTCCATATTAAACCGGTTGTGAATAAATCAATTAGAACAATTCTAATCTTATTTAAATAAATAAATCAAACTATTTAATTCATTTAAATAAATAATATTTATTCTATAATAAGGGTAAGCTACCTTAATGATCAACGACTTTTCAAATAATATAGATTTTAACATTAATCATAAAAGAACCTTTCAGTGAATAGTTACCATACAATTCAATCCTTCTACCATACAATGTCCCAATCAAATATAAGATATGGAATTACTGTCAAGTCTTATTTTATTTGATTATATGTATTTCGATTATCAAATGCACAACTCTAAATAATGCAAATTAGAAACTCCGTTCTAATTTTATTCTGCTTTGGCCAAAGACTTCTGATTTATCATTTATCTAATCACAAAGGACATTTTCTCCTTTTACTAAAGTAGTGGATTCTTTGTTGATCATTCACCTATCTCCATGTACAACTTATTATACTCAATCATATCCTTTGATATACCCTAAAGGTCTTAAGGGACATATCAAAGTATAACTCATCATACATAAGATACTATGATGATCTCAAGTCTAAGGATCACTTGTACTACTATCACTTAAGGAATTTCTATTGATAGGCAAGTAAAGCTCCATTAGGTATTCCTTTAGCGAGCCACGTTCAGTGAACTTATTCTCCAATAAGCACCTACATACTTGCTTTAGTGTCTCCACACAAATAATTATGAGATCAATCATCCTCTTCCTAAGAGCAAGCAAAGTATGCACTAATCCCCTTTTAGTAATCTAACAATTAGGAACGATTTTAGTTTTAAGCTATCTAGAATTTAGATCTCAGTACCATGATCATCATCATGATTCTAAAAGCATTGCTCAAAACTATGAGTTTATCACACTTAATATAACAACATCATGTAGATAATGAAAATTCCTTTAATAAATTAATTTTTTTTATTAATAACCGAATAAGATTACGAAGTATATACTACATCATATCAAATATGATTGGCTTGTGTACATACTACTTTCAATCTCCCACTTGCACTAAAGTCATTCACCATGGTATCTAATACCCTTCTTCTCTAAGTGACGATCATCCTGCTATTGGATAAATGTTCAGTAAATAGATATGCAATGTTGTTCTTGAGAGTCCATTATCTCTATAGTGACTTCTCATCTTTCAATGATTTTTCTAATTAAATGATAGTGCCGCAACACATGTTTGAATCCAAGATGAGATTTAAGAACTATTCTTAGTTCTGTAATGAACTTTTCATCCAAACAATCAACTTGTTGCTTCATTTACAGAATAAGATTACAAATATAGCGGAAGTGCGATAAAATTAGATTTTAAAATTTTATATAAACCATCACCATGATCTTTCTTTATGCGCAATTATCAATTAAACGAAAGAGATAGAGAATAAAAATTATACTCTCGTAGAACTGTGCTTCCTCGGGTACAAGTTCAACTCTAAATCCTTCGTGTTCTCTTTGAATTCCACAGATTAAATTCCTTCCTTTGATTAACATTAGCCACCCAAGTGTTTGGCCTCTAAAGGTGATCCACCAAGGAATAATACTTGTTCAAGAAAATGGGTATTGGCAAAACCCTAGTTTCTATCTCTATAGAAATTGTAAGTACTCTCCACAATTCTAATGCAAGAGTGTGTAACCCCAAATCATGATAAGATTCCTCTTATTTATAGATATGGGTAACCCTCCTAAACCATTTAGAAGTAGGGTTTTGATTTAATTAAATTCCTTTAATTAATTAAACTCCTAATCTAATTAGGAATTTATGAGAGTACTTTTATTGAGGACAAGCAAAGTCTTGAGTTTGGGGGTATTTGATGAGCGGGTTTATACCTGTGAATTAGATATATCTTAGGCTTATTTCTTTACTATCTTTGAGTATTTTTAGTGTCATTTTACTTGTTTATGCATTGGTTTTGTAGGAAATAAAACAAAGCCATTTGTACGTCAACGCTTGGGTCTCTTGTTTGCCATTTTTGAGCTTCTGATTGACATAACAGCTGCTTGCGACTCAATTTCACCCATGATCCAATCCGATTCTCTCAAAACTCAAAGAACGAAAGTTGTAGATCTTGATCTCAGCTTTCGGGAACATCTTGAATCATCCAATTTGAACTTCATATGAGAGAGTTATGATCATTTTACCATCAGATTTGACATGAATTTTACATACCAGCTGTTTCCTGGCCATTTTGGACCTTTCTATGTTCAGTATCTCGATGAGCTCCAGTTATGAAAGTTGTAGAGCTACTTCTTATCTTTCCGTAGCCTCTTGAATCACATTAATCCAAGTTCAAACTAAGAGGTTATGGCCATTTTTCCAATAGACGTCGAGGTTGATTCGGGCAGCAGAAGAGTTCTCGCCGGGGCGAGAATCTTAAGCTTAAATTTCTCGCCGAGGCGAGAATGCGCGGAGAGAAAAAAATATTGGAGTTCAGTTCTTTTGGGAAATTGATTTGGAATTTGATTCTTTCTATTGATTTGATTCAGAAACTATAAAAGAGATAAGGAGAGATGGAAATAGAGGGGGAACATACATAGATACATACACCTACAAGATACATTCATAATTACATATTTATGCAAGGATTGAGATATAGAGCTGAATTGAGAGATTGGAGACTAGAGAAGCATCGCAAGGAGTTCAGATTGGAGATTGAAGATTGAAGAACTTCTACTGAGTTTTTCTTATCCTTTATCTTAGATTTGTAATTTAATTGTGATGATTTATTTGGGATTCATGATTTCTATTTTCAGTATGAACTAAATTTACAATTAAGGCTACAATTGAACCTTTATGAGTATGGATTAATTATCTATTTGAGTCCAATTATTATTTCATCTTGAGTTGTCTATCATATTTTGTGTTTATTGAGTAATTGACTGATCATCAATTAGCGGAATACTTTAGATGAATTCGGGAGATGAAATCTAGGGTTAGATCTGAATGTGATAGCATGTATTCTTAATTATTTGCATGGGATGAATAATTAGGGTTGTGAAGTGAATATGGATATCTCTTCGCTGCATGTAACTATTAGGAATTGGTGTTTAATGAATTTAATTCTTTAGTTTTGCATAGGAATATCGCAGAATTAATTGAGTTAGATAAATTTATTTGATCACTTGGAAAAGGGCTTATAAATAAAGTTAAATTCCTATTAACAACTCTATTAAATTTAATAATTGGATGAATTGGATAAATTAGTTTGTATTACATAATTGAGGATATTGTAGTCTTAAGCCTTTAAAAATCTGAATTTCAACCTTCGTGTTAGTTTTTATTCTTAGTTTTAATTTAATTAGCTTTAATCGTTATACAAATTGTGATTGTTTAAATAAAATTGAATTGATATAGTACTAGTAGTTAGAAATTATTGAACAGAGATTCCCTATGGTTTCGACACTCTATCTTATCACTTTATTACTTGTTGATCGTGTATACTTGCACGTAATTGTTGATTGTGAAATCTGACAATAGTTGGCTTAGTTATTTTATTCAGTTTTGAAGGAATGTGGAACCATATTTACAGTTAATATAATACTTGAGTTATATTATTGATTCCTTCGTGCATGAAATTTATTCTGATAATCCAGTTAAATTTCTTATATATTATTCAATTTACTAATTTGGTTTCTGCAAGATTAAATTGGTGAATTGTTATCATCTGCAAGATTAAGATATAATATTAAGCAAACGATGTTATATCTGATCACAGGTAGTACTTAGTAATATTTGATTGTGGACAATCTTTTGGATATTATTAAGATTATCAGAAGGCAAGTTAAATAATCCCTGATAGTGTGATTGTTGCTTGGAACAATCTAATTCTCTAATTCTTAATGCTTCTGTCATATTAAATCTAAACTGATAGTTTTGGGTTATATAACAGTTAGAGTCTAGTGGGGGCGATTGCCACATTAGATTTAAACTTAAGGAGAATTTTGGATAATTGAGCGATTGTTGATCATCTAGGGTTGTTAGTATCATTGAAGGAAGAAATAAGATTAACTGGACTATTTTATTATTGTAAATTGGTGAAGCTGAATTGAAGAACTGAAGCTTTTACATATTTGATCATCTTTATTAGTTTAATTCTGTTTTCCTTTACAATTGATTCCAAAAACCCCCAATCTTTATTTCTTGTTTATAGTTAGAAACATTAGAATAAATGTAAAACAATATCAATTCTCTGTGGGATCGATCCTTACTTACTACTGTGCTTAGTTATTTGAATTCGTAGAATGCAAGTGAGGTTAATTTTGGATTGCTTGACGACAACTCTCCCACTAAATCAATTTTATGAGTTTATCATGTCCACACAGATAATAATGTGTTAGTCTTCACACCTCAGGCTACCGTGTGTTGGTGATAAAAATTATTTTACCTTTTTCAAATTAACCCTGTCTAGCTTGAAAAATTAGCATAGACATAGGTTCAAAAAATTTCCAGTTCAATCGTTTGAACAATTCTTTTTCAAAGGCACAAAAGTGCGAATATATGCATGAATGTCTAGCATAGCTAGAAGATTTTGGAATACCCCTAAGCTTCTATTATTTCCATTTTTCCTTTAACCACAACACAAGTTTTGCAAATATATAGTAATATAGTAAACTGATTGGTTGTAAAACCAAGTACAAACAAATATATCAATTCCCCTTCTCATCAACACAGGATTGAAAGATCTTAGTGTATATTAATCATTTTTAATACACCACTTTATGAAATTTCATAGTCGCATCTTATAAGTCAGTTCGACTGATATATCATAGCCTTCGCCCATACAAGGGTTCGTTTGCTCAGTAACTAACATACAAATATCTTTAAAACTATAGTTAGATATAACAACTAATAACTAATCAATATACATATGAAAAAAGAATCACCTTCTTAGAATATATACAAGGATTAGTTTGACACAAGATTTCAATCTATTATCTTGATAATTAGTTGAGTGTTTTCTCCACCTAAGAACCAATGAATCAGTTCCCCGTCTCATTCACACTATCCCTAAATGATCTCATTTAGTGTGTAACCCGCTTTGAAAACATTGACCATGAATCATTTATACCAATAGTGTAGTTAGATCGGCTCACTTACGCATATTAAACTCCTGCCCATTTAAGAGAGTCGTTCAACTCAGCTAAGAACATAAGTTTTTAATTGAAATCCCTACTCATTTCTTAACTATCTTATGAATTTCTTTAAACCATAGTACATACATTTCTCTATGAGTTTACTCCTCTACTTACTCAGGTTTTAATATAATTTAAACATAATTCCTAACACATAACTCTAATCAGATAATACTTGATTTATTTTAATTTCTGCATATCTTTTACTTATCTACGGACTCTTCACAAGTCCATTTAATCTTAACCCATCAGATTATACTCCAAGGTACTCGTTACCTCAAAATTATAACCTATTACTCTGATACCAACTGTGACGCCCCCAAATTCGGGCGCTGGCCGCCCGAACAAGGGTCCAACGTTATCTCGTATTTCTATCGTAACTTAACCAATGATCCCATAATCATATTGGTTGAATTAGTCTATTACAGACTATACAATCATAACTTTCCTTAACTTCATCCCTAGATCTTAACTTGATCTCGATCTCATTCTTTCTACAAGTATCAACTTGTAGTTTATTCGTATATATGGATAACACCATATATATATCGGTCAAATTTTTAATCCTATGATTTAAACATTCTATATTTCCATATACCAAAGATTCACAACATTAATAATAGGATGGTTCTTAGGAACAGAAGAATCTTGCGATAAATGTTTGCATCTTTATCCGTGACAAGATTCCTTTTCTTTACAGAACATACCGTATTATTCAATACCCTCACTTGAATACATATCGTTATAGAGATATCTTTAGCATACACTATAAGGAACTTAGTACTTACTCGTTCCTTTTTTAATCCTTAAGATTTAGATATTCTATCATTTATAAGCTTTATATGGATCCAAGATTCACAGTACCAACACTAGAGATATTTCTCAGATCTGAAGGGGGCTTTCCAATAAAGATAAATCGATATTGGTGTGCAATTAGATGACTTAACCTTCATTTCTTAGTCAGAACTTTCAGTGTGCCAAATATCCTCACTTAGATTCATAGTATTATAAACAATGGACATCTCTTTCATATTAATAATTCCTATCCATCTGAAATTCATAGTATTAATAATAAGATTATTCTTAGAACTGAGGGGTGCATTCCGGGAAAGGTGGCACCTTACTGGCGCTCATTAAGTGTAACCTCGGTAGTTACAAAACTCCCAATATCATTTAATACCCTCACTCAGATGTATAGTTCTTTATCAACATTGTATTAATGTTTTACTATTTATCTGAAGTTCAGAGTATCGACATAACATGATCAGTCCATATTACCAATACCCTCATTGTGATTAATAGATCTTAATAATTCTAAGTTATATCAAAGTAAAGACATAACAACATTTGATGATAATAAATAATATCATTTTAAAATATTCGGTTACAAGGTTTGCTTGTTCGTCTTATAACTGTCATTATAACTTCAAACAAATAATAAGTACTTAACATGAAAACCTAATTTACGCTTCTTTACGTTCGTCATAACTGCAAATAAATGTTTATTCGCAAGAATGAGCACTACGGCTCAACAAGTCTAACTAATAACACATAAATAATTTATGCTTTCAGATAAACTTTAACATGCCTTGACATATCACATATATCAATTTGATATTACAAATAACTTTTCATTCAACAGTTTATATCACATTGTCACACAAAGCGTATAAACCACATATATATATAACTTATAAAAATAACACATAAGAGTTAGAATACTTGCATATAGTTTAAAAGAATAGAAGACTTGCCTCGTATATCTTTTAAAGATAAATATAACGGTCTAAACATTTGTCGTAAATCCTACACGATTATAAGTTCATGTTGACAAAAAAGCGTTTAACGATTAAATCTTTAAAGTTTTATGTCGGGTATTCTAACCGCTTATAAATAAAACTCCTTCTACTATACATCAAATAATTTCAGTATTATAACTGCATATAAAATGAATATTTAACAACTATATTTAAAATAAATCGGGCATTATAATTGTTTATAAAATGAATATTCGGCTATTATATTTGAAATAATTTTAGCATTATAACTGCTTATAAAATGAATATTCTTACTAAATACCTGAAGAAAATCAGACATAGTAACTACTTATAAAAGTATATTTTCAACTTTATAAGAGAAATAAATCGGACATTATAACTTCTTGTAAATAGGACTTTTGTACTATATACATAAAATAATTTGGACATTACAACTGCTTGTAAAAGTATATTTACATACATAAAAATGAAAATTATAACTACGAGAGTATACCTCTTGTAGTTGCTAGCTTTACTTCCAATCGCGCAGCGTTTTGATGCTTCGAAAGTAATTTTTATCTCATAATATCTCTTAGAATATAAATATTGAGTGTTTTTTACTTTTGAACTGCTTTGAGCATGGTTAGGAATGAATGAACTTAGCTTGCTATTTATAGGAAAACCAAGTTTCACTAATTGCACGTTAGGGGCTCCGCTTATTACACTTTGTACCCTAACATAATTTTAAAATATTCTTCTAAGCTCCTCAATAAAAATATCTTCCAAGCTCGACAATGCAGCTTGCAATCTAATCTCCTCAATGAAAATATCTTCCAAGCTCGACAATACAGCTTGCAATTGAACCTATCTTCTAAGCTCCTCAATAAAAATATCTTCCAAGCTCGATAATGCAACTTGCAATCTAAGCTCCTCAATAAAAATATCTTCCAAACTCGACAATGCAGCTTGCAATTGAACCTATCTTTTAAGCTCCTCAATGAAAATATCTTCCAAGCTTGACAATGCAGCTTGTCACCGTAAGCACGACAAATCACTTTGTCATTCTCAAGCACGACACAACAACTTGTTAAAAATAATTTGTTGGGATGCTTCTTGGTGAAATCGTGGAAAGCACGACAAATCATTTTGTCAATGTAAGCACGACTAAGCAGCTTGACAAAAAAATTTTATTTGACCTAATTTATCGTTTACACTATAAAATCACAAAACACTTGGTTCGAAATATCATTTCGATCTTTATTAAGCACATATGTTATAAAATTTGAATCTCTTTAGGGCTTAAGGTTTTAAACTTCTCAATACCTAGTTTTAGGTCACTAAATTAACCTCTAACCATACACGATCGTATTTATAAGCCTCATAAATATTCGGTGTACTACATTCACCCCTACTTATAAGAATTTCGTCCTCGAAATTAACTTTTCAGCTCACTTTAGTCATTCAATATCATATTTATAAGTTTTATAAATATTCTGGATATTAGATTATCCTCTCCTTATAAGAATTTCGTCCTCTAATTATCTCTAACTTAGTCTTCAATATGAATTTTCTGAATTCCTCCTGTCTCGCATCAAATTTTTAATACTTAAATTAGGTAAAAATGTTCAATCTAAACCATTCCTTGTACTAGGTTTTAAACCTTTAATCATACTCGACTTCTAGTTTTATTCTTCTCTTACTGAGAATTCTTCTAATTTATACCGAGGGGTCACTCAAGACCTTGAACTATTTCATATTCTATGGGTACTATACCACAAGTTTAACAATCACCAGGATTAAAGAACACAATAGTCAGTACGTTAGGTGATCAACCTATCGTACCACATGTGACGTATAACATAATAGTTTTAAAGACGCGATATGTTACGTCTACCGGAATCATATGTTTGTTCCACATTTTCCTTATTAAAAGGGTTGTCTAGCCGAAACAATTGGCATTGACTCATCTTTAAACCATTCAAAACTTTTGAAAATCAATTTTATGACTGTATACCGCACCTTGTAAGAGTACGTTGATGACTCGTCATTTATCATACCACACCATGTTAAATAATGTGTTGATGAAAAATTCATTTTTATTTTTCATATGAAATCTGTCTAGTCAAAGTAATTAGCATAGACCTTTGACTAACATAGCTAAATCAATTTTATGACTTTATCATGTCTACACAGATAACAATGTGTTAATCTTCACACCTCAGGCTACCGTGTGTTGGTGATAAAAATCATTTTTTCTTTTTCAAATTAACAATGTCTAGCTTGAAAAATTAGCATAGACATAGGTTCAAATTTTTTTCGGTTCAATCGTTTGAACAATTCTTTTTCAAATGCACAAAAGTGCGAATATACGCATGAATGTCTAGCATAGCTAGAAAATTTTGGAATACCCCTAATCCTCTATTATTTTCATTTTTCCTTTAACCACAACACAAGTTTTGCAAATATATAGTAATATGGTAAACTGATTGTTTGTAAAACCAAGTACAAACAAATATATCAGTTTCCCTTCGCATCAACATGGGATTGAAAGATCTTAGTGCATATAAATCATTTTTAATACACCATTTTATGAAATTTCGTAGCCGCATCTCATAAGTCAGTTCGACTGATATATCATAGCCTTCGCCCATACAAGGGTTCCTTTACTCAGTAATTAACATACAAATATCTTTAAAACTATAGTTGGACATAACAACTAATAACTAATCAATATACATATGAGAAAAGAATCACATTCTCAGAATATATACAAGGAATAGTTTGACACAATATTTCAATCTATTATCTTGATAATCAGCTGAGTGTTTCCTCCACCTAAGAACTAATGAATCAGTTCCCTGTCTCATTCACATTATCCCTAAATGATCTCATTCAGTGTGTAATCCGCTTTGAAAACACTGACCATGAATCATTTGTATCAATAGTGTAGTTAGATCGGCTCACTTACGCATATTAAACTCTTGCCATTCAAGAGAGTCGTTCAACTCAGCTAAGAACATAAGTTTTCAATTGAAATCCCTACTCATTTCTTAACTATCTTATGAATTTCTTTAAACAATAGTACTTATATTTCTCTATAAGTTTACTCCTCTACTTACTCAGGTTTTATGTAAAATAATATAATTTAAACATAATTCCAAACACATAATTCTAATCAGATAACTTTTAATTTATTTCAATTTCTGCATATCTTTTACTTATCTACGGACTCTTCACAAGTCCATTTAATCTTAACCCATCAGATTATACTCCAAGGTACTCGTTACCTCGAAACTATAACCTATTGCTCTGATACCAACTATGACGCCCCCGAATTCTGGCACTGGCCCCCCGAACAAGGGTCCGACATTATCTCGTACTTCTATCGTAACTTAACCAATGATCCCATAATCATATTAGTTGAATTAGTCTATTATAGACTATACAATCATAACTTTCCTTAACTTCATCCCTAGATCTTAACTTGATCTCGATCTCGTTCTTTCTACAAGTATCAACTTGTAGTTTATTCGTTTATATGGATAACACCATATATATATATCGGTCAAATTTTTAATCCTATGATTTAAACATTCTATATTTCCATATACCCAAGATTCACAACATTAATAATAGAATGGTTCTTAGGAATAGAAGAATCTTGCGATAAATGTTTGCATCTTTATCCGTGATAAGATTCCTTTTCTTTATAGAACATACCGTATTATTCAATACCCTCACTTGAATACATATCGTTATAGAGATATCTTTGGCGTATACTATAAGGAACTTAGTACTTACTCATACCTTTTTAATCCTTAAGATTTAGATATTCTATCATTTATAAGCTTTATATGGATCCAAGATTCACAGTACCAACAATAGAGATATTTCTCACATCTGAAGGGGGCTTCCCAATAAAGATAAATCGATATTGGTGTGCAATTAGATGACCTAACCTTCATTTCTTAGTCATAAATTTTAGTGTGCCAAATATCCTCACTTAGATTCATAGTCTTATAAACAATGGACATCTCTTTCATATTAATAATTCCTATCTATTTGAAATTCATAGTATTAATGATAACATTATTCTTAGAACCGAGGGGCGTATTTCGGTAAAGGTGGTACCTTATCGGCTCTCATTAAGTGTAACCTCAATACTTACAGAACTCTTAATATTATTTAATACCCTCACTCAGATGTATAGTTCTTTATCAACATTGTATTAATGTTTTACTAGTTATCTGAAGTTTAGAGTATCGACATAACATGATCAGTCCATATTACCAATACCTTCATTCAGATTAATAGATCTTTAACAATTCTAAGTTATATCAAAGTAAACACATAACAATATTTGATGGTAATAAATAATATCATTTCATAATATTCGGTTACAAGGTTTGTTTGTTCGTATTACAACAGTCATTATGACTTCATACAAATAATAAGTACTTAACATGAAAACCTAATCTACGCTTCTTCTTTACGTTCGTCATAACTGCAAATAAATATTTAGTCGCAAGAATGAGCACTACGGCTCAACAAGTCTAACTAATAACACATAAACAGTTTATGCTTTCATATAAACTTTAACATACCTTGACATATCACATATATCAATTTGATATTACAAATAACTTTTCATTCAACAGTTTATATCACGTTGTCACACAAAGCGTATAAACCACATATATATAACTTATAAAAATAACACATAAGAGTTAGAATACTTGCACATAGTTTAAAGGAATAGAAGACTTACCTCGTATATCTTTTAAAGATAAATATAACGGTCTAAACGTTCATCGTAAATTCTACACGATTATAAGTTCATGTAGACAAATAAGCGTTTAACGATTAAATCTTTAAATTTTTATTTCGGGTATTATAACTGCTTATAAATAAAACTCCTTCTACTATACATCAAATAATTTCAGTATTATAAGTGCATATAAAATGAATATTCGGCTATTATATTTGAAATAATTTCAGCATTATAACTGCTTATAAAAGTATATTTTCAACTTTATAAGAGAAATAAATCGGACATTATAACTTCTTGTAAATAGGACTTTTGTACTATATACATAAAATAATTTGGAAATTACAACTGCTTGTAAAAGTATATTTACATACACAAAAATGAAAATTATAACTACGAGAGTATACCTCTTGTAGTTGCTAGCTTTACTTCCAATCGCGTAGCGTTTCGGTGCTTCGAAAGTAATTTTTATCACACAATATCTCTCAGAATATAAATATAAAGTATTTTTTGCTCTTGAACATGGTAAGGAATGAATGAACTTAACTTGCTATTTATAAAAAATTAAGTTTCATTAATTGCACGTTAGAGGCTAGGCATATTACACTTTGTACTCTAGCATATTCTTAGAATATTCTTCTAAGCTCCTCAATGAAAATATCTTCTAACCTCGACAATGCAACTTGCAATCTAAGCTCCTCAATGAAAATATCTTCCAAGCTCGACAATGCAGTTTTCAATTGAACCAACTTCTAAGCTCCTCAATGAAAATATCTTCCAAGCTCGATAATGCAGCTTGCAATCTAAGCTCCTTAATGAAAATATCTTTCAAGCTCGACAATGCAGCTTGCAATTGAAGCTATCTTCTAAGCTCCTCAATGAAAATATCTTCCAAGCTCGACAATGCAGCTTGTCACCGTAAGCACGACAAATCACTTTGTCATTCTCAAGCACGACACAACAACTTGTCAAAAATAATTTTTTGGGATGCTTCTTGGTGAAATCGTGGAAAGCACGACAAATCCTTTTGTCAATGTAAGCACGACTAAACAGCTTGACAAAATTTTTTTATTTGACCTAATTCATCGTTTACACTATAAAATCACAAAACATATGGTTCGAAATATCATTTCGATCTTTATTAAGCACATATGTTATAAAATTCAAATCTCTTTAGGGTTTAAGATTTTAAACTTCTCAATACCTAGTTTTAGGTCACTAAATTAACCTCTAACCATATACGATCGTATTTATAGGCCTCATAAATATTCAGGGCACTACAGTATATATGATCAAATATATAGTACAAAGCAAGCAAGGTGTCGATCCCACGGAGAAAAACTGTAATTTATACTAACAATTACCAATTTCGTATTAACTTAATTTTACTAAACAATTGATTAAAACTATTAATTCATAAAAATAAGCAATTAATTAAACTAATACTAATTACCACAAGATTGAAAATAGACTATAAAGACTTAACATTACAATTTCAGTTATTATTTGAATTAGATCAATACACTTGTTCTTAAGTTATGTTAACTATTCCGGATTGTTAATCGAGAACTCATCAATATTTATGACCATCTTTCGATGTATCATAAACGAATCAACTTAAATCCATAAATGATAGAATTAAAGTGAACACCCTAGTTAACTAATTCACTATATCTCTATGTGAATTACAATTAAAAATAATTTAAAGCACAGGTTCCCTATCAGATTGCATGCGGCGTATAGGTATATCTCTATCCTAGACATAAATTATGAATTCCATCGCATGCAGAAAACACAATCACATGTTATTATGATCATATCTAAATCTATAAGCTATCTCTCGAGTTCATATAGATTACCGCGGTAATTATTGACCAGGTAATTAAGCAATTATGCACACATCATAATAGATAATTCGATAATAATTAATAATAGTTAACAAGGAAGAATATCAATAAAAGCTACACAACAAAATCCATTATAATCTTAAAATAGAATTTAGTTAATAATTGAATTAAAATCCATAATCCTCAATTGATTAAACATTCAAGATATAAATTAGAAGATAAGAAAGAGAATAAAAACTGTAGATGTAATCCTTGAGTCTCTTCTTCCACTCCTGAATTGAATCATTCGAGCTTTCACAACTTGCTTCAAGCCTCCAAGTCTATATCTCAAGCTAGGGTTTTATTTCTAAGAGTGATCTCTCTAATCTACTGAATAAAAACATCTATTTATAGTCTTATGTCACAAATCCTAGTCAAAATATAAGTTAAGAAACAGAGTACAACTCAATTGCATCACTTAAACAAAAAGTCAACTTTTAGTCAACCCGATCGGGCACGGCTATGGTTGTTTGGTCTTGATATTAGGCGTTGCCGCGCTGATATGGCAGAGAGAAGTTTTTGAAATTTTAGAGTGGCGCGGCCGCCCTACTTTCTTTTGTTATTTGGGCGCGGTCGCGCTGGTCCCAATTCTACAGATTTTGATTCATTTCCTTGCTAATCTCATTCGTTGCACGCACTTCAGTTCCAACACAAAATGTATGAAATGCGACACAAAACCATGAAAATAAGCAACAATCCAAGTTTAATGAGATCCTATTCGTAAGTATAAACCTCATTCATCATGTATACCTGTATACGAACCTTCCGGTTAGTAATTTTTTCTCTGTTACAAAGGGGTGACTTATTTCCACCACCAAGCTTAGAACTAATTTTATTGTGTGTTATAAATCAACTCAAAGCGATTAGCAAATGTTCAAGAGAACCTACTCTGATACCATTGTTGTTTCCCGGAAGCACAAAGAGATCTAGAAGGGGGGTTGAATAGATCCTTTAAAAAAGTTTTGCTTGATAAGGATGTATTACCAGATTATTAATTAAATAAATTAATTAAGCACAACGGAATATTAGTTTGAAAACCTCTTCAAAGATTTAATGAAATCTTAGCTCTGAATTTAGTTCTTGTCAATTTAAGTCACAAATATAGATATAGTGGATAATGACAAAAATGTAAATGATGAAAGATAAATAACACGAGAGGTTTTAAGTGGTTCAGAGTATAAAAGAGTCTTAGTCCACTCTTCTACTCTACGAGTAGGAAACTCACTAAGGATACTTAAAGGTCACAAAGACCAGATCACTAAGATCTATTACAATACTGAATCACTAAGATTCCTTCGAGTCACAAAATCTCAGTAGCTGTCACTAAGACAAGAGGGTTACTTAGACCAGTTCACTTAGAACTCTTCAAGTCACTTAGACTTGGTACTATGGTCACTTAGACCAGTGAATCACAGTTGTAAGATGTTTGTTTGAGGTGCTACTAAGTTGCGTTTAAGCTTAGCTTTTGAAGACTTAGTAGCAGAACAAGTTGTTCTCTTTTCGTAGAGTAGAGCTCTTAGAACTTTTATAGAGGTTCAGCTTGATGATTAATGATTTGTTCTTGGATTTGAATACTCATACTCTTTTGTGGACATCCTCAAAATATTCCCGTTGGAAAGCTTCTGTTGTGCATTTAATGCTCTGATCCTAGAAGATCTTTGATGTTGACTTTCAAAGTGGATGTGGCAGCTTGCTTTAGGCTTTGATAGGTCACTTCTGACTTCTGAAATACCTACCACGTGAGTGATGTCACATCAGTAAACTAGCTGTTAGACACATCTTGATCTGATCTTCAATTTGAACTTAAGATGATCAGCAAACACCTAGAGTTCTTCACTTTGCAAGGTTCCTCATTGTCAGACTTGACATGCTCTACGACTTTAACTGATTGTAGTGTTCCATGGAGACAGTAGAGTATTGGGCTTGGTCCATTCAACGTTCTATACTGTACATTCTGTTCTACGATAACTCTACGAGTTGAGAGACACTTTACGATATGCTCTCTACGATCTGCTTGCTCTATGAGTGAAAAGACACTTTATGATCTGCTTTACGATCCTAGAGCAGACTCTGTGATCCTTGTGTCACTTTATGACCTTAGAGTGAAATCTACGAAATTGCTACAGGCTCTGCGATCTTTAACTATACGCCGCATGCAATCTGATAGGGAACCTGTGCTTTAAATTATTTTTAATTGTAATTCACATAGAGATATTGTGAATTAGTTAACTAGGGTGTTCACTTTAATTCTATCATTTATGGATTTAAGTTGATTCGTTTATGATACATCGAAAGATGGTCATAAATATTGATGAGTTCTCGATTAACAATCCGGAATAGTTAACATAACTTAAGAACAAGTGTATTGATCTAAGTCAAATAATAACTAAAATTGTAATGTTAAGTCTTTATAGTCTGTTTTCAATCTTATGGTAATTAGTATTAGTTTAATTAATTGCTTATTTTTATAAATTAATAGTTTTAATCAATTATTTAATAAAATTAAGTTAATACGAAATTGGTAATTGTTAGTATAAATTACAGTTTTTCTCCGTGGGATCGACACCTTGCTTGCTTTGTACTATATATTTGATCATATATACTGTAGTGCCCTGAATATTTATGAGGCCTATAAATACGATCGTATATGGTTAGAGGTTAATTTAGTGACCTAAAACTAGGTATCGAGAAGTTTAAAATCTTAAACCCTAAAGAGATTTGAATTTTATAACATATGTGCTTAATAAAGATCGAAATGATATTTCGAACCATATGTTTTGTGATTTTATAGTGTAAACGATGAATTAGGTCAAATAAAAAAATTTTGTCAAGCTGTTTAGTCGTGCTTACATTGACAAAAGGATTTGTCGTGCTTTCCACGATTTCACCAAGAAGCATCCCAAAAAATTATTTTTGACAAGTTGTTGTGTCGTGCTTGAGAATGACAAAGTGATTTATCGTGCTTACGGTGACAAGTTGCATTGTCGAGCTTGAAAGATATTTTCATTGAGGAGCTTAGAAGATAGCTTCAATTGCAAGCTGCATTGTCGAGCTTGAAAGATATTTTCATTAAGGAGCTTAGATTGCAAGCTGCATTATCGAGCTTGGAAGATATTTTCATTGAGGAGCTTAGAAGTTAGGTTCAATTGAAAACTGCATTGTCGAGCTTGGAAGATATTTTCATTGAGGAGTTTAGATTGCAAGTTGCATTGTCGAGGTTAGAAGATCTTTTCATTGAGGAGCTTAGATTGCAAGTGTAATAAGCCTAGCCTCTAACGTGCAATTAATGAAACTTAGTTTTCTTATAAATAGCAAGTTAAGTTCATTCATTCCTTACCATGTTCAAGAGCAAAAAATACTTTATATTTATATTCTGAGAGATATTGTGTGATAAAAATTACTTTCGAAGCACCGAAGCGCTACGCGATTGGAAGTAAAGCTAGCAACTACAAGAGGTATACTCTCGTAGTTATAATTTTCATTTTTATGTATGTAAATATACTTTTACAAGCAGTTGTAATTTCCAAATTATTTTATGTATATAGTATAAAAGTCCTATTTACAAGAAGTTATAACGTCCGATTTATTTCTCTTATAAAGTTAAAAATATACTTTTATAAGCAGTTATAATGCTGAAATTATTTCAAATATAATAGCCGAATATTCATTTTATATGAAGTTATAATACTGAAATTATTTGATGTATAGTAGAAGGAGTTTTATTTATAAGCAGTTATAATACCCGAAATAAAATTTTAAAGATTTAATCGTTAAACGCTTATTTGTCTATATGAACTTATAATCGTGTAGAATTTACGATGAACGTTTAGACCGTTATATTTATCTTTAAAAGATATACGAGATAAGTCTTCTATTCCTTTAAACCATGTGCAAGTATTCTAACTCTTATGTGTTATTTTTATAAGTTATATATATGTGGTTTATACGCTTTGTGTGACAACGTGATATAAACCGTTGAATGAAAAGTTATTTGTAATATCAAATTGATATATGTGATATGTCAAGGTATGTTAAAGTTTATATGAAAGCATAAACTGTTTATGTGTTATTAGTTAGACTTGTTGAGCCGTAGTGCTCATTCTTGCGAATAAATATTTATTTGTAGGTATGACGAACGTAAAGAAGAAGCGTAGATTAGGTTTTCATGTTAAGTACTTATTATTTGTATGAAGTCATAATGATTGTTGTAATACGAACAAGCAAACCTTATAACCGAATATTATGAAATGATATTATTTATTACCATCAAATATTGTTATGTGTTTACTTTGTTATAACTTAGAATTGTTAAAGATCTATTAATCTGAATGAAGGTATTGGTAATATGGACTGATCATGTTATGTCGATACTCTAAACTTCAGATAACTAGTAAAACATTAATACAATGTTGATAAAGAACTATACATCTGAGTGAGGGTATTAAATGATATTGGGAGTTTTGTAACTACCGAGGTTACACTTAATGAGCGCTAGTAAGGTGCCACCTTTACCGGAATGCACCCCTCAGTTCTAAGAATAATCTTATCATTAATACTATGAATTTCAGATGGATAGGAATTATTAATATGAAAGAGATGTCCATTATTTATAATAATATGAATCTAAGTGAGGATATTTGGCACACTGAAAGTTCTGACTAAGAAATGAAGGTTAGGTCATCTAATTGCACACCAATATCGATTTATCTTTATTGGAAAGCCCCCTTCAGATGTGAGAAATATCTCTAGTGTTGGTACTGTGAATCTTGGATCCATATAAAGCTTATAAATGATAGAATATCTAAATCTTAAGGATTAAAAAGGTACGAGTAAGTACTAAGTTCCTTATAGTATACGCCAAAGATATCTCTATAACGATATGTATTCAAGTGAGGGTATTGAATAATACGGTATGTTCTATAAAGAAAAGGAATCTAGTCACGGATAAAGATGCAAACATTTATCGTAAGATTCTTCTATTCCTAAGAACCATTCTATTATTAATGTTGTGAATCTTGGGTATATGGAAATATAGAATGTTTAAATCATAGGATTAAAAATTTGACCGATATATATATGGTGTTATCCATATATACGAATAAACTACAAGTTGATACTTGTAGAAAGAACGAGATCGAGATCAAGTTAAGATCTAGGGATGAAGTTAAGGAAAGTTATGATTGTATAGTCTGTAATAGACTAATTCAACTAATATGATTATGGGATCATTGGTTAAGTTACGATAGAAGTACGAGATAATGTCGGAGCCTTGTTCGGGGGGCCAGTGCCAGAATTCGGGGGCGTCATAGTTGGTATCAGAGCAATAGGTTATAGTTTCGAGGTAACGAGTACCTTGGAGTATAATCTGATGGGTTAAGATTAAATAGACTTGTGAAGAGTCCGTAGATAAGTAAAAGATATGTAGAAATTGAAATAAATTAAAAGTTATCTGATTAGAATTATGTGTTTGGAATTATGTTTAAATTATATTATTTTACATAAAACTTGAGTAAGTAGAGGAGTAAACTTATAGAGAAATATAAGTACTATGGTTTAAAGAAATTCATAAGATAGTTAAGAAATGAGTAGGGATTTCAATTGAAAACTTATGTTCTTAGCTGAGTTGAACGACTCTCTTGAATGGCAGGAGTTTAATATGCGTAAGTGAGCCGATCTAACTACACTATTGGTACAAATGATTCATGGTCAGTGTTTTCAAAGCGGGTTACACACTGAATGAGATCATTTAGGGATAGTGTGAATGAGACAGGGAACTAATTCATTAGTTCTTAGGTGGAGGAAACACTCAGCTGATTATCAAGATAATAGATTGAAATCTTGTGTCAAACTATTCCTTGTATATATTCTGAGAATGTGATTCTTTTCTCATATGTATATTGATTAGTTATTAGTTGTTATGTCCAACTATAGTTTTAAAGATATTTGTATGTTAATTACTGAGTAAAGGAACCCTTGTATGGGCGAAGGCTATGATATGTCAGTCGACCTGACTTATGAGATGCGGCTACGAAATTTCATAAAGTGGTGTATTAAAAATGATTTATATGCACTAAGATCTTTCAATCCCGTGTTGATGCGAAGGGAAACTGATATATTTGTTTGTACTTGGTTTTACAAACAATCAGTTTACCATATTACTATATATTTGCAAAACTTGTGTTGTGGTTAAAGGAAAAATGAAAATAATAGAGGATTAGGGGAATTCCAAAATCTTCTAGCTATGTTAGACATTCATGCGTATATTCGCACTTTTGTGCATTTGAAAAAGAATTGTTCAAACGATTGAACCGAAAAAAATTTGAACCTATGTCTATGCTAATTTTTCAAGCTAGACATTGTTAATTTGAAAAAGAAAAAATGATTTTTATCACCAACACACGGTAGCCTGAGGTGTGAAGATTAACACATTGTTATCTGTGTAGACATGATAAAGTCATAAAATTGATTTAGCTATGTTAGTCAAAGGTCTATGCTAATTACTTTGGCTAGACAGATTTCATATGAAAAATAAAAATGAATTTTTCATCAACACATTATTTAACATGGTGTGGTATGATAAATGACGAGTCATCAACGTACTCTTACAAGGTGCGGTATACAGTCATAAAATTGATTTTCAAAAGTTTTGAATGGTTTAAAGATGAGTCAATGCTAATTGTTTCGGCTAGACAACCCTTTTAATAAGGAAAATGTGGAACGAACATATGATTCCGGTAGACGTAACATATCGCGTCTTTAAAACTATTATGCTATACGTCACATGTGGTACGATAGGTTGATCACCTAACGTACTGACTATTGTGTTCTTTAATCTTGGTGATTGTTAAACTTGTGGGTCATATAGTACCCATAGAATATGAACTAGTTCAAGGTCTTGAGTGACCCCTCGGTATAAATTAGAAGAATTCTCAGTAAGAGAAGAATAAAACTAGAAGTCGAGTATGATTAAAGGTTTAAAACCTAGTATAAGGAATGGTTTAGATTGAACATTTTTACCTAATTTAAGTATTAAAAATTTGATGCAAGACAGGAGGAATTCAGAAAATTCATATTGAAGACTAAGTTAGAGATAATTTCGAGGACGAAATTCTTATAAGGAGAGGATAATCTAATATCCAGAATATTTATAAAACTTATAAATATGATATTGAATGACTAAAGTGAGCTGAAAAGTTAATTTTGAGGACGAAATTCTTATAAGTAGGGGTGAATGTAGTACACCGAATATTTATGAGACTTATAAATACGATCGTGTATGGTTAGAGGTTAATTTAGTGACCTAAAACTAGGTATTGAGAAGTTTAAAACCTTAAGCCCTAAAGAGATTCAAATTTTATAACATATGTGCTTAATAAAGATCGAAATGATATTTCGAACCAAGTGTTTTGTGATTTTATAGTGTAAACGATAAATTAGGTCAAATAAAATTTTTTTGTCAAGCTGCTTAGTCGTGCTTACATTGACAAAATGATTTGTCGTGCTTTCCACGATTTCACCAAGAAGCATCCCAACAAATTATTTTTAACAAGTTGTTGTGTCGTGCTTGAGAATGATAAAGTGATTTGTCGTGCTTACGGTGACAAGCTGCATTGTCAAGCTTGGAAGATATTTTCATTGAGGAGCTTAAAAGATAGGTTCAATTGCAAGCTGCATTGTCGAGTTTGGAAGATATTTTTATTGAGGAGCTTAGATTACAAGTTGCATTATCGAGCTTGGAAGATATTTTTATTGAGGAGCTTAGAAGATAGGTTCAATTGCAAGCTGTATTGTCGAGCTTGGAAGATATTTTCATTGAGGAGATTAGATTGCAAGCTGCATTATCGAGCTTGGAAGATATTTTCATTGAGGAGCTTAGAAGAATATTTTAACATTATGTTAGGGTACAAAGTGTAATAAGCCGAGCCCCTAACATGCAATTAGTGAAACTTGGTTTTCCTATAAATAGCAAGCTAAGTTCATTCATTCCTAACCATGCTCAAAGCAGTTCAAAAGTAAAAAACACTCAATATTTATATTCTAAGAGATATTATGAGAGAAAAATTACTTTCGAAACATCAAAACGCTACGCGATTGGAAGTAAAGCTAGCAACTACAAGAGGTATACTCTCGTAGTTATAATTTTTATTTTTATGTATGTAAATATACTTTTACAAGCAGTTGTAATGTCCAAATTATTTTATGTATATAGTACAAAAGTCCTATTTACAAGAAGTTATAATGTCCGATTTATTTCTCTTATAAAGTTGAAAATATACTTTTATAAGTAGTTACTATGTCTGATTTTCTTCAGGTATTTAGTAAGAATATTCATTTTATAAGAAGTTATAATGCTAAAATTATTTCAAATATAATAGCCGAATATTCATTTTATAAACAATTATAATGCCCGATTTATTTTAAATATAGTTGTTAAATATTCATTTTATATGCAGTTATAATACTGAAATTATTTGATGTATAGTAGAAGGAGTTTTATTTATAAGCGGTTAGAATACCCGACATAAAACTTTAAAGATTTAATCGTTAAACGCTTTTTTGTCAACATGAACTTATAATCGTGTAGGATTTACGACAAATGTTTAGACCGTTATATTTATCTTTAAAAGATATACGAGGCAAGTCTTCTATTCTTTTAAACTATATGCAAGTATTCTAACTCTTATGTGTTATTTTTATAAGTTATATATATATGTGGTTTATACGCTTTGTGTGACAATGTGATATAAACTGTTGAATGAAAAGTTATTTGTAATATCAAATTGATATATGTGATATGTCAAGGCATGTTAAAGTTTATCTGAAAGCATAAATTATTTATGTGTTATTAGTTAGACTTGTTGAGCTGTAGTGCTCATTCTTGCGAATAAACATTTATTTGCAGTTATGACGAACGTAAAGAAGAAGCGTAAATTAGGTTTTCATGTTAAGTACTTATTATTTGTTTGAAGTTATAATGACAGTTGTAAGACGAACAAGCAAACCTTGTAACCGAATATTTTAAAATGATATTATTTATTATCATCAAATGTTGTTATGTTTTTACTTTGATATAACTTAGAATTATTAAGATCTATTAATCACAATGAGGGTATTGGTAATATGGACTGATCATGTTATGCCGATACTCTGAACTTCAGATAAATAGTAAAACATTAATACAATGTTGATAAAGAACTATACATCTGAGTGAGGGTATTAAATGATATTGGGAGTTTTGTAACTACCGATGTTACACTTAATGAGCGCCAGTAAGGTGCCACCTTTACCGGAATGCACCCCTCAGTTCTAAGAATAATCTTATCATTAATACTATGAATTTCAGATGGATAGGAATTATTAATATGAAAGAGAATTTCCGCCCTCTTTGGTGTGTTGACTGCTTGTTGGGTTGTGCTGCCAAGATGAACTTTGATCTTCTTCATCTTCTAGTACTTGGCAGCTGGTTCTGATCTTCTTCTGGATGCTACTGATGATGGTCGTTGATGACAGTAGTATGCACACAAGCCAATCATATTTGATAAAATGTAATATATACTTTGTAATCTTATTCATTTATTAATAAAAGAATTGATTTTCTTAAAAGGCATTTTACTTTTATCTACATAGTGTGTTATATTAAATGTGATAAACCCATAGTTTTGAGCAATACTTTTAGAATCATGATGGTGATCATGCTAATGAGATCTAAATTCTAGATAGCTCACAAACTAAAATCGTTCCTAATCGTTGGATTACTAAAAAGGGGATTAGTGAATCTGGATAGATTAGTACATACGTTGCTTGCTCTTAAGAAGAGGATGATTGATCTCATAATCATTTGTATGGAGACACTAAAGCAAGTATGTAGGTGCTTATTAGAGAATAAGTTCACTGAACGTGGCTCGCTAAGGAATACATAATGGAGTTTTACTCGCCTGTCAATAGGAATTCCTCGAGTGATAGTAGTATAAGTGATCCTTGGACTTGAGATCATCATAGTATCTTGTGTATGATGAGTTATACTTTGACATGTCCCTTAAGACCTTTAGGGTATATCAAAGGGTATGATTGAGTATAATAAGTTGTACATGGAGATAGGTGAATGATCAACAAAGAATTTACCACATATAGTAAAAGATGTGAATGTCCTATGTGATTCGATAAATGACAACTCAGTAGTCATTGGCCAAGGCAGAATGAAATTAGAAAGGAGTTTCTAATTTGCATTATTTAGAGGTTGTGCATTTGGGAATCGAAATACGTATAATTAAATAAAATAAGACTTGACAGTAATTCCATATCTTATATTTAATTGGGACATTGTATGGTAGAAGGATTGAATTGTACGGTAACTATGCACTGAAAGGTTCTTTTATGATTAATGTTGAAATCTATATTATCTGGAAAGTCGTTGATCGCTAAGGTGGCTTACCCTTATTGTAGAATAAATATTATTTATTTAAATGAATTAAATAGTTTAATTTATTTATTTAAATAAGATTAGAAATGTTCTAATTGATTTATTCACAACCGGTTTAATATGGAGAACCTAAAGGGTCACACCGCAAAAGGAAAATATTTATTTAAGAAGTAAATGGCATAATTGTAATAATAATTTAAGTGTATTTAATTTAATCTATGGAGATAGAATAAATTAAATAGCTTAATATTTATTATTTAATATTTTAGAAATATTAAATATAAATTAATAAGAGGAGTCTTATTATTATTATTATTATTATTACTATTACTATTATTTAATTCCTAATAGGGATTGTGAATTAATTAATAGAAGTACTCTCTCATGAATTCCTAATTAGATTAGGAGTTTAAAGTAATTAAAGGAGTTTAATTAGAATAGAAACCCTAATCCTAAATAGTTTAGGGAAGGGTTTTCCTACATCTATAAATAAGAGAAGTCTTATCATAGATTAGTGTTACACACTTTTGTATAAGAATTGTGGAGAGTACTTATAATTTTTATAGAGATAGAAACTAGGATTTTGCCAAACACCCATCTTCTTGAACAAGTATTATTCCTTGGTGGATCACCTCTAGAGGCCAAACACTTGGGTGGCTAACGTTGATCAAAGGAAGGAATTTTAATCGGTGGAATTCAAGGAGAACGCGAAGGAATTGGAGGTGAATTTGTACCTGAGGAAGCTAGAATTCTACAAGGGTATAATTCTTATTCTCCATCTCTTTCGTTTAATTAATAAAGAAAGATCATGGTGATGGTTTGTATAAAATTTTAAAATCTGATTTGATCGCGCTTTCGCTTTATTTATGTAATTTGATTGCATGTTTGCGTTATACAAACCAAACAGTTGAAGCCCTTCCTTCTTCTGGTACATAGCAGATACAGATGATCACTCTAGATGAACACAAGTTGACTTGTCTAAGTCAGTTCTTTATCTCTTCAGCTTAGTGTGTTCATTTCTTGATTATAGAGTTGCTCTTCTAGGTCTACCTTCAGCTCTGGTCATTCTTGATCTTGGCTTCTTGGTCATTCGACTCTTAGCTCATATGCCAGCCCTTTGGCATGTCTTTCATGTTGCAGTGAACCTTCTAGCTGATTGTATATTTTGTGTTCTTGCTCTCGTTCACCACACATACCTAGCCATCCGAATACAGTTTTCTCTTTTGTAGATCTCCATTTTCTTCCAATTGAAAGCTTGTCGTTGATATCTTCCCGTTGCACTTCTTTCCGTTGGAGACTCACTTTCTGTAGACTTGTTTATTGTACCACTGAGTATTTTACTTCCTTAAGTCTGCTAATGATAGCTGAGTCAGCATCCATTAGCTGGTACCAAGATAGTGGAGTCACATAAGTTGCTTGTTGACTGCTGCAAACATGGTTGTTTGAACCCCACTCAGATTGGTCACTTATTATACTTTTTTATCTACTCAGTTGCTCATCTTGGGATATCAACCCCAAGTGCTCTAATATTTTTTTAATCCAGCTGGCACTTACTTACTCTACGATCGTCTGGGATGCAGCATGTTGCTTCTGATCGTAAAGTTAACTTGTTTGCTTCAAACTGAAGTCTGTTGCCTCTAATCGTAGAGTTAACTGTTTACTCCATTTGTGTCCTTGCGCTGCCTTGCAGTCCGTAGAGTGGCTATTTGTACTTGGATTACGCTTTAATGTGCTTCTTACTATACTGCAGTCTGTGCTCCCTTATGCTTTGTGATCTCCATTTAGCTTTTTGTTCTAGAGCATAGTGTGCTATGAACTATGTTGAGCCATTACTGCAGTGTGCCTATCATAGAGGATTGCTCTATGTTCTTCAGGTGTTAGCCCTGCTGCTATGTCATAGAGGACTGCTCTATGATGTTCTGTTGCGGTAGCACCTTTGATGTAGAGGACTGCTCTACTTTAATCTTCAAACATTCTCTCTTATCCCTTGTCACAGAGTACTGCTCTATGATCTTCTTGTTGCTTTGCTGAGACTGCTAAAGTGCCCCTGTTGTCTTAGGCTTAACTCTACGATCACTTAATCTTGTTGTTGTTTTCCTACTCTACGACCTTTGTCTTTGATGCAGGTCTAGAGTCTTTATGAATCGTAGAGTGATTACTTGAGCTTGTCCTGTGATCTCTGTTATGGCTTGATGTTTTGGTTGTGCTCAGAGATCTTTCCATGTCTGATGGCTCATGCTCAGCTTACTTAGAAGTCTTTATGAAGGTTGCCACTTTATCTTTGAGTGCTTCAGCAGCGACTGCTCTACGTTGTTGCTTGATTGCGGACTGTTCATGGGAGTCGTAGAGTGGCTGACTTTAGACTTTGGTTGACTTTAGACTTACTCTATGAACCCATGTTAGCACAATGATTTCCTCTTTGCAGTGCACACTCAACGATCCTGAGTAAGTCCTTTGTTCTGCCGAGCCATACTCTACGATTACCTTGCAAGCTTTGTGGTGTGTCTGTTTCATTCTACGATTCCTAGAGAGTACTGCCGAGTGAGCTCTACGATCTGTTAAGCCTTTTACTGTGCTTGTCTGGCAGACTCTACGATCTTTAGATTTAACATTGTAATGCCGAGAGAATTCTACGTCTTGCCGAGAGAGCTCTACGTTCTGCCGAGAGAACTCTACGTCCTGCCGAGAGAACTCTACATCCTGCTGAGAGAGCTCTACGTCTTGCCGAGAGAGCTCTACGTCCTGCCGAGAGAGCTCTACATTCTGCCGAGAGAGTTCTACGACCTGTTGGGCTTTACTCTACGTTTGCTTGGCAAACTCTGTGATGGCATACTTGACTCTACGAGGTTAGCTGACTGCACTACGATCCTTCGCTTGGTTTGTGCAGTGCTCTACGTTCAGTCTGGCCCACGCTTAAACATATAACATTTCAGCCCATAAGATCAACGTAACAAGTTTGATCTTCTTCTGTTCTAAGTCCTTGTACATCAAATTCATTTAAGGACTTTATAAAACCTAATGTTACAAACATGCTTTGATCAGATAGATATTCATTCAGCTTAGATCAACTTAACATATTTGATCTTTTAAGTCTTTGTACATATATTTCATTAAGGACTTTACAAAACCTAATGTTACAAACATGTTTTGATCAGATAGATATTCATTCAGCTTAGATCAACCTAACATATTTGATCTTCTAAGCCCTTGTACATATATTTCATTAAGGACTTTACAAGGCTTTACCGGTATGAATGTTCTTTTTATCATTTTGTCATCAATCAAATCACATATAATGAATAAAGGTAATCACTTGCAGATCTTATAACATTCTCCCCCTATGATAATGAGCTTAATGATTGCATGTTGATTCCCAACAAGATCAACTTAACAAGTTTGATCTTTTTATTCTAAATCCTTGTACATCATATTCTTATTAAGGACTTTACAAAAGCTACTGAACAAATATACATTAATAATATCTCATCATTAAATTTTAAATATGCAGTTCCTAACACCATGTTTAAGATATGAGTTTAAACCGGCTCAAATAATATTTTTTAAGATAATTTTACCATCCGTCTTAAAAACTAGTGTCGCTTTTGTCCCTTTTTTGTAGTGAGAAATTTTAAAAACTAAAAAACCAAGCATGACAAGGAGTAAAACGAGGAAAACATTGCAATTTTATTATTATAATTTATGAAAAAACATTTAAGTACGAAAGCTAATATAATTATACAATTAAATTTATTAATAATATTAATACAGTTAAATCACGTAATTTGATAAGATTTGAAATTTTAATGAATTTTAAATTATGTAGCACACTAATTTATTAAGGATATTCACAACTATTATTAATACATTTAAATAGCATAATAAGCTTTCAAATTTTACTTAATTATTATTTAATTAAAATTGTTTAGTATTGATAATTTGGAACCACATTTAATTTTGAGTGAAACCAAATTTATGTTAATTATATAAAATAATAAAATTTTAACCCCCATACATAATAATATCAAGTTTTCAATTTGAAATCCAAACAATCTTCAATAGAATGAACATGTGAAAAGATAATCCTTAGTCTCTTAGCGACGATGTGAAGTGCAAAATGCGGTAATGCACATATAAAAAGAGAGGCGTGAAGTCATTAGGGATATATTTTGTAATTGCATATTGCTGTCCTATTTAGAATAATTATATTAATTCGGACTCTGTGATCACCACAACTAACTTGCCTGAGATAACCAACCTGACCGGTGTAAACATCGTTATTTAATTAATAAAATATTTAAATGACAAAAACACCATTAATATAATTAATAAATTGACAAAATTGTTCTTAAAACATAAGGCGGGCACAAGGAGGTAATGTTTAGTACAGTCATATATATATATATATATATATATATATATATATATATATAGAGAGAGAGAGAGAGAGTTATGTTATGTATTGTAATAAATTTATGTCGAATTATAATTGTGAAAATTATTAATATATGAGATTGGTAAAAATTATAGAAAGACCCTACTTATTACACATTTTTTAAAAAAGATTATCACTAATACTTATCTATGTAATTGATATTTAGAAAGTCAACATAAATTTTCGCAATATATATTATTTTTCTAAAAGATAAGGAGGCCACAGGGAGGTATCGATAGAATTCATGATAATAAAAGGTTAAATCTTTGGAAATTGATATTTTTACATGAAAAAAAAATGATATTTTCACATGAATCTGTGCTATATAAATATAAGATCTACGTATTTTTATATAAAAAAGATTATGTGAAAATATCAATTTTTCATAAGGATGAGAATGACCGAAAGAACATTAATTGTTGAACTAAACACGTGGCTTTTTTGCTTTATTAACTATGTGAGTCCACCAGACATATTAATGCAACTTACCATATGAATTAGGCCGTGTTTGGAAAAGAAATATTTTTGGAGCACGTTTGGAGCTTGAAAATAAAAATGAAAAATTTAATTATGTATATTTAAAAAAATCAAATACAGAGAACAATGTTAAGTTAAAGTGCAATCAATTGTTAAAAAAGATTGAACAATTTTTTTTAAAATTTTATTTTCTTTTCCTTCTTTTTTGCTCGAGTTTTCCGAATTCTGTATATTCCCTTAAGAATTTTCTATAATGATGGTAGAGACAAACAAATGAAAGATTGTTGTCATATTAGTACTCTTTTTCAGTTGGTAGGAATTAAGATTAGGACAGAGATTTGATTTTTAATTTGGAAATTGATAGTTATGAGTAACATTTGATATTTCCACAAGTTTCATTTCGCATAATTGTGAGGTCCGTTTATTATTCATGTGAGAAATTTTTTATAAAACTATCATTTTTATTTGTAAAAAATTAATTCCCTTTATTTTTTAATTCTTACATTATAAAATTTCAAATTTCAAATTTCAAATTTCAAATGTAACTGTTATAAATATATTACTCTATGAATTGGAATTCAAAAAAGATTTGAGTATCAGATTTCTCAACACAAATTAAATATAATAATATTTTCCCTATTCTTCGAGAATAATTCTTATAATAATAATAATATGCAAAGTGGGCCATGTTAGCCAAGAACTAAATTTATGGACATATTCAAAAAATCATATTTGGAAAATTTAATTCTTGAGAATATTAATGAAATTACATTCCTTTCTAGATCAATCAATATCAATATTATAAATATAATAATTAAAACTCCTACCCCACTGAAAAAATTGGCTGAAATTTTAAGTTTCACATATATTAAGAAAATCAAATTACAGGGAAAAATATAAATAAATATTCAATATTATATTTATATTTGAATTACAATATATTAAAAGCTTTGACTTGTGTACTTTAACCATTTTTTAGGACAATTTTTTTTTTGTATTTAAGGAGTAGAACATTACCCTAAATTTTCTGCTCCTATAAAAGTTGCTGGAGATTTAAGGGAGACTCCACTTGTAATGGAGATCTGAGGACTTCTAAAAGAAATTTTTTGGGATTGCAGTAGGTAACATTTGATTTTATTTGCCTTTTTACCTAAATTTATTTAAATCTTTCTGCTAGCTTATGTTTAAAAAAAAATATATGCATTTCGTTTGTTGTATATCATGTATATTGTCCCTCTGATTTCTCTTATGTAGTGGAAATGTTCAGAAAGTTTGTGAAAACTATTATATCTGTTACATAAAGAGGATAAATTAGCGGAAGTTAGGGTTACCTTGATTAGATCATAAAACATTAGACCTTTTTAGATACACAAGTATATATAGACTAAATGGTCATTTGATTCATAGATTTGGGGCAAATTAGAATTGAGATTTGGATTTGAACTCTTCAAATTTAAATACTATTTCTAAATTAAAAAATTAATATTTTAATTTAATGCATTATTACATCTAATTTGAATAAAAATATTAGTAAGGAAGAAAATAGATTTGATCTAACTACAAAAATTGGCATCTAAACCTACAGTTTTTATTTGAAATTCAGATTGATCAATTTTATATCTTGTCATACCATAAGCAGAATAGATCTGTGAATACAGGTGTGAAGAAAGACTAATAGCTTTGCTTATTTGTCCTCTAATGAATTTTGACAAATAACGCAAATAGATTGATAATAACTAAGTATTACTACCATATTAGCATTAACAAGACAAAAAATATATGTTCTAACCTAGTTAAGAAATTATTGCTAACCTAGCTTGTCTTTGGACTTTGGCATTTGCAACTGACTTTCCTTTACCCCTAGCTAGGGCATAGATTTCCTGAATTTTCAACTGAGAAAACAAGCTAGGTTAGTACTGATACACGCACGAACATACATACACATATATATACATCAAGATGGTAACATACGAATTTATTAGAACTGATGAAATATTTAATTATACATAGCTGCGTATAGAATGATACTTCTTAACTAGATAGCTATATGTTTATAGCCGTTCATCAAGGGTTTGTAATTCTAGGGTTTCGAAGTCCGCCGTGATCAAAGCTCAATATTAGATAAAACTTACGATTGAAGATTGGTGCCAATGCAATTAGTAATGTGATTGTACATTACATAGTCCGTTTTAGGAATTGACGATTTACCCATTCACTGACTTTGGCACTGGACGTTCCCAAAATGGGTACTGTCGGGTCGGATGAATTCAATAATAGACGCCTGTTGACATTCCAGCCTTCCTTCGTAATGACAATGGTGGGAATCGTCAGTACTCTTAGATCCATCATTCATAGCTAGAATTCCCATCATTATAAAACTTTATAGTTAATGTGATTATTTCAAGTATATTGAGTATCAAACATGTAACGATCATAGTGGAGATTGTCACTTAGATCCAATTATTCATATGACTAGAATTTCCACAATTATAAATTTTTTTAGTTTATTCTGAAAAGAATGATCATTGTCAATATCGAAATTATGATTTTCGATATCCATATATATATATAATTGTTCCCATCACTAGCCAAATGAAAAAAAGTTTCAGCATAGATGAAATCTCAAATGTTGTTGACAGCGAATTAAATGATACATTACTGTAACTAGAATTGTTAAGTGTTTTGGTTTCATTTTGGTGGTTGTTCTGTTGGTTTTTGTGCCTGTAATTTGGGTGTTTTGGTTCTTGAATAGATTTTCCTGTTTAGATTTTGGGAACTGTCAGATTTTTCCTGTTTGAAGTGTTAGACTTGTAACTCAATTTGAATTTTAATGTATTCTATACTACTGACAAAATAAATTAAGAAAGAAGAAAGACACAGAATTGATGTGAATTTTTTTTAGTCCAATACATTTTCATAGATAAACAACTATCTGTTTTATATAAAATACAACACTTTATAATCCTATTATGTAAGTATTTTCCTTCTTCAAAAATAAATAAATAATAATAAATCAAACTGGCCTCATAATGAGGCACAATGGATTCAGTTTCACTTCTAATTGATTATGTTTGGCTTTAACAAAAATCTCCGGTCACTATTTCTCTATAAACTTTTCAATAAACGTTTTAGATGTATCTATCTAGGCATCTCACATCAATGTGGTTTAACTTATATATGTTCAATTCTAAGGTAATATACTACATTCATCTTGCTATTGGTGCTTGTTATCATGGTATAGAAAACGTTAACATGGTGAATTGCATTTGATATAAACGTTTCAAAATATTTTACACATTCTTTTCGAAATATTAATACCATGATCCAAAACTTTATCATCCTAACTACTTAACTTTCTGATGCACAAACATTATTATATGTTTACTTTATAATTTACAAATAAGGAGCATCCTATTATATATATATATTTCTTTATTTTGGATCATACAATCAAAGGCTAAGATCAAATTTAATAGAAGGCAAGGATTGACCATGTAGAATTATTTTAGAAATACGTAGAAAATATAATTATTTTCGAAATCCTACTATATAAATTAAGATTATAGGGAATGCAAATTAAACTAACGTAACCAAATAAGCGCATTGTGGGTGTCAAGTAAGCAACGAAATATTATAGTCTGGTTGAAAATTATACACTTGTTGTGACCCTACTCTTGGAGAAAATTCATCTAGTTTTAACTATATCCAACTATTTTTTATTATATCTTTGTTTTCAAAAAGCTATTCCAATGTATGATCATGTTTCGGATAAATATAATTTGTACCAGATAAATGTAATTCGGACAAAGTAAATGATTCGAAAAAAACTTAATCCCATTGTCCTATATATGTGCCATGCCAGTGACGTTTTCCGTTCAAAACATTGTTGCACATACTATGGTTTTAAAACTCGGACCGAATCGCCGGTTCACCCGGTTAAAATCGGAATCGGTCGGCACTCCGACCAGGTTTGAACCAATAAACTATTTTTGGTCAAAAACCGGCTGACTCGGTTGAACCACCGGTTTGGTGGTTCAACCGGTAAAACTAATTGACCCCGTGAACCGGTTTTTAATTTTTTTATTTTGTTTTGTACCAAAATTTTTTTAATATTAAAATTAACCACTTTTAATAATATTGTAACTCAACTTTATTATGTTTTAGTTTATAAAAAAGATATTTTTTTAAAATTTTATTAATTACTAATAATATATATTTTTATATATTAATGACTTCACTGAGTCAATAACGGTTCAACCACTGATTGGACCAGTGACCTATCCACCCGGCACCTTTTTCGGTTCAATCACCAGTCCGGATCCTTGGCACATACCATACCGAAACACGATTTAAGCAACATTGTTTGTTACCCAGGACAAGTTCATGTTCTAGGGTAATTTCTAAGGTAAATATTTGTATTTAGTCATATTGTCCCTTTATTTAGTGGCGGTTGGTTGTCTATTATTCTCAAAATTTTTTGATAGTAAAGTTATTATTTTCTTTGCTATTTGATAATAAACTTATATTTCTAGTGACCCCTATTGTCCATTACACCACACCTTTTCTTTTTTGGACATGTGAGATAATACATTACAGGAACTCTGAACCAAAAAACGCCCTAGAAAATAATGTAGAATATGAAATATACCTCTATATCTTCTATATATCTCAAATATGAAAATTATCAGATAATTGCAGTGTTTAATTCCTCTTCTTCTTTTTTTCGACTCTATTGCTCCAGACATATTAATTAGCAGTTCTACTGATCTTAGACTCTCCAGGCTTGTAATTTAAACACAATTCATTAAAATGCTGAGCTATGTTTCTTTCTATGTTATTGATTGTTAATTACATAAGACATAAATAAATAAATAAATAAATAAATAAATATATATATATATATATATATATATATATATATATATAATCTGCTGAGCTTAATAGTAAATTTTTTGCAAAAGCACAAATTGTATGCATGGTATAACTGTCTAGCTAATTCTCATCCCTTATATCTTCTCATTTAAAAATTATGATATCATGAACTTTTAAACTTATTCTTATCAATACTATATCAGTACCACAACAAGAGTCTATTTTGACTTTCTGAAGTTACTTTATAAAATCTTAAAATTTAAAGTTGATATTAAATCACTTGATGTTAGCTTATATATTCGTTATTATTGCAAATTACTTAAAAAATATTACTAATTACAAAATTTATTGAGTTCAAAACTTACGCGAAAATCATCAAATTTTAATTTTAGAATTTTATAGTATGACTTCAAAAGGTCAAAATATAGAATTCCCTCTGTCCCAAAAATTAAAAAGAATTTCATGTGCAAAATAAAAAATAAAAAATGTTATTCAAATTTTAAGGGTATAGTTTTGTTCCATGTTTAATTATCCTTAAGAATAATAAGTTGTTAGTTTAGAACTGACATGATAATGAAATTATGATACTATATCAAATTTGAGAATATTATGTCATTTTATATTATTATCAATAAAATGATGTTTGAATGAAATTATGATAACGAAGTTGAGGTATTGTATTTAATAAGTGACACATATATTCAACTTAATTTTTTTTCATCTTTTGAACTTTCAAACTTGTACAGGTTCTAATTCAGCAAGCCACCAAATATGCAGCAGCCACAGCAACCTGCAGATCAAACAGAAAGCCATGAAGCAGCAGCTTGGTTGAACCCGCGGCTAAAACATATCCCGGTCGGTTCGCCTTTCCAAGCCGATATACCCGAGTGGACTGGCCCACCTGATGCTGATCAATACAAAAGAGACAGTTCCAAATGGTTGGGGCGACAAGTATGGCCTCCATACAGTAACCCAAGCCAAGAAAGCCCAGCAGAAGAGATTGGAAAAGGTAAGCCTAACAGTTGTACATGTACATCTGCTGGATCCCTAATGTGCATTAAGCGCCACATGGCCGAAAAAAGGAGCAAAATGAAAGGGGAATTAGGGATTGAATTTTGGAGGATGAAATTCAATGAAATGGGAGAAGAGGTGGCGAATCAGTGGACTTCGGACGAGGAAAAAATGTTTGTGAATGTTGTGAAGAGGAATCCGATATCAAATGGTAAAGGGTTTTTGAAGCCTGCGGTGGAGCGCTTGGACTGCCAGACTAGGCAAAGTATAGTGAATTATTACTATAATGTGTATGTTCCGAGGAAAATTAGCAGCAAGAATGTTGCAGATGGTGTGGTTGTTTATTCAGAGGATGATGAAGCTGGTAATAAGGTTGATGAGAGCAAGCCCAAGCCCAAGCCCAAGCCTAAGCGATCGCTGAAAAGGTCTCGAGGTGGGAAGGAAAGCTCCTTGATTCGGAAGTAGAAGAAATGATGTTGCAGGTTCATGTTTAATCACATGATTCCAGACAGTTTAAAATGGGCAGTCGATAGAAATAAAGTGTATTTGTATAGCAAAAAGTTGTATTTTCAGATGACTTTTGTTATATAAGTCATATTATTGCAACTTTGTGTTATATGAAATGCAACTTTTTTTTTTTATAGATTGTGCATTTTAGACTGCCTAGAATCAAGATTTAGCGCATGCATGTTGAATCTTGTTATGTGTTCTTTGTTGAGGATTGATTGAAAAACCTAAAGAAACGTTGCTTATTTCAGTTCTTCGGGTATTTATATTAGGGTATCGGACAGAAAATGGAAAGTATACTCTTGTTGTGGAATTGGTTAGTTTTGTTTTATTAATTGCTTTAGATTTTGTGATGGTGTTATAAATATTTTGATAGTTATTATAACTACTTTTTTGTATAAAGCATGTGTTAGGAAAGTTCTTCATTTAGGCGTTATTCGGAAAAGAGGCCTATTTCTATGAAGAGATCATTCTCATCTAGTAAATGGTCTAAACAAAGCTCTATCAGAAGCCAGGATTCAATCCTACCATTTTGAGAATCAATTGTCACCTCAAAATTCTAGATTTGGGTTAGTCCTCAATCATATTCCCTTTGTCCGGAAGAAAAACTTATTCTTTTTTTGGGGACTGAGGGAGTATTATGGTATGAAGAAGGAACAAATAAGGTATCAGTTTTACTATGCATGTGTAGTTTCATTATGCACAGTTATAAAAATGAAGTAAAATTGTCAAACAGCTGGTTTGGAGCTGCAATAGCAAGTTCGAAAGAAACGTATAACATCCTTTTTGTTATATGTATAATACTACATCCTTTTTGTTCACTTAATTTGATATGAATTTTTGGTATATATGCAGTATGTTAGAGCAAATCACAAACAAATAAGCATGCATTAGGAATAGGTCTCTTTAGGAATAACCAACATGTTAGTGCAAATCACAAACACACACTGCAGGTTGGAGAAGCATGCATTAGGAGCTATTTTCATTCGGTTTTCATAAATGGTACGTTTTATGAGGTTTTGAAAAAACTCTGATCATATATTTTGCAACAGAGAGAGTATCAGTTTTGCTAGTTAGGCAATATATATATATATATATATATATATATATATATATATAGAATCTCTTTCTAAAGCGAATTCAAATTTACGAGCTGGAGACGAATTGGAGCAAAATTAACACGCGGGTCATTTGAGTTGGGTGGGTTGTCAAAATGGGTCAAGCATATAAAAAAATTTAACCCGCAAAATTCCTCATATGCAAGCATTTGATTTCTCTCCCTAACTCTTCCCCTTTTCTCTCTCTCTCCCTCTCACTACGAACCCATACTCAACGGAAGGGAAAGCTGAAGGACGTACATCCGGCCAACGAAACTATAGCAAACGGAAGGTAAAGCTCCATAACTTCATTAATTTTGTAATTTTTGTTTGTCACGTAAGAAATCTAGGGTTTTTCTTCCCTACTTGTAATTTCTGTGTGTATCTCTAGTCAGTTAATCCAAGGAATGTATATTAGTGAAGCTTTAATATGTTGAATCATAATATTATTATTAAGGCATTGAGTAAGCTGCTAGCGTTTTCTTTGTTGTATTTTTCTGGAAATTAAAATAATTATATTTACTGCAACCCTAGATGGTAATAATTAATGTTTTTTAATAATTATATGCCTTGTTCTGCTTAAAGATGATGATAATGCTGCGGGAGATTTTGGGGGCGAATCTTGAAAAATTAGTTGCTGATAAGTTTCATTTCACTTCTTATGTTGCAAAAACTCTGTTTTTGTAGAGTAAAATCCAAATGTTTTTAACATAATTTTCCTACATAAAAATTTCAAAGAAAACATATGTAATTAATTAAATTATAACAGGAAAATATAAAATAACAAAATGCCCACCACCACCTGCTCATGAGATACCAGAATCTTAGCATAATTTCTGAATCAAAACAAATTCCACTGTACTCTTTGGAAAAATGACTAATGTTTAGTTCAAAAAAAAAAGGATATGTAGCTATAAGTAGCATACAAGCATCCCTAGTTTGTACCCAAGACAAACATATGGCAATGTCTTTCAGAAAACAAAAGGGCAAGATGATACATTACATTAGTATAGCCAACAAATTAAACTCTTTCCAATCACTTCAGTAACACAAATAGCTTAGGTGCAACCTGTCAGAAAACCAGTTACCAGTTTTAGTACTAGATACATTTTATCAACATTAGCATATGTGCTATGAAGTAAAAAACATTAATAAATTACTAGTATGTGGCAAAATTCCATTTTAATTCGTTAAGGGAATATGTGGCTCCTCAATTTATGTTATAATTAATTGTCATGAAACCATCAAGAAATCAATTTGTGAACAAGGATTAACTATCCGGAAAATTAATTGATTGCAGCATAAGAGTACATCTAACAGTGTTATCTTGTTTGAAAGTGTGTTATTTTAGATAGATAATTTTGATTGGAACCTTGTATAATTTTGTAGGAAGACAACATGGCATCAGGAAACATGGTGGAGAGCTACGAATTTGATTTTAAGTATTCAAAGCAAGCAATGTCATTGTGGGCAATGAAGGTCGAGTCTACTATGCCTGTTCGAATGGAAAATGCGGTTTCTTGGGATGGTGCAAGGCTATAAATGAAGAAAAATCATCATCAACTTTTAAAACGCAACTGCCAAATAATTCCACGGTGGATGATCCTACTATAATTGAAATAAGACTTGAAATTAAATTATTGAAGAAATTAGTTGTTGTAATATTTATTTTCTGTTTGTTTTTTATTACGAAAAACTAGTTGTCTTAAAGTAAATCGAGGAACGAACCTACTAGGTTCTCCATTCCATGTACAAACTTGTTATTTTGGTGTTATTTTTCATATGCAAGCTGACTTTTCTTGGTACTTTGCGCGACTTGAGTGTTGTTTTGATAATCAACTGAGATTCAGCCAACTTTGAGATTCTGTAATGCAGTGATTTGGTTGGGCCAAGTTTTAGCCTTTATAACATTTCTATCATTGTCTTCTGACTCTTCTAGCACAGACCACTTTGAGATATTATAAGAGCCCATTGTATGTGGTTGCAGATAGAAAAATCAAATTTAGCATGACAGTTTCTGATATTCAGTTGATGGTTAACAAAGCATTGCAAATGGAAAAGTAGATATAAAAAACAAAATATTTACATTCATTGCTTGGTAATGACAAGGGAAAACCACAGTTTCTTAATCCTATTTTTCTTTAGAACAATTCCTAATAAAGCAACAAAAGCTGTTTCCCTTTCTTCATGCAGCCCCATGAATGTTCGAAGTCCACAGCTCAGCGGTACTGAAAAGCCAAAAGTTTAAAAGGAAAAGAACCCCAAAGGAATTAGCATTTTATAAAATATATGTGCACATTACAAGATAAAAATATATGGAGCTGACAATAGAGAATATAGTAGGCAAAAAATGCTCATATAAGCTTCGGACCTTCCAAAGCATATCAATCCAAACATATGATACTTAGCTTAGTTATGCAACCAAATTACATTTTAAATTGTAGCCGAGTATGGAAGTCACAATAAAATTAGTCAAAAAAAGAAAAAAAGAAAACGAAAAAAGGAAGCCTGATTCTCTCATATTTAACATGAAAAAAGGAACCCTATACTAATGTAATGTATCATCTTGCCCTTTTATTTTCTGAAAGACATTGCCATATGTTTGTCTTGGGTACAAACTAGGGATGCTTGTATGCTACTTATAGCTACATATCCTTTTTTTTGAACTAAACATTAGTCATTTTTCTCAAAGAGTACAGTGGAATTTGTTTTAATTCAGAAATTATGCTAAGATTCTGGTTTCTCATGAGCAGGTGGTGGGCATTTTGTTATTTTATATTTTCCTGTTATAATTTAATTAATTACATATGTTTTCTTTGAAATTTTTATGTAGGAAAATTATGTTAAAACATTTGGATTTTACTCTACAAAAACAGAGTTTTTGCAACATAAGAAGTGAAATGAAACTTGTCTGCAACTAATTTTTCAAGATTCGCCCCCAAAATCTCCCGCAGCATTATCATCATCTTTAAGCAGAACAAGGCATATAATTATTAAAAAACATTAATTATTACCATCTAGGGTTGCAGTAAATATAATTATTTCAATTTCTAGAAAAATACAACAAAGCAAACGCTAGCAGCTTACTCAATGCCTTAATAATAATATTATGATTCAACATATTAAAGCTTCACTAATATACATTCCTTGGATTAACTGACTAGAGATACACGCAGAAATTACAAGAAGTAGGGAAGGAAAACCCTAGATTTCTTACGGGACAAACAAGAATTACAAAATTAATGAAGTTATGGAGCTTTACCTTCCGTTTGCTATAGTTTCGTTGGCCGGATGTGCATCCTTCAGCTTTCCTTTCCGTTGAGTATGGGTTCTTAGTGAGAGGGAGAGAGAGAAGGGGAAGAGTTAGAGAGAGAAATCAAATGCTTGCATATGAGGAATTTTGCGGGTTAAATTTTTTTATATGTTTGACCCATTTTGACAACCCACCCAACTCAAATGACCCGCGTGTTAATTTTGCTCCAATTCGTCTCCGGTTCGTAAATTTGAGTTCGCTTTAGAAAGGGATTCTATATATATATATATTTATATATATATATATATATATATATAGTAAGAATCAAGAGCATAACTCTTAAACAGCATAACTAGCAGAACAACTTTTAGCGACGGACCTTGTGACGGCTTGATTTGTCGCTACAGCCTTTAGCGATGGGTCCGTCGCTATGTGTTGTCCGTCACTAAAGGGTGTTCTGCTAGTTATACTCTTTAAGAGTTATGCTCTTGAAATGTTACCTATATATATGTGTGTGTGTGTGTGTGTGTGTAAAAGGTGGTTCAACAACTCTTACTAACTCTCACCCACTCCTAACCACTTCCCCAACAACTTCACATCATATCTGTCCAATAATAAACATGGTTAATTAGCCTAAATTATTGTTTAGCTTAATTAAGTAAGTGTTTAGTGTTAAGCATGTGGGGCCTAGCAAGAATAAGAGAAATTGGAGGAGCTTGACTAAAGAAGACTAAGAAGGAGGGGTTAACTTATAATTATTTCAAAGTTCTCTTATAAATACCTAACATACTTAATTTGCCAACACTTTAGTCATTTTCACCAAGCTAAAGAGCAAAGTTAGAGAGAAAAGAGAGATTGAGAGAAACACTAAGTGTGGCAGCTATTCTTGGTGGAGCAAGGAAGAGGAGGAGCTCTAGCTAAAGTCCATAGCAAGATCCTAGCAAGGAGGAAGAAGATCAAGCCACTAAAAGGTTTAAAAGTGTTCTATCCCTAAAACTTTTGTCAAGTTGTGGTATATATAGTGATATACATGCTTGGTTGTGGGAATATTGTGTGTGGAGGAACCATGGAGGGTTCTAAAGATATAAAGGTGGTTATTGATGGAGGAATATGTTTATTATGTATATTAGAGAATGAAAAGTTAATTGATTAAAGTGAAAAACATGATTTTTGAAAACCTTAAGTGAAAATAATTCTCTAAGCGATAGAGCTTAAGATGTGCATGTTATTTTAAAGATCTATGACTTGTATATTATAGATCTATGAAATACGAAGATAATCCAAGTGAAATGGAAGAAAAATGAGTTAAAATGAAATTATGATTTTATTAGTGAAACATGTGTTGATGTAAACCCTAAAATTTTGGGTCAATTTTTTGGCTAACAAATGTATTTGAAAATGATAAAGGTTTTTTGATTTGTAAAGTATATGTAATCAAGTAGTTGTGGTCTAAATTTGAACTCATTTAGATGTAATATAAATAATAATAAATGATAAGTAATAAATAAACAATTGAATTGTGGATTCTAATTATGATGTGTAAATGCTAAAGATTTTGAAAAATAAATTTGTGCAAAGGATGAACGTTTAATTAGATCATTATATGCGATCCACGAGTAACTAATTGGTAGATCGATCTATTAAATATGTAGGTCGTATGAGAAAGAGTAAATTAAAGTCACTTTTAGACGGCGAATCAGGTAAGTTCCCTAATTTGTGCAAATCTATTATCTTGTGCAAGTTTCCTTCACCTGTACACATTTATTATTTTGTACAAGTATGTTAAATGCTATAATTAAAAAATGTTTCGTATTGAACTGGAATATAATTGCTCGCATTCACATGCTTCCAAAAGTTTTAATCAGATATTAAATTATCGATATCGCAAGTTTTCTGAACTTACTCAAATATAATATTGTGCAAGTGTTTTGTTCGAACTTATTCTTGAAATTCTTTAAAATTGCATTTGAATGCCATATTCACATTTATGAGCTTTGAAAGGATTCGTTCAATTATTGAACCATTTGAGCTTTTAAAGTTCTATTATTTCATGAACTGTTTCAAGAAGTATGTCGATGCCATTTGATTCGTCTAGACAACTATTGAAAAGATTTATTGAATAGATATAATTCTTTGAAATATAATTCAAACAAAGATGTGTTGATACGAACCCTTACGATAAGGTTGAGATTAACAAACCCAATATAGGGGATATTTAAGTTAAAGGTGGCTGACAAGTCAGAGGTGGCCGACAAGACACAGGAGGATGTCAGTTTCCGTGTTATGCATGCATAACATAGAGTGTTAATGCACTAATCATCTATTAATACTCGTTGGAAAAGTTCCAGCCTAAATGACTAAGGAACACACGCAGAATTCGTAGTATGTATAATTGTCGAATTAGAAAAGTTCACGGTCCATAGTGACCACTCAGTATGAAAGAAAAATGAATTTTTAAATTAAAGGAAATGGTTTAATCCTATTTATTCAAGCTTCTTCATAATTTTTGTATGATTATTGAAGATTACGTAAATATTATACCTTGTTCATAATTACTGTTCATCGTATGCTTAATACTTGCTGAGCAAATTAGTTACTCACCCTTATTATTTTAAAATGTTTTTTCAGCTAAGGTCGAAGGTTTAGCAGGATCGAGAAAAGATAAGGGTAAAGGAAAGATCGATTACTAGTATCGAACGCACGAGGTTATTTAACTGTTAACGTATTAATTACTAGAAGTTATGTGTAATATCAATAAAGGTTTTAAGAACCTGGGATGTTATTCAGTTATGTAATATTAGACTATATAATTATTTATGTTACTCCGCATTAAGAATATAAACAGATGTGATGGATGTGTTGTATTATGAGCACCATATCCGGTGTTAGAGAACCCAGATTTTGGGGGTGTCACAACACACGTTCTCTCGTGGATCTCCTTAGCCGAGGTTCTTTAATATCAAGATGAGGGAGTTTCTCCCCCTGCTCAATACTCTCTGCATCTAACCCATCACCATTGTGCAAATATATATCAGTTACATTTTCATTCTAACCTCCTTCTCTAACTGTGGCATTCTATAATAGAGAAGGAACTCCCGTGAGGTCTAGAACTCTATTATCTTTGGGCTGTGTAACATTATCAAAATTCTCATAATTTTGGTGCTCATGAAACACCACATCTCTACGTCTAAATAATTTTCTCTAAACTCGATCTCATAACCTGTACCTAAACTCTACATCTCCATAGCCAACAAACACACATGGAGTAGATTTGTTATCAAGCTTCGATCTTTGTTTCTTGAAGATATGTGCAAAAGCCTTGCACCCAAATACCCTCAAATATGAATAGGACGCATCCTTACCACTCTAAATCTTCTTTGGAATCTGAAAATCCAACAGTGCTGATGGAGATCTGTTAATTAAGTAACAAGCGGTATAGACAACTTCACTCCAGAATGACTTAGGCACCTTATCCATTCTCATAAGCATCAGAATCGCTCAATAATAGTGTGGTTCATTCTCTCAACCATACCATTATGTTGTGGGGTACCAGGAACTATCTGCTCATGTTGAATATTATGTTTATCATAATATGTCGCAAACTCCTTTGATGTGTATTCTCCTCCATTGTAAATGCAAAGACACTTCAATAATTTTCCAGTCTCCCTTTCAACTATAGCATAAAAATTCTGAAAATACTAGAATACCTGGTCTTTTGTCTTCAACAAAATCACCCACACTTTACGTGAAACATCATCAATAAAAGTAACAAAATATCTATTACCACCCAAGGACTTAACCTCAATGGGACCACATACATCAGAATATACTCTCTCAAGTAACTTAGATTTTCTTTCAGAGGAACTACTAAAAGAAACTCTATTCTGCTTACCAAAAAATAATAATCACAAAGGTTTAGTACAGTACCTTTAGCGAAAAGAATAAGGGACCTCTTTGCTAACATTACAACCCTTTCTCACTAATGTGCCTGATCCCTTTTATGCCATAAATTCAGTGATGATTCATCTTTAATTGCATTCAACTCACTAGAACACACCTTCACATGAGTTTTGTATAACGACCAACAAATAGTACCTCTAATAACTATCATCAAACCTTTGGTAAACTTCCACTTTCCTCTGTCGAAGGGATTCTCATAGCCTTCCCTGTCTAAGGCCATACTAGAAATCAAGTTGAGGCGCAAATTTTGGACATGTCTAACATCCCTCAAAGTAATAGTGAAACCTACATCTGTCTGTATGTAAACATCACCAATTCCAATAATCTTGGATTGATCAGTGTTACCCATCCTTACAAACTCAAAGTCTCCAGCTTTGTACGTCGTGAAGAATTCTCTCATGGGAGTTACATGATACGAAACACATATATCAATAACCTAATCAATTTTCTGATCAACAACATGTAAGGATCCTTCCCCGAATGAAAGAAGCACAACATCATCGGTAAATGTAGTTGCATTATTCTTCTCCTCAACCTTCCCTTTCTCACCAGTTTTCTACTTGTCTAATCAAATCTTGTAATTTCTTTTAAAGTGACCCTTCTTGTTACAATGGTAGCACTTGTATGTAATGCCTTCTCTGGTCTTTACTTGCTCCTATGATTTCTGGAATTTTTGCTTTTGTTGCGATTCATGTTTCCTATGTGATATCCCCTGAAATTACTTCTACCACAAGTGCATGTGTCTCAAAATTCAAACCCTACTCTTTTCACCTTGTTTCCTCATTATGTATGTTATCCTTGACCATTTGCATAATAATTTTTCATTCTGGAGCTAAATTGCTTAGTGACACAACCAAAGTTTTCTAAATGTTAGGTAACGAACTGAGAAGCAACAACGTCTGAATCTCGTCCTCAAGATTCAACTTCATGGTAGACAACTAGTTCACCAATCCCTGGAACTCACTCATATACTCGGATACACTGCTACCATCTTTGTACTTCAGGTTCACGATCTTCCGAATCACAAAGGTCTTATTCTGTGCATTATTCTTCTTGTACATGGACTCTAATGTAGTCTAAAGAGTATTGTCATCCATTTCCTACGAAACATGGTGGAACACACTCTGATCGATCCACTATCGGATCTGACCGATCGTCTTCCTGTTCATCTTTTTCCAATCTGCCTTAATTTTATCCTCTAGATTAACTCCCTTAAGCTCCAATGGTTTATACAAATCCTTACAGTAAAGGATGTCTTCCATTCTAGGCTTCCATATTAAAAAATTATATGAGGTCAATTTAATCATGGCACTGCTTGATTTCTCCATTTAATTTATCAAAAAATAACTGCGCAAAGAACCTTGCTCTTAATACCACTTTATTGGGAAAACTCCTCCAACTAGAACTATCTCTGATAAATTAAATAACAAACCACGTCAAACAAGTAATGCAATTCCACCAAATAAATAACAACCATAGAAAATAATATTACAAAAAAATTTATCAAACACAAGACAACAAATCTTACGTGAAAAACCCTCTAAAACTAAGTGGTAAAAATCATGGGTCGAGCTCCAAATAATTTCACTATAATCAATTGTGAGTACAAATAGTCCTTTCAAGTTTTATAACTAAAAACTTGAAATATCACAAAATTGAGAGAATACAATAATACATTAATTTGAGTAAAAACTTAAATTATCTCACCACCCAAAACCTCCAAATTAGTTAAAGTTTTCAAGCAATTAATTAATTGATCTAATAAATGATGAAAACCCGTGAATAAACCTTCATGAAAACTCCTAATTTTTTATTCTGTTCCACAGTATTACTTCTGTCGAAATTACCCGCCGTTGAATTTGATCTTCAGCCGAATAAAGTACTCACAATTGTTATATCCTTTTATCTACATACCATCACGCCATATATATATATATACACACACACACACACACACACACACAGAGAGCGGTTCTCCAACATACCTATTAAGTAACATTACATCCTTATATGACATACCTATTTAAACGGATTTCACAAAACGCGGAGCTCTTTCTCTGAAATAAAACAAAGCAAGCAGCTTCACTCTTTAATACGAATCATAAATCGCCAACATCTTCAAATCGAAACTGCCGTTTATCGATTCCAGACTCCATTCTTGGACATATCTAGCCGTATTCTAATCGATCGTTTCTCTCTCCAACATTCGAAAAGGGCCTACATCTCAGATTGCTACTTCGATCGGTACTTCGATTCAGAACGAATCGAACACGGAGAATACAATCGATTCTTCGATTTGGGCACTGTCATCGTTTATTGATTTCGGGCATTATCATCATTTATTGATTTCAGGCACTGTCGTCGTTTGGTAAGTGGAGTTTCTTCAATTTAGGCACTGTCATCGTTTGGTAAGTGGACGTTTAGGAACCAATGTAAGGTTATTATGGCAGTGATGAATGTATAGAGTATGTATAAAGAAGCAATTATCTTTCCTTCTTATCAAATAAGAAGCTAACACTTATAGGTTCAACATACTTTCTTACATAAACCTCTTAGACTAGCTAAGTTACTATTTTTATTCTTCTATGTGGACTGATTTTGGGAGGACGTGTTTGGTTGTTGTGAATTTGAGGATCATGGTGGATCCATAGAGAGATAAGGTTGGGAATATGGCTGGAGTTACTTGATAATGTGATCTATGTGATTAAATTTTATTAGAACGAATGAGTAATAAGCTGTGCACACCATTTGTTTGCTAAAAGGCCTAAAAGGGCTAATTTTTGCTAAGCTTTGAACTTAATGCGTTTTAAACAGATGGTATTCTATGGGATATACCCATATGACTAGAGTTACCTCTTTTCCATGTTCTCTGTATGCCTATATAAGGAAATTCATTTGCATTGAATAAATCATCTCTCTTACAAAAACATATTCAGAGTGTTGTGACTTTTTATCCATATTGCCTCTCTGCAATTTTTATAGGTGTACTGGTTTGGTCTTAGTTTTCTAGAGGTGTACTGGTTTGGTATTAGATTTGGTGAAGTAAGGTATTAATCATAATTTCTTTTTAGGCCAAGTCATGAGCACAAATTCATCGGGGAGCTCATCCCGCAGCTGCAAATGTGGATAACCTTCACCTGTGAAGGTTTCATGGACCAAAACAAATCTCAGAAGACGATTTGTTGGTTGCCCAAATTATAAAGTAGTACCATGTGACTCCTTTGAATGGATTGATCCAGCAATATCACCGCGCTCAAGAATTGCTCAAAATTACCGCGAAGGCAACAAATTGAAGTCTGAAGTAGAAGTTTTAAAAAAGAGAGTTAATTAGTTGAGTATTGTTATTGTTAATGTCAAAAATGACAAAGTTACTATAGAAAAGAAAAATCAGAAGTTGGTGACAAAAATTGAAGAGATGAAATTTAACAATGAAAGAGTGAAGAAATTAGTGGTGTACTGGGTGCTTGTTTTTACAGTCATGTTGTGGCTTTTGTCGTTTGTAATGAAGTTTCAATGAAGGTTGGAGCTATGAAGCTTACCTTATTCGTTATTAGAGAAAGGGGAACAAGAGTCTCGGATTTTGGTTCAAGGCAATGTTAATTGCTAGAATGAATTCCCGGAAGTTGTAATGAAATTGTTGAATGTAATGGAGATGGTTTTAATCTTGTAAACTTCACAGTTTTATTATTCAGTGTGCATATATGATAAGCCAGGTCATTTACAACACTTATTAGCTTGACAGTATGAGTAATGATCAACACATAACAAGCTTAAATGCAAATGTCCAAAGAAAAGAAAATTGATATGTTTGTCCAAACCTCAGAATAAACTTATATTTGGAAATAAGTGCACATGGGAAAAGGAAATGAGCTGCCAGGAAACAAAAACAATGAGTTTGCTTTGAACTCCAAAAAGCATTGAAAATTCACATATTTGTCCTTTTTAGTAGCATGTACAAAACCAGCACCACTTGAGAATTTAAAGACAATGGCATACCAAGCTTCATCTCTTTTGAAAGAAAGAGGTACTTATATTACATGAACAAAAATGAACAAAAGCAACCAAGTACAGAACACTAAACAACACCATTATAGGAAAAAAACACACACACACACACCCTCTAGCACACTAAATAACATAACATTTGTACTAGTAACAACCAGAAACCCACACCCAAAGTAACAACCAGCATCCGTAGCACGGTAAACAACAGAACATCCCCTTGCTCCAACAAAACAGTAGCAACATAAGGCAACACAAAATGATCATCCCAAGTCACTCCCATGATTGCTGCAATTCTGAAGCTAATTCTGTAAAAACAAAAAAAAATAAAGAGGCCAAATTAATACAAAAATCTAAATATACAAGTGTTATTATAGCAGTTTACTGTTGCACCTGTGGGTGAATCACTATCATCATCTAAACTTGGATCCTGAGTAGCATCAATATTTGAACATGGATTCCTACATTTATAGAATTAGCAAAGTCAATTTTAAATAAATAGCAAAGTCAAATTTAAATAAATAACAAATAAGTAAATTTGCTTACCGATTAAGCACCGGGCGATTTCTTTTATCGTGTGTCACACCAACTTTGCCACATCCATGACAACGTCTACCATTGAGATTTTTTGTTTTCCCCAAAGCTCTTTCTTTGCCACCCTTTAGCCTTTTGCCATAACCTTTTGCTCGCACTCGTTTAGGGTCAATGTAACTATGTTCATAAGTCAATGTCAAGTTATCCGACTTGGACACACTCGTTCCACCACAATCCATTTCATTGTTTCTTTCGGAACCATTCTTTCCAATAATTTGTTTGATCGTCTCATCCACATGAACTAAGGATTCTTTTAATGCATTCATGGCTTCTTTATTTGTAAGAGTCGTATCAACCAAATTTAAATAAAGTTGAATCAATTGACTCCGCAAGAGTAAATATGGTTTGTTATCTTGTATCGCCACACCATTATCATCAATTACACCACTTGATTTTGTCATCTGTGTCCACCTCTTCAAAATGTATTTTGTTGGCAATTTGTTAAGATCATGATACTTATTCAAGTAAGCTATCATATGCCGACATAGGATTCCCGAACTCTCAAACTTTTTGTAAGTGCATGCTGCGTAATCCAAAGATTTGTCATATTGAATTTCTCTTACTTTAAACTTGTTGACATTCCTTCGGTAAATCTTATACACACAGTAGTTGCATCCTCCCTCATAAGTTCAAACCTATAATTCAAGCTCTCAAACAATTCATCTTCAAATTTATAATATATAGAGTGTGTATAAATGTCAACCATTTGAAATAAGAAGTCATGTAGTATTTTTCGGCCTCTCAGTCAAATCTTTGTTATCCGAAACCAACTCTACATGTCTTGGATGCTGAAGCCTCCAACCAAATTGAATCATAAAATCCACTAAAGAATTTCTTTTAGAAACAAATCTTTTAAAAAATGAATGAGAACTCTCTGCTAATTGGCTAGTTGACATGCCGACTGAGAAAACATGATTCACATGTGCGGGTACTGTGACGCCCCCAAATTCGGGTCTCCAATACCCGGATCTGGTCATCACGATTCAATACAACATTCACCTTTAACAACATATGATATCTAAAAGTGCGGAATATAATAAACATACATTGTTCATTACAAGGTGTCACTAGTCCCAGAATACGATTAACCTTAAACATTTACACAATCCATACCCTAAATAGCTAGCAGGGTTTAAATTACATCAGTAAATAACTAACACATAAATCTAAGGTCAGCTACAAGAAGTCTATCATTTCATCTTTTCTTTCCCTTTATTCTTCCCTGACGTCTCGGGTTTAGCTGCAATGAAATCATGATATAGCAAGAATGAGCAAAGAGTTTGCCCAGCAAGTTTAAAGTGCAACAATAAGGATATATCATGATGAAGGGATATAAAAAGGGATTTCAACAATAGAATAAATCAGAAGCAAGAACAATAAATGCTTTTAGAACAATTGATAGTCAAATAGACTTTGAACGATAACTTCCAGAGGAGTCAATAGCTGGTTGACCCTCTGGTTACTGGCTACAGAATAACGTACTTGAGGGGATCAGCCTCGCGTACCCTATGTATATGCATAACATTTAATTCTGCTATTTGTACCTTATATACGGTACGTGGGGTACTCCCCTATAAATAAAGGGGTGTTCATACAGTCTAAGAATCCTTACCATTGATTGGTTCGGATAGCTTTTATAAATTCTCACAAAATTGTCTGACCGAACAAGGGTTCAGACTTAACCATGAATGGTTCATAAAACTTCTGAATTTAATTCAATATTCGAATTCAAATGCATGAGTGCGAATGCCAATAAATACACAGATGTGGAATAATTTTAAAAGTAATTAGACCACTTATAGCATGCTTGGAGATAAAATTCAAGCTTAAAGAATACTTGCAATAATATATACCTTTTTGCATGAATTAAAATACTGCATAAGGTTTTAGAAGTATTGCTCAAGGTAAAAAGTTGAGTAAGGAAGAACTTGCAATAATGTAAGAAGTTTAGGGTTAGGAACTTGCAATAATGTAAGAAGTTTAGGGTTAGGAACTTGCTTGTTTGCTCAGCTACAATTTAAATCTTAGCTTTAATTAATTGATCTCGAGTGACCTATCATTAGGTAAAGTCGATTTATCAATTAACAGTTGTATATTGGCACCTCTTACTACACCTTTTACTCAACAGGTAAACTTTATCATCTATGTTTAATTACTAATTAACATTAGCTAAACAGAAAAATAATTGTTAGCTAAGCATGATTACTATTCTCGAGGGTTCAGATGATTACCCTTATTGTCCCTAAATATGGGTCAACAATCTTTATTATTCAACAGCTTTATTCATACTTAATTATTATTATTATTAAATAATAATTAAATACTTAGTACCTTTATTTACTATTTATTAATAAATAATAAATAATTATTTTATTAACTTTATTCATATTTAATTATTATTATTATTAAATAATAATAATTAAATATTTATTATCTTTATTTATTATTTATTAATAAATAATAAATAATTATTTTATTAACTTTATTCATATTTAATTATTATTATTATTAAATAATAATAATTAAATATTTATTATCTTTATTTATTATTTATTGGGAAAATAATAAATAATTATTTTGTTAACTTATTCCTACTTAATTATTATCCAATATTAATTGAATAACAATTAAATATTTATAATCTTTATTGGTAATAAATAGTTATTATTTTATTATGAATATTAATTAAATAATAATTTAGATACTTATTATCTAATTTGTCATTTATTATTTAAATAATAAGTAATTATTTATTATTGTTTTGCCCAACATTAACACATACAGAAAGAAAAACCACATTCGATTTTTTATCATCCATGATGCTGACAGAACAACCGTTATCCAAAATGAAAACAACATTTGGTTTAGGCATTACAACAAACATATATTGGGCATTCTAAAACTCGGCATTGGCCTAGTCCTATACCAACAATAGACTGCCGAACCTCAAGTTCTGCCATACCAGTTTTTCCCAAAAATACACACAGTATAACTCAATACACTTACCAAGAACAGCACGACCCAAGCAATTTTCAACCCATAAATCCAATACAGGGAACAATTTACCAAATTAAAACCAGACAACCAAAAGTAATGCAATATCAGTTCCTTATTTGAATGAACCAACCCAAAGCATAACTGCAGACTTGTAAACCCAGCAATTCCAATACAGAATCTACAGCACGACCAGTACAGTCGGCAATACCAAATCCATTTACAGACAAATCCTAAATAAACATACCCACAAAATGGGCAGCACCAAACTAAGTTCAGAGGAAGGAATTTAGAAAAGAAATTTATACCAAACCTAAAACTTAGCACGGCTCGGTATACCTTCGAGTGGTTCGAGTCGCCGTCCGTCGTCGCCGTCCGAAGTAATCAACCCAGCCGGACATGCGCGATGGTCTTCCCTTGTATCCCCCTTCTCTCTGTATCTCCTTACTAGCCTAAAGAAAACTAGCTGCTAATTGGGGATTTTCTCAAACAAAGGAAGTCGGCAGCTATGGGTTTGGGATTTTAGGGCTTCAATTTATAGGAAAAATTTTACCCATTTAATGGGTAATACCCCCAATTGATTAAGACGGAGACCAGTGGGTAAGGGGTGAGTGGTCCACGTCAGTCTCATCTGAGCCCAGCTAGCTTCGCCGGCGGTCCTCGAGCTGCGTAACCCTCACTGGTCAAATCGCCGGACTTCCTGGAACCTTTGGTCCGTCGACGGAACGCTCGGTTGCGTCGCTATCTCCCCCGCTTGTCCGCTGGTTCTTCAAGCCCTTTGCCGGCGCCTTCTTCTCCCCGTCTCTTGCGCGACTGATGGACGGATTAGCTTTGCCATATGGTTCGACTGATTGAGGCTTGGGATTGCTCTGATACAAGGGTTTGGTTCAATATTGTTTTTCCCCAAATGAGATGCCGGCAATCCTAATATCCCATACCATGGGTCAACCCGACTGGAGAGGAGTTTGGGTCGGCTGATCTTATGGAGGTGGGTCGGCCCAATGTTTGGAAATAGAAAAGGGATTTGGGTCCAAACAAATGGCTAATTCAAATGAAGGGAACCCAATTTAAATTAACAATATTATATTCTAGTATTTACGTTGAATAACTAATTCAATTAATTAATTATTTGAAATATTTATTTCAACAAAATTTCTCGTTCGAATTATTTAAATCCGATAATGGTAGAATGAAATTATTTATTAATTTTCTTCTCAATTTTCTTGCAAATAAATTCTTAGGGTTACTTACTAATTTTATCCCAACTATTAGTGAGCCCCTTTTTATGTAAGAAAATTATTGGACCTATAATTAAAAATTCTTATAGGAGTCCAATTAAATTCATAAAATGAATTTTATCTATCAAAATAATTTGATACACTGTTTTTGAAAATTCCTGGGCTTTACAGGTACCCATCTAGAACGGATGTCATACATTAATTGTAGCCATTTATTACCATTCAACCCACTTTTCTCCATAACCTCCGCCCAAGTGGAGTTGAACTCTTCCACAGTCTCAGAATTCCAAATGCAATATGAAAATTCTTTATAATAAGTACTGAATTTCACCGAGTCAATCTTCTCTGAAAATTTAGTCAAAATGTGCCAACTACAATACCTATGTAAGGTATTAGGAAGAATGTGAAATGACATTTGTCATAGCTGGATCCTGATCGGTGATAATCATCTCAAGTGCGTCACCTGGCATCCAAATTGTATGTGTTCTGTAAATCTATATTTGCATTATCCCCACAACTCCCTATTTTATTGTCCATGTCATCCATATTTAATAAACCTGAAAAAAAATGTATGTTAACAACCAATTTAAAAAAAATGCTCCAATTTTTAGAATCATGAAACCAATTATATATTGTCCCAGTGCAGTAAGGTAAATAAATAGATTAAAAAAACAAAACAATATTCACACATTCATAACATACATACATATATATATATATATATATATATATATATATACAGGTTTCACACATGATAGCCACCAGAAACAGAGTTATTAAACAAAAACCATAAGATTGTGTCATCAATTTAAACATAACAATTCTGTTTACAAGTGAATGATGATATTTCATTCAAGCTCAATAATATAACTGCTATTTAATATTCTGAAACAAAAAATAATGCTAAAAAATATCCAGAATACTCTGAATCCAAGAATGGAGTCTAGAATATAAAGCTCAATAATATCCAAGAATGGGGCTTCAAACTCGTTTTGATCTGAATAATATAAAGCTCAAAAAATTAAATCCAGCAACAAAAAAACAATTTCAATTTAATCCAATCTTGTAATGGTCTGTACCAGAATAATGCTCCGAATCCAAGAATGGAGTCCAGAATAATGCTCCAAATCCAAGAATCGAAGTAGATCCTGAATTGTTTGGATCGGTTTTCCGATTTGAAGGAAACAACTCCTTTCTTCGTCTTGGTTGAAACTGTCGTTTTGGACCAGAATTGATGTTTCGCAATTACCGGATACCAACAATGGAGTCTAGATGTTGGAGAGAGAAATGATTAGAATACAGCTAGATCTGTCCAAGAATGGAGTCCGGAATCGATAAATGGTAGTTCCAATTTGAAGATGATGGCGATTTATGATTCGTATTGGAGAGAGAATCTGCTTGCTTTGTTTTATTTTAGAGAAAGAGCTCCGCGTTTTATGAAATAGCCATTTAAATAGGTATGTTATATAAGGATATAATGTTACTTTACAGGTATGTTGGAGAACCGCTCCGTGTGGGTATATATATATTGAGAGTTGGATGATTCAGAAAGAGGAAGAGTAGACCTACAACTTTCATTTAATAAGCATTAAGAGTTAAGGTCAAGATAAGGCTCAAAATGTAGCATCTTTAGCACTATTGGCGATCGTAGAATGGAAGGATCGTAGAGTGGAAGAATGGCTAAGTATAAAATTGTAGAGTGACTTTCAGCTTGAACATCACTTAGTAATTCGAGCATAACTTTTTCATACGAACTCGGATTAAGATGATCTAGGATGATCCGGAAAGTTTAGAGATAGACCTACAACTTCCATTAATAAGAATTGAGATTTTATGCTTGGATCAAATTCGAATTTGGGCAGTTTGGTGACATTGTGCATATCACTTAAGCGTTTGAGTAGGCAAGTTTGACATATGGACGTGCAAGCGTCGTAACGTTGTAACAAGTGTGTTTATCCTTATTTATTATTATGCTTCTAATAAGATTATAATCTTATGGAGTAGTGTAAGCCAATATTTGGTATTTATTATGTGACTAATTATAGTATGTTTATGTGCACATACGTGTGCAGGATAACTGAAGAGCGTGTGTTGTATTATTGTAGCAGATGCACGAGGAAAGTTTCCTTACCCTAACTTAATTTAATATTGGGCAGGTTTTCTCAACCGTACAACTTTTATTTATTGTGCGAGTTATTTATTGATTGAGCAAGTATTCTGTATTATTGTAAGTTTCTTAATCAACTATTTTTATTTGAGTAAGTTTCCTATCTTATACAAATGTTGTATATTATTGCAAGTTTCATGACTCAAATCGAGTTATTACTTTCAAATTATATCACTGGATTAATTATTGTCAATTAATCCACCTCAAAGACAATTATTGATATTCGCACTTTGTGCATTTAAATTCATGATCTGTTGTTGAACTGTGGAACGTTTAAGTTCTTCATTCATGAACTGTTTAAGAAAATAGTCTGCACCATTTGTTTCGGCTAGACATGTACAGGTTATTATTTTAAAAGTTATCCAAACCAGTAGTTGGTACAGATTCTTGGACTGAGAGAGCAACCCTTATTAGGGGATTATAATGTGTCGGTTATTCGATACAGTCAAAGTTAAATGTTATGCATATACATAGGGTACGAGAGGCTGATCCCCTCAAGTACTACTGACGGGCCAATTTTTAAAAGAGTCAGTTGAATGATTGATTCTTGAGGCCAAAAAGTTCATGGTCTATTGGACCACTCAACAGTAAATAATCAATATTCATTATTTCATTTGAACTTTGATTATATTGTTAGTTATTTCTTCAACGTTCTTAAATTGTTGAACTATGCGATTATTATTCCCATTCATTCATGATATATCCTCTTTATTCATTTTAAACTTCCTGAGCAAAGTAGTTGCTCACCCTTGTTATATCATGAACCTATTGCAGTTAAGCCGGAGAGTTTCAAAGCGGACAAAGGCAAAGGAAAGCTTAAGGAATAGTTATATGTACTATCCCGTTATATAATCGTGGAATCGTTTTATATTATTAATCTATTCCGTGATGTATTTATTTAAGGTTATAGACTTTGGACCGTAGTAAACCTTTTGTAATGAACAACATATGTTTATTTATTCCGCATTAGTTGATTTATGTTGTTTAGAGGTGTATGGATGTACTTTATCATGAGCAACAGATTTAAGGTATTAGTACCTGAATTTGGGGTGTCATAGATGAAGTGTTGACCAAATTTCTGTTAGTTAGTATTGATATTAAACCTTTGGAAATTTTGGTTTAATAAATTTCAGATTAAGTTAATATGCATTTGTTTTGGTTTACACGAGGACGTGTAAAGGCTAAGTGTGGGGGAATTTGATAAATGCATAATATTCGATAATTTTGATTCCTTTATATTTAGTTTTTATTTTATGTCTATATGAGCTTATTAAGCTATTTATTGATTTTAGGAGGAATTGGAGCTGTGACGCCCCCAAATTCAGACGTCACTGTCTCGAATTTGGTTCGTCACGATCTAACTCAAATAACGACATAAAACTAATGCAGCGGAAAAGATAGAATAAATTACATTGATTTAATATAATTATTCTCGTCCCAAGGTCTCGCAACCGATACTACAATACTATCCAAAAGTCTTAATTTAACTGAAACATAGTACTAATACATAATCCGTGCCTAAGCTTATTACATAACCAAATTCAGAAAACTTAAGCAACATAGTAATTAATATCCTTCCTAAGGAAAAACAAAGTTACTCCGTAGTTTTGCCCTTTCCCTTATCTTTGCCTGAAGGTTCACCTCGCTCTGCCTTAACTGAAAGGTTTAAAGAAAGCAAGAATGAGCAACAAATTTGCCCAGCAAGTATATACAATGAGGGTGAACAATATAAAGTTCAAATTTCAAGGGTATGACAGTAAAGGATAATTCAAGGATAATAAGGATAATGAACTGTTATACATAAGAGTCGATATGGACTGAAGAATATCAATAGGATTCTTGCATCTATTCATTTCAAGTCCAAGAATATGAACACTGAGTAGTCACTAAAGGACTAAGAACTCCTGCTAGAATTAACAGTTTTTATACTGAAAATCCAATAAAAAAAAATAAGTACACAGGTGATCAGCCTATAGTACCCCAGATTATGCATAACTGTCACATGCTTGTAAGTACGCACGTCGGTTCCCCGACAATATATAATTTTCCCCTTTTATGAGGGTTGTTCATCTCAGTAGATAAGAGTCCTCACCAAGACAATTGGTTTGGAATAGCTTTCTAACACATGTATAATAGTCTAACCGAAACAATGGTTTAGATAACTGTTATAATCTTATTCAATGATTTAATGAATACCAATACTCGCAATGCGGTTTAAGGGATATTAATCTTAAACCAATCCTTAGAATATGAATGACAGTTTATAAAGCATAAGAGTCATTGTCACACACTCGTATGATACAAGAATATACAAGTTTACATGTTTGCTCAATATAGAGAAAGGGTCCGAATACTTGCACAATATACCACATCCTGCTCGAATGTAAATTGAGTAGGGTTAAAGGAAACTTGCCTTTAGCGTAGTTTACGACTTTACAGCTTATCAACACGACGACGAACTAAGATATCCTATTATAACATAGTTACGTATATATAAAACGCTTCCATTAGTCACACATATCAATTACTAGATAATTACCCCTTTCACATAATCAAGTATGTAAGACAAATACGGATACTATCTTTGGTATATAACTAGATCACATAATAGCATACTACCATGTTTTGTAGTTTTGAAATGGACATTAATCCTTATGTTTCGGAAACTCTACTTATAAACCATGTACACGTCTTGAAGCACTCATGTTATAATACCAGTACATATTTGAATACCAAAAATATTGCTACAACTTTTGCTTTACACGATAGAATAACAATGCAAGCAATCCACAAGGTTCAGATTTACTAACAAAATCAACTAGACCAACTGCAGGAGGGCGCAGTTGCGCTCTGGTTAGGCTTAGGGACGGCGCAGCTACGCTATCCCCTAGCCAGACCAGAGTTGAGTTTTTATTTTCCTGGTTTCAATCCACTACTTAGCATACCAAGACATTAACAATTACTACTCACATATGTTAAAGGGTTTTGCATACTCACATGATCATTTCAAGTTTATATTACTACTTTATAAATCCTTAGTTTAGAACTTCGACAAAATAATGTCAAACAAGTTCAAGAATCTACGTAACTTACCATACCAAGTACTTATTCATATACAAAGGTTATACCATCTGAAATACGCATGTTTATGTGCTCACAACATCTGTACTTAGTTTACATAGTTCACAACTTGGAAATTTGCTTAAATTCATACTTGAACGATGCAACGCTATCACATACAAAAGGGACACACGTACACATCAAGTTTGGGGAATATCTGAGTATTAACATGCATGTCCAACACCTTAGAATGGAGTTATCATTATAATTATGCATGTTTGTTTCAAAATGTCCAAGTTTACCTTTAGAAGTCGTTTTAAACTAGGTCGTGGTTATCTAGCACACATGACGCATCTTGAAACCTTATGTCATGCATAATTAGACCATATACACATGTTCGTATGATCAGAACTTGCACATTGTAAGTTTTGGTAAAGTCTAGTTTCAAAACTATAAGTTTCCTTTAGAAAAACACATACAAATTGAAGCTAGGATGCTCATGCTATGCAAAGGGACCTTACACTACATGCTTTACATGTTTTCAGGCATGTCTAAGTTAACTAACCACGTTAGAAAGTAACAGTTCATAACAGAAGCAAGTATTTTCGTCTGGTGCACGGCGCAGCTGCGCCGTTTTGAACTGCAGCGAGTGCGCAGCTGCGCCCTCCCTTGGACGGTTCAGAATGGTCTTTGCTTCGGCAGAAACCAAAACCAAACTTGAATTTCTTTACTTAACATGCTCCAGTTTAGTCACATTGTGTTCTTAGCATACATATTAACTCACATAACAACATAGCATCAACTACCAACTAATTAACAAGAGATTTTCATGCATTTCTAAGATTTTGCCAAACTTGAAATTAAAACATACTAAAGAAATATTATTACCTTCTTGAAGCTAATAGCAGATTATCACTCCTAATGGACTAAAACTCATATTTTTACAACCCAATGTTTTGTGAAGTAAGGCTTCCAATTTATAGAGAAAGTATTATCCATGCCAAACCATTATCCAATTTCGTGAACCAAAGGAAGAAGATAGAAGCTAGTAGTTAATGGGAAGTTGGTGGATTGCATTATTAGCACCACTCCCCCTTTCATCATTAATCCGAGATTGCATGGCTGATTATAAGGAGAAGAAGAAAAGCTAGGCTTGTAGCCTTTTTGTTCTTCACGTAAATTCCAATTGGGCAAGGAGGTGACTCTCAATTTGGGACAAGAACTCAGACATTCCAACAAGGCTTATTAGCACACTTTGATTTAAAATGTAACTTAGGTCATGTAATGTATTAAATAATTAAATGCTACCACATTGTATCAAATAAAGTCACATGTACACATATCATATAATCCATGTACATTAATTAAAGTGCAATCTCATTAATTACTAACACCCAATTTCTAATATACACAATTATTCCATCATTTCATAATACATCTATCTATAAAACATTTAAGTGTTGAAACAATTATTATCTCATGTAATTAAAATACATAGTTAATAGTCTATATCGCACATCAATGTGTCACATAGCATGTTCATGCAATTTAAATGTTGCACATCCCTTTTATATTATTAAATGAATACAAAAACTTTATTATAAATAATATACATTTCATCATACGGTTACACCTCAAGTAGCGTGGCATATAACACTTAAATAATTTAATACAGATTATTAGTCACACAATAATTAATTAAAATTAATAATTTCTTTTCTTAATAAATCATTCCTTTAATAAATAAACAAGAAATCATTTCATCTCGTCACTACCAAAATGAGATATCACGTATACTCATATTCGAATAAATATTCAACTTAAATAGAAAAGTCAATAATAATATCATTTAAAATTTTCGGATATTACAGGAGCTAAAAAGAAAAAAAAGGAAAAAGGGATCAAAATGGGTGCGCAAGGAGAAAAAGAGAAAACGGACAGAACTTTTGGGTCGCGACACTCCAAATAATGGGTCACGGCGCTCAACTGCTGAGACGTGGGTGCGTAGCTTTTGGCAGAATTTTTCAGGCTTTGTAATTTTTCAAGGAATTCTATTGCAATTTGGATTGTTATTTTTTAGGGTTTTAGGAGTTTGTTCTAGGGGTATAAATATATGTTCTTAGTTAAGTTTTAGAGGTCTTGGATGCTCACAATTGTAAACCCTAGATTTAGGGATAAGGTTGAAGACATATCAAGCCAAGTTCATTATTTTCAGTTCTAAGGGATGTTGAACCTTATTTATAATTAATAGTTTGATTGAGTATTCATTATTTATCTCTTCTCATATGAAATTCATTCTTGATAATCTGATTGAACTGTTGAATGTTATTAGTTTAATTGATTTGATTTATGCAGGATTAAATTAGTTAACTGATAATATTTACTAGATTAAGGTATGATATTAAGCAAATGATAATGTATCTGATCATAAGTAGCAATTAATAATACTTGATTGTGGACAAGTTTTTGTGTGTTATTATGATAACAGAAGACAAATCAAATAATCCCTGATAGTGTGATTGTTGCTTGAAATAGTCTAATTCTCTAATCGTTAATGTTGTTGTTATATTAAATGTAGACTGATAGTTCTAGGTTGTATGATAGTTAGGGTCTAGTGGGGAAATTGTTACATTAGATTTAAAACCTAAGAAGAATTTCGGATAATTAGCGACTGCAGTTATCTAGGACTATTAATTTCATTGAACGATAAATAGTGTTACGCTTGATTAATCCGTTATTGTGAAAAGGTAATACTGAACTAGAACTTTTAATTCATTGGTTATTTTTATTTATTTACTTTTGTTAATTAGTTAATCAAACTCAAGCCCCCCCCCCCAATCTTTATTTTCATTGTTTAATTAAATTTAGGAAAATAAAGGAATAAATATAAAATAATTCACTCTTTGTGGGATCGACCCTTGCTTGTTACTATACTGATTTCTGTATTAGTAGAGTAGAAGTAAACGACAGCTCCCGGTATTATCACAAAAAATGGGAATAGACTTGAAATCAAACCCATAGTCAGCCAGCTGGTTCTTTATCCATAAGATTTGAGCATAACAGCTACCAACAATAATATACTCAACTTCTGCAGTTGAAGTTGATACTGAGTTCTGTTTTTTACTGAACCATGATACAAGTCTGTTGCCAAGAAATTGACAAGTCCTACTAGTGCTTTCTTGTCAATCTTGCATCCTGCAAAATTTACATCTGAATATCCTATTAGATCAAAAGAAGACTCCTTGGGATACTATAGTCCCAAATATGGAGTGCCTTTAAGATATCTAAAAATTCTTTTAACAACTACAAGATGTGACTCCTTAGGGTTAGCCTAAAATCTAGCACAAATACAAGTAGAGAGCATAATATCTGGTCTATTAGTAGTCAAATATAGGAGAGATCCAATCATTCCTCAGTATTGAGTAATATCAATACTCTTACCATTTTTATCTTTGTCAAGTTTGGTTGCACAAAGCCATTGGAGTCTTCATAAGAGTAGCTGATGCCATGTTATATTTCTTAAGTAGATCCTTGATGTACTTGGCTCGATTGATGAAGATCCCTTCATCAGTCTGCTTCACTTGAAGTCCAAGGAAGTAGTTCAGCTCACCCATCATACTCATTTTAAACTTATTTTGCATCAACTTGGCAAACCTCTCATACAATTTTTTGTCAATAGAACCAAAAATAATATCATCTACATAGATTTAAACTAATAATATTTTATCTTTGTGCTTCCTAAGGAACAAAGTTATGCCTACCCTACCTCTAGTGAATCTATTTCAATAAGATAATTTGTGAGTATTTCATACCATGCTCTAAGTGCTTGCTTCAAACCATACAATGTTTTATCTAATTTATAAACATAATTAGAGTGAATAGGGTCAATAAAACCTGGAGGTTGTTTTACATAAATCTCTTCTTGAAGTTTACCATTTAGAAAAACACTCTTGACATCATTTGGAAGATTTTGAACTTCTTGTGGGCTGCATAAGCTAGGAACATTCTGATGGCTTCTAATCTTGTAAGAGGTGTAAAGATCTCGTCATAATCGATTCCTTTTTCCTGCGAATAGCCTTTAACTACCAGTCTTGCCTTGTTTCTTGTGATCACACCAGCTTCATCCATCTTGTTCATGAAGACCCATTTAGTGCCGACAACTGGATGATCTGAGTGTGATCTCTTGCCCATTTGCTTCCGAATGGAACATCAGTCCTTGTGCCTTGTTGCCTGATATCTTCAAGATTGGGTTCTGGTTCTGTATCTTCATTAATTCATAGAGTTCCCATAATTGAAACTAAGGACTCTACGACTTCCTTGTCTGGCACTATAATCGTCAGGTCTGGCTCTACGACTTCAGCTTTTGCGATCGTAGGGTTCTCATGTTCTATTATTGGAGGGTCTAACTCTAAGATTTCTACAAGTTAAGTTGCTTTGCCTGGTTCGCCTTGATCGACCTCATCAAAGGTGACATGAATGGAGACTTTCATAGTCAATGAGTTCTTGTTGGACACTCTATAGGCTTTATTTTCTATAGAATATCCAAGAAAGATTCCTTCATCTAACTTGGGCTGAAACTTCGTTAGGTACCTTTTGCCATTATTGAGGATATAGCACGCACAGCCAAAAGCACAAAAGTAGCTTATATTTGGCTTTCTTCCTTTGCATAACTCATAAGGTGTCTTCTTAAGCGTAGAGTGAATCAAGAATCTATTTTGAGTGTAGCAAGTAGTATTGACAGCTTCTGCCCAAAAATATTCTAATATATGGGTTGCTACTAGAAGAGTTCTTCCTGCTTCGATCAACGTTTTGTTCTTCCTCTCAGCTACTCTATTTTGCTTTAGAGTTCTTAGAGCTGAGAAGTTATGCTGAATGTTATTATCTTCACAGAACTGATTTACTTTAGAATAGTCAAACTATCTGCCATGATCACTCCTTATTATTTTTATCTTTTTACCCTTTTCATTCATCACCAACTTGAAGAATCTGATTAACTGATTGCTAGTCTCGTCTTTGGAGCTTATGAAGAATACCCATGAAAACCTAGTATAGTCATCCACTATGACTAGTGAGTATCTCTTGCCTCCAAGACTAATAGTTGGGATAGGCCCAAAAAGATCCATATGAAGAAGCTGCAAAGGCCTTTCATTTGAGTTGACTGCCATAACCATCTAACATCTTCTGAAGCTTTGGCGAAAAAAAAATGTGATGCTCCCAAATCCAGGTATGTAATAATTAGTAATTACATTCATGGTGTTAAGTTTATTTAGATGTATGCATGTCGAGGAATAGTATCGTGGAGAACCGAATACGGGTATGAAGGTACCCGGATTTGGGGGTGTCACAAGCAAGCTGTTGCTGAAGAACTTACCTCAGTGAGATTAACCACATATACATTGCCTTCTTTTTATCCAGTTAACTTTATAGAGTTGATACTCAGATCTCAAACTTAGCATTGGTTGTTGAGGAAGATGACTTGACGACCTTTATCACATAATTGACTTATGCTTCACAGGTTGTGCTTCAGTCTATCAACATAAGCTACCTTGTTGAACAAAACATCTTTATTGCCTATCGAACCATAACCTCTAGTTTTTCCAGAGTTGTTGTCTCCAAAGACAACTACTAGACCATCCTCTGTAATGACCGTGAATTTTAAACTCCACTATTAATTAAATATAAATTTAATTTTCAATGAGTTAGTTTCATATGATTATTTAAAATCTTGTGTATTTAATTGGTTATGTGATTATATGATTTCGCGTAACTGCTAGGATTAATTAAGGGGAGTCACTAATGGTTTAATTGAATTAGTGAACTAACCATACGGTTTTAATGTTGAAAGAATTGATAAAGTGCCGATTAATTAAATATTCAATTTAATTGAATATAGTGTGAGAATAGATATTTAATTAAATTAAAGGAAGTCTCAGTGATGGAATTATTAAATTGATGGACTATCCTAAGTTATTTAATAACTAGGAATTTATGAATAATTAATTATTAAATATTCAATTATTTTGAATATAGTAAATTAATTAATATTACCTATTAATTAATAAGGATAATGTGAGATATAATTTATAATATTTAATAAATCCCATTAGTAAATAAATAATTGACTAGTTAAATTTATTGAATTAACCAAGCCAATTAATTAATTGGTTATGGACTTGAAAAGTTAACACGATAGCCCAACTGATTAAAACCTTAACCCAAACCAACATTGCCAACTGAGTAGTAAGCCAAATGGGTTAGCCCATACCAGGTTACTGGTACAGTAAAAATAAGTTTATTCGGAAATGAAATCCCAGAATGTGCTTCGAGCTAGGCCAATGGCCTACTCCCTACCTTGCGTGCAAGGATCGTCGGCTGACTGCGGAAGGCACAACTCGATCAAGCTTTTCACCTACTCCGTTTTAACCAATTGGTACTACCATTGGGTATTGAGATTTCAATCGGAGTATTACCCACAATTGGTCCATAGTTTGGTTATAAATACGAACCCCCTCCTTCAGTGGTGCTAAGGTTGTAAAAATTCACTGAGAGGGGAATTGAGAGCTTGGGACGGAAGGATAGTCTGAAGAGAAAGAGTTGGCACGCGAATGACCTCAGACTACATTATTTATTGCGGAAGGAAAAGAAGAACTGCATCTAAGTCTACTAGAAGGTAAGTATTTTCTTGTTACAGTAAATGAATGCTCTGCATTATGCTTGGAAATTAATTCCTCAAATTGGTGTATAAAACTTATAATTAATAGTAATATGTAGTTAATATTGAGTATACATGTTGAGTAGAACGATTTTAATGGTTTAAAATTGAAGAAAATCGCTGAAACGGATCAGAGAAGACGAACTCTGGTTCGTCACGCCACAGTGGTAGTAAGTGACGCCGCAGCGTCACAGCGGAAAGGCCGTCGCGCAGCAGCGTCAGCGTCACGCCGCAGCGCCGCGCCTAAGGGCCTTGACACCGCAGCGCCAAGTTTGCTACTTAAATCTCACGCCGCAGCGTCGACGCGTGTTAGCAGCGGGCCAGGACGGGACTCACGCCGCAGTGTGGAGTCAGTCCAGTTCTAAGCCTCGCGCTACAGCGCCACTTCCGTATTTTTGGCCGGGTCGGTCGGACCGGATAGGTTCGGGTCGGGTCATGCAATTTTAATATTAATAATTACTTACTTACTATTAATATTAAATAATAATTATATATAAAAGTAATTAGATTAATTATTTATTATTCCGATTAATATTAAATAATAAGTAAGGATAAATAACTAGACATTGTTTAATTAATGTTAAATTAAGATAAGTAGTTGATTATTATTTGATAATCACTAAGCAAATGAGGTTAATAGTGAAACTATTTATTATTAGTTTTGAATAAGTAATAAACCCAATTAGTTATTCGTTAGTTAATCATATTTGGTTGAGCCTTAAATGCTTCCCGCCAGCTCACCGGCGAGCTGGGCAGTCGCTCGCTCACTGGGGAGCGAGACCCCCGACTGGGTAGTCGTAGTGGCAATCAATATGCTTTAATGATGCTACGTCTATTTTGAATCTAGTCTTTACGTGGCTAATTGTTATATGAATATATACCTAATTGTGTAGGATTTTAAGGAGCATGTGTTGTTAGATTGTAGTAGACGCACCAGGCAAGTTCCCTAACGTTTGTCTAACCCTTGTGTTGGTCAAGTTTCCTATCCTAGCTCAAATTATTTATTAAACAAGTTTTCCCTAACCTTGCTCGAGTTAATTATTTAAGCATGAACTTTACTTCCAAGCATGCTCTAAGTGCTTTAATTTCTTTACGATTATTCCACATTGATATTATTGTGATTCGCACTTGGTGCAATTTAGCTCGTACATCCTTTGACTTGTGCGTTATTTAAAGTTCTATATTGCATGAATTATTCAGAGTTAAGTCTAAGATATTGTTCGGCTAGACATAAGCATATTTAATAAAAGCTTTCCAAGCCATTTGAAGGTGTGGATTCTTGGACTAATATGAACACCCCAAAAATATAGGGGAGTACCCCACATATCTAAATGTAAGATACAAGAACAAAAATTAAATTTTATGCATACACATAGGGTACTAGAGGCTGATCCCCTCGAGTACTTATTTATGAGCCAGTAACCAAAGGGTCAATTAGCTACTGATTCCATTGGAAGTGTATTGTTCATGGTCTACATTGACTATTGTTTATTTTAAAAGCAGTTATTATTCTTGCTTTCATTTTTCTCTTCGTTGAATCGTTTCTAGATATTCCTTTCATTCATGATATATATCATTTCTTACTGCTATTTAAACTTGTTGAGCAAACTAGTTGCTCACCCTTGTTATATCATGAACCCTATTGCAGTTAAGCCCGAGACCTCAGGAAAAGACAAGGGCAAGGAAAAGATGAAGTGATAGACTTCAATTAGCTGACTTTTATGCTTAATTTAAATTTATTATCAATGTAATTTGAACCCAGATTTAATATTTAGGGTACGTTTTGGTTATGTATTAAGGTTATCGAATCTTGGGACTAGTAACACCTTTTAAATGAACAACATATGTTTATTATATTTTGCATTTAGTTATTGTATGTTGTTTGGAGGTGGATGTTTGTATTGGATCGTGATGACCAAATCCGGGTGTTTGAGTCCTGAATTTGGGAGCGTCACATCCTCAACTTTAAATTTTGACAAGAGTGCCTTATTGCCAGTCACGTGTCTTGAGCATCCACTATCAAAATACCATATGGACTCTGTGGATCTTTGTATCTATAAATAAAATCATTGTTTATTTTGGTACCCATACTTGTTTGGGTCCTGCTTTGTTAGTTCCCTTGGGGACCTAAATATACCTGACTTTGGATTTACAATATACAAATAATAACAATATGCAGCTTTATGACCATATTCATGATAGTTATAACATTTTAATGTGCTTCATGTGTGAGTGTGTATGTGGATATCTTCTCACTTAGAACTTATATAGAGGATATGCCTGATCCTCCTTCTGTTTCCACATTATTCTACGATTTTAAAATTTCGTAGAGTAAGACCTGGATCTATAATTTACGCCTGGTTGGTTCATAGAGTTAAATTTTCCAGACTTTACGATCCTCCGAGACACGATCATAGACTTAGATTTACTCTGCGATTTTACAAAACTCAAACCAGTGTATGACATGTTATCCTTTGGAACAACAATCTGGTCAACAGAAATTAGACAACTTGGAATAATAGGCTCAGCATCCTCTTTGGATTTCACAAATACAATACCTCTATTGGAAAAAGAAACATTGTTATTGCTAGTATCCACTGAATTTTTCACACTTAGTGTAGAAGATAAATCTCCAAACCCCAGACCTGATCTATCAGAGATAGCTCTTTGACTGGTGATCAGTGAATCTATAGATGAGGAAGAACGATTCCACATTGAGATTACCTTTCTAACTCTTTTATCATAGAGGTAAGTGCAGACTCTCTCAACGCATTGGCCTTAGTTATCTTTCTCAAATTTTCATTCTCAGCCTCAAGGTTTGATAGAGAGGCAGTGTTTCGTAGAGTGGTTTCTAACTCGACTTGCACTTTCTCTTTCTCCTCTTGAAGAAGAGAATGGTCCTTTGATAGAACCCTGAACCACTTCATATACTGATGCAAATCAGATGTTATATCATGCAATGTTAATCTAAGATCATTAATATTAACATCAGGAGAATTAAAGTTAAACACCTCACTGATATCGATCTCTCGACGATTAGTGGTTATGCTGGAATCTTCTTCAACTGCCATTAGATATAGATTACCATAATCATTGGAGTCTAAACTAGAGTCACTTTCAGAATCATTCCACGATCCTTCAACTACAAAGCCTCTTTCTTTCTTTTGATGTTTCTTGTAGCCTGTATGCTCTTTCTTTGAATAAGACTTCTTCTTGTCCTTTTTGAGCTCCTCTCGCAGAGATTTGGTGCACTCTGCGATATAATGGCCAAGCTTCTTGCAGTTATAGCACAAATCATTTTCTTGATCTCTGCTGCTACTGCCCTTATTGTAGTTATTTTTTAGCCTTTAGCGGCTATTCTTTCTCACAAACTTTCATAGTATTCGAGCAAACAAGGTTATATCTTCATCTTCATCAGCTTCATCACGATCATCATCTACTTCAACTTCAGCTGGAACTTTTGAGGTAGCTTCAGAAGCTTTGAGAGCAAAACATTTATCTTTTCTCTTGCTCTCAGAAAGGGTCGCTGCTCTTTGATTTAGCTTAAGCTCATAGGGAAGGAGATTACCGTAGAGCTTTTGCATAATCATCTCATGCAAATTCTTCGACTCATAGATAGCAGTGGTCTTGGCATCCCACTTATTTGTAGAGCCCTCATGAATTTTATATTTAGATCTTTATTGGGATAGACCTTATTATAAGATCTCAGAGAATTGAGGAGCACATTGAATCGTTCATAGGTTGTAATGATATTCTCTTCAGAGACATGAGAGAACATTTCATATTATTGTGTCAAGAGAGATTGCTTGTTCTCTCTGACTTTTTCTGTGCCCTCATACATCACTAGCAGAGCTTCCCAGACTTCCTTAGCATTGGTGCAGTTGGCAACATTTTTAAAGAGCTTATCTTCTAAAGCCATGGACAAAATATTCTTGGCCCTCTTATCCAGCTGCATCAGCTTCTTCTCATTTTTTGTCCACTTTATGTGCTAGTTGATAGCTACTTTGTTGGGATCATCTGTTGTTAGAGCTAGCTTGGTAGGAACATATGGACCATTCAGGACATCATCAAATAAATCATCATCAATTGCGTCCATATATGCCTGTATACGCTCTTTCCAAATAGCAAATTTTTCCCTATTTAGAAGAGGTGGCTTATTTCCCCCACCAATCTCAAAACTGACTTTGTTTAGTGCCATAGATCAACTCAAAAGTGTAAACTTTATGTTCGTGAGAACTTGTTCTGATACCACTTGTTATTTCCCATAGACACTTAAGAGATCTAGAAGGGGGTTGAATGAACATTTTCTAAATTTTGATTGAGTTAAGATTATCTTACCAAATAATTAGTTATACAATATTGATTTTGCACAACGGAATATACTTTTGAAAACCCCCCATAAAGATTAAGAAAAAATCTCAGTTCCAAATATAGTTAAGGTTCAAAGTCATCAACAATGTAAATGCTAGACAGAAAGTAAGAACTGAAAAATAAATGAGACAACAAGTTTTAAGTGGTTCTGAGACTTAATAACTCTTAATTCACTCTTCTACTTCGATGAGTAAGAAATCCACTAAGGATATAGATCACACAGATCTTTACAACTAAACCACTAAGGTCTTTCGAGTCACTAAGTCTCGAAATATAAACATTTAGTCCTAGATCACTAAGATCTCTTCAAGTCACTTAGACTTGGAAGATTGTCACTCAGATAATGAAGAACTGTTGTTTGAATATTATTGAGAGGTGCAACTAAGTTGGCAATAAGCTTCTCTTCTCAGGTACTTAATAGCTTGAACTAGATGTTTAAAATTGTAGAGTGAGTTCTTTTGACTTTTACAGAGCTTTGACTTTTTAATCAGAGTTCTGTTTTTGAATTTGAATCTTTGTTGCCTTTTATAGTCTGCCGAAATTTCTTCTCGTTGCTAGGTTTCCGTTGGCACATTTAATGCTCAGATATTTTAGGATCCTTGATGTTGACATTTTAAGCTTATGTGCCAGCTACTTTTTGACTTGCCTGTCACATCAGGCTGCAAACTTACCTACCACTTGTGAGTTATCGCTTCCAGCAAACTAGCTGGTAGACATATCTTCTAATCTTCAATTTCAACTAAGGATGTTTTGTGAATATATCGGGACCTTCAATCAGCAACGTTCCTATGTCAGTCTTATTGTCAGGCCTGACTTTTCACTATGAAGATGAAGGAATGTAGGGTTTACTCTACGTTCTGTTCTTCTACGAAGATTGTTTTACGAAGAGAGTAGTACTATATGAATGAACTTTACAATCTGCTCTTCGAACATTTACTTTGTGATGCTGGAGCTAACTTTATGATTTCATCTTTACTAAACAATCCTTAAGATACTTTACGATTTGTACTTTTACTTAACGACATTATGGAGAACTTTACGTTTAGTCTTCACACAATGATCTTTTAGGGACTAATCTTCACTTTATGATTCGAAATGAACTTTACGATGAATACAAGAGCTCTACGATTGTGCATCAGATGTTTTACGAAAAAACGTTAACTCTGCGATCCACCTTCACATTATGAATTGACAGATAACTAAATGAACAATTTGAACCTATTAACTATACATCAGATCAACTCAATAAAATCAACCTAACATGTTTGATCTTTTTATTCTGAGTCCTTGTACATCAAATATCTAATCATCATTAAGGACTTTACAAAACTTACTGGTATAAATATATATTAAACACATTCATCATCAAATTCAGCATGCAGACTCTAACATCTCTCATTCTGATCACCACTGAAGTTAATATGCTGCTTGGAACTTAAACTCTGGTATTATCTAAGATCTATGTGCACTTTAGAAGTCTCAGATTTTATTTAACACACAATACCTAATTTGTTTACTCCTATCAGGGGAACTCTGATTTTATCCTGAAACTGGTAGAAATAAATTAAGGTTACTTTTAGGCATGAATGAGTGAGTGTTATTGATTAAATGCTTTACAATATATCTTTTGTGTTTCTTTGTAACCTTTCTAAATATTACTTAGCTTCATTAATATGTAAGTGTTTTGGAAGCAATGTAATACTTGAGAAATGAATGGTAAAGTGACTGGTTATGTCTTTTAAGAAATGACAATGTGATGTGATCTAAAATAAACTGGCTTAAAGTAACTGTATGGATAAATCACAAGTTGTTTCTATCAAACATGAGGAATAAAAGAGAAAAAGAGCATCACTATGTAATTTATATTAAGGAAGTCATGTAATAGTTTATTAAATGTAGTAAGATATAAAGCAATGTAATAGTTAAAAATATGATATATTTTCTGTTCTAACTCTTGTTTTGCAGGTACAAAGAAAAATTCCCTTTTGTTGATGACAAAAAAGGGAAGAGAAAAATAGTTACTTTAACGGTTTGAAGTAGAAAAACAGGGTAGGTGATTACAAGGTAGAAATAGGTCATTACGGTGAGGGGAAGCAAATTAAAATTGCTCAAATTAAGGGGAAGTAATACAATTAAGTTTTTCTAAAAGTTTAAACTAAAATGATTTTGTTATCATTAAAAAGGGGAAGCCTGAAGGGACATTATACTACTGTTTTGATGATAACAAAATAAGAATTAAAAGTGTTTAGAAAAACTAGGATAGAATCATCTTCATAGGATTTTATATTGCATGGTACATTATTTATATATTTATTTTCATATGACTCAAATCCTTTAATTGGTCCAAAAGGAACTATAATTCAATGATTTAGCAATTGGACTAAAAGTATTTTTCCAAACAAATTGATTCTACGATTTTGGTTGTTTTGGATTTAGTATATAAACGTAAAATAAAATCCTCAGATCGTAGAATAACTTAACTCTACAATACTAGTAGCTTTGCTATATGACTCTAGGATTTTGGTCGTTCTGGTTTTTAATGACTTAACTTTACGATATTAGACTTTACGTTTTGTAGTAGCTCTACGATAGTAGAGTGATTTCAGTCCTTTACTCTACGAACTTATATTTTACACACTGATCATAAAGTTCTCTTTGAGTATTTCATTCCTTTACTCTACGAACTTATATTTTACTCAACGATTGTAGAATTTTAAGTCTTAACTCTACGAACTTATATTTCCCTCAACGATCGTAGAACTTCAAAACTTAACTCTACGAACTTCACTCAACGATCATAGAACTTCAAGTATTAACTCTACGAACTCATATTTCACTCAATGATTGTAAAACATCAAGTCTTAACTCTACGAACTAATATTTCACTCAACCATTGTAGAACTTCAAGTCTTAACTTTATGAACTTATATTTCACTCAACGATTGTAGAACTTCAAGTCCTAACCCTACGAACTTATATTTCACTCAACGATCTTAGAGTTCTCTTTGAGTACTTTGAAATTCAGTGTATACACACCTAGAAGGGGATTTAATAGGTGTATCTGATTAAACTGAATAACAATAACACTGCTAAATTTTCTGCTATCGAAACTATCCAGACAGGGTAGGACCTGTCTGCGTAGGTGTTTATATAAACTTATTATGCATAACCTTCTTTATATTACTTTGATTTTAACTAAGAAGTGTATGAACAATGATATAATATAGAATTAAGAAAATCACATAAGATAATTAGCAAACCATGAATACCAAGACTTTTACGTGGTTCAACCCCTACACTCTAATCTAGTGGCCTAATCCACGTCCAATACCAATTGGTATTGGAGACTTATTTATTAATATAATATTCAATTAGTTACAAAAACTCCCTATATAAATAGCTTTGAACTTGTTGGACACAATTGTCCCATTTGAAAGTAGTATACCCTCAAGCCAATCACATTGGATGTGATAAGTATTTAATTTGTAATGTTGTTCATTTATTAAAAAAAATTCATTTAATTAAAGGCATTCTTTATCCATGTTTAATTGGTTGAATTAATTAGGATAAACCCGTATAGAGCAATGCTTTTAGAATCATGAATAGTTCATGCTAATGAGATATAAATTCTAGATAGCTCAAAACTAAAATGTTCCTAATCGTTGGATCACTAATATGGGGTTACTAATTCCGGATAGATTATGACATACTATGTTTGCTCTGTTGAAAAGAATAATTGATCCCATAATCATTTGTGTGGAGACACTAAATCAAGTATGTAGGTGCGTATTGGAGAATAAGTTCACTGAACGTGACTCGCTTAAGGAACACCTAATGGAGTGTTACTTGCCTGATAATAGGAGTTTCCATAGTGATAGTAGTATAAGTGGTCTTTAGACTTGAGATCATCATAGTACCATGTGTATTCTGAGTTATACTTTGTTAGATTCCTTAAGACTCTTTAGGTATATCAAAGGGTATGTTCGGGTATAATAAAGTGTACATGGAGGTAGGTGAATGATCAATAAATGATCTACCACTACCAATAAAGGGATAGAATGTCATAATCGATTCGATAAATAAGACTTGTCAGTAATTCCATATTTTATATTTGATCAGGATATTGTATGATAGAATGATTGAATTGTACGGTAACTATTTACTGAATAGGTTCTTTGTGATTAAACGTTGATTTTATATTATCCGAATAGTCATGATATGCTGAGAGGTGTCACTAATGATGTAGAATAAATATTGTTATTTATATTTAAATTAAAGGAATTTAATTCATTATAAATAATATTAGAATGCTTCTAATTTTTTTATTCTACTACTAGTATAATATTGAACCTCAAAGGTCACACCATAAAAGAGAAATATTATTTTAGAAATAATTGGCTTAATAATAATAATTTAGTATTATGAGAAATGTTAATATTTATACTTAAGTATTTAGAGAAATACTAATTATAAATTAATAAGAGAAGTCTTATTATTATTATTATTATTATTATTAGTATTATTATTATTATTATTATTATTATAAATAATTTAGTTCCTAAATAGTTTGGGTATTACTTCCTCCGTCCTAAATTAATTGCTCAATTTTGACCTTTTAAAGTCAAATTGACCATTTTTAAAACTAATCTTTTTACTATTTTTGCTAAAATATAGGTGAAGAGATTATAACCAAAAGAAAGTATATACAATTTATTACTAACCCCAATGTTTATAATTTTAGAAATATATTTATATATGCTTAATTATTGATTTTAAAAATAGTCAATTTGACTTAAAAAAGTCAAAACTGAGCAATTAATTTGGGACGGATGGAGTAAATTAAAACCCTAAGTCCTAAAGAGTTTAGGAGGAGGAAAAGTCTATATAAGGAGAGGCGTTATGATAGATTAAGAGTTAAGGTTATTGTGAGTATAGAAATACCACATTAAAATCCTTTGAACCTAAAGAGTTAGGAGCGAGAGTGAGAATTAGGGTTAGCCACCCAATATTTGGAGAAACCTAAATTTACTTCTTCAATCAATATTTTCTTGGTAGATCACCTTTAGAGTGATGCACACACTGAGTAGCTAATGTTTGATCCGAGGAATTAAAGAGGCACGGAAGAGCAAATGATTGGAACTTGAAGATCACATCAAGGAGTTGATTCATCTTCGTAAAGGTATATTTTTTATTCCTACTCGATTAATAATATCGCATCAAGGTGATCCTGAGATTGTAGTAAAAATTTTAAATATGATTTATGTTATACTTCCTTTTTATATACATGTGATTGTATGTATACTCTTAAATTTGCAAACCAACACCTTTTGCACAACTGCAATCACTTGTACCTCTGCAACTGTTTACACCACTGCAACCTTAGACCTTCCTTTATACAGGCCTATACACCACTGGATCACATAAACCAAACTAAGTTTGTATACAAGTTTTAATATGAGTGAATATGATTACAATATATCTATGAATTTCCAGCAATAAGAGATTAAGAACAAAGCAAAAACTATTTGTTAGAAACTTTTTCTTTCAAAGCTCTGTGTATTTTTAGAATTTGTCATTCTAGCCTTTTAGCCCAGAATGATATATATATATATATATATATATATATATATATATATATATATATATATAGAGAGAGAGAGAGAGAGAGAGAAGAAGAACCAACAACAAGGAGAAACAAACTTCTCAATTTCAGTAATCCCAACGGAAGATAGGAACAGACTAATAAGTAAGGGATTTGAAATTTAAAACTAAACAGCTTGAATCAAGACATAAGGTATTAGCAAAATCAACTCAATTAGTTTTATAGGAAAAATCTTTGATATTAATATAACTTTAGAAATCATGGCTAAATAATTGCTCAATTGATTTGGTTTCCAAATAAATATAACTTCTTAAGGAATTTGAATTTTAAGCTTTTGAATCCTTTTTAAAAAGATATTTCCAGTAAATAAAAAGTTTACTTGCAATTAATAACTCAAGCTGGAAAATTCTTACATTGATTTCCTAGGTGAAATCGTAGAGACCTAATCTAGTAGTGTCTCTAAGACTTTTTCTCACAATAGCCTACTTGAAATCTAGATATATGAATGATCAGTCCAATGATAAAACTTGAAAAGCATAAGACATCTCCATACAAAAATATGTTGTCATCATTAAAATAAAACTCATAAATTAACATACTTCACTTCTTTACTCTACAATAGTAGAGTGATTGTTATTTAACTCAACGATATACGAGTTCTCTTTGAGTACTTAATGATAGTAGAGTAATTTCAACATTTACTCAACGAATTTTCAATTATAGCTATTACAAGGTTATACTCTACGATCTTGGAATCAAGCTAAGTTCAATATTTTCCAACATGAGTTTTAAACATTCAAGTAATTTTTAGTTGTTCAAAAAGAATGCAAGCACTCTCTCTCTCTCTCCATTCAGATAAACCATATGTGAGTTCTCTCTTTTCTCACTTCACCCGAAAATGTGCAAAACAAATATTCTCATGTCGTACAAAATCTTCCATTCACGTGGCAAGAAAGATTTTTCCATTCTTTCGGCCACATAAGCAAGAAAAAGAAAGAAAAAGCTAGGTGGATTATAGACCATTAGATTAATAATTGAATCAATCTAATCCTAGTCATTCATTCAAATATTTTTGGCCTATAAATACAGGCACACTTCATTTCTCTTCAATCTAGCCAAATTGCTAAACTCTGTCCACAATTCTCTCTCAATCTCAAATTCTCAAAAAGCTAGATTCTAGTGAAAATGATCAGAAGAACCATACTACTATAATTAAAAATTCAATACATTTCACCTATGCACAAATTAGCACACACACTTTAGTATATTTTGTGCTAACATATCACTTTCTTATTTATGTTTAATATTATTATTATTGTTATATTTGTTATACATATTGAACACCACATTTGTATTTATTTATATCATTGAGCTTCATTCAAGTTGACCATCATTGCTTATATTTATACACACTTGAATTAACAGCTAATATATATATATATATTAATATATATATATATATATATTAATTTGAACTTTATACATAGTCCTTTCAAATAAAGTGAAAAACAAGTGATCAGAACTTCAATAACTATTCACTAAGTATAAACTTACCGGATAGGCCCACTTGAAAGTCATTTCTAGTAAAGTGAGATAAGGTAACTTTTCTCAAGATTGGATAACCAATTTATCCTTATAATTCTTATACGGGAAAAATTGTTCCTTTGTGTATAAAAAGATGATTCGTATATAGTCCTCTCTTTGAGAGTGATGAACAAAATTTATAGACACTTGATTTATAAAGCGTAGTAGATTGACCTTTATTTAAAGAGTTAATCTTACCTTATAAAAGTTTTTTATATAAACCAAACTTATCCATATACATAAACTGTCATATTATTTATGATCATTAGTTTAACTGTCATTTTGCAAGAATTAATTCTTAAACTGTCATTATCTATATCTTGCAATATTTGATATATCTGAACTTAAACTGTCATCTATCTGCTTAATTAAAGAAGCATTTGATTAAAGATAATAATTCTTTAATAAAAGGGGTAGAGTTGAGTGTTCTTCTAGTGTGTGAGGAATTGAGTGATTCTTGTTCCAAGATCAAGATCTTAGAAAGGCCATAGGTTAAGGGTTCTAAGTGAGTGAGGAAGAGAAAAGATATTAAGTTCCAAGACCAGCTGAAGAATGAATACAAGAAGCTCTGGAAAGAAAATTTATAATTCTTGAAGAATACTAGGTGATAGTAGTTTTAAGACAGAATCAGATTTGTAAAGGTTTCTCCACCTAAGTTAAGGAGCTAAACTATTTTTATAGTAAAAAATCCAATATCCTGGAGAGTAGTTTGGGAACTAGACTAGCTATATATATTTGGTAGAGATATATATAGTGAATCAGGATATATCGTTGTGTTCTCTGTTTGGTATCTCTCTATCCCTATCTCTTTGTTTTGATTCACTAAAATATTTAAATAAATATTTTTTAATAAAAATCATTTAGGGAAATAGAATTAAATTTTAAAAAGGCCAAGATTTGTTAAAAAGTAAATTAATTTATTCAATCCTCCTTTTTAAATTAATTATTACATATTCGGACCTAACAGGAATGATTCATAGTCATAGTTAATGGAGTAAATGAATCAAGTCGAACCGAATATTGAATTGCTCAGATTTGGTTCACAGAATTTATTGAATCTGAAATAAAGTTAGATTGAGGCTCGTTTAGGTACTAAGTCGAGCACGATCTTGAATCAAACCCAAACAATTTGAACTTTTCGAGCGAATATGATCCAAATATCAATAAAAAATTATAATTTGAAAATATTTGAGTAATTTATCGAACTTTAAGATATAATCATATTTGAATCGTTTATATTTTGAGTCGAGTTCAAATTGAACTTTTAGTCGAACGAGTACGAATCAAGCTCGAACCGTTTGTTTCATTTTACAACCTTAGTCACAATTGTGAGGATACTCTTTAGCCTTACAACAGATGTTTATCGTCCAAATTGTGATAGAATGGCTAGGGTGATCACTGTCCGTAGTTTAATTTGGAGAATGGTAACAAATTAAACTGCAGACATAGGTCAAATTTAACTTTCATCCGTAGTTTAATTATGCAGATGTAAGTCAAATTAGGCTTTCGTCCATAGTTTAATTATATGAATGAAAATTGTCTTCGCAGTTTAATTATGCGAACAATAATTATTTTTGAAAAGAGGATATTTTTGCCATATCACATGATGGGCATTCGTCCGCAATTTAGTTTGATGGGCGATGAAAGTATTTAGTCATTCGATCAAATTGTAGACAACAAAAGATGTGTTATAAGACTATTCCATCTTTACAACTCATGTGACTATAGATATTTTATATACATATATATATATATATATATATATATATATATATGTGTGTGTGTGTGTATGTGTGTGTGTGTGTTTTGCGCGTGTGTGTGTGTGAGTGTGATGTGTGAAAATACTATTACTGTGTATATCTAACTCCCTCTATTCCTATTTATTTAATATTTTAGAGAGTAAATTTTGTTCCTATTTATTTGACGTTTGTAGATTTATAGGGGATATTGATTACATTACTTCCTAAATTACTCCTAAACTTAATACTCTATTTAATTTTGTCCTACTTTTTCAAGATTATATTTTCTTCCTCTTTAAATATCTTAATCGTACTCTCTCTCTCTCTCTCTCTCTCATAATTTATATATTTTCTCTATCCTCTAACGGTATATCTCACTCATATTTATCAATTATCACCTACAATTTAACTTTTTATTTAACTATACAAGTGTGTTTTTGATAATACATAATAATTTTAGTGGAGTAATTATAAGAATTTTAACTTCCTTAATAGTTGTGCAAAACTCCAACACCTCAAATAATTAAGAATGAAAGGAGTAATGTTTTACGACTATTATGAGGACTAAAAACGCCCCTATTAGTTTTAAGCTCTTTAATTGATATAAAGATATAAGTGTACGTAACATAACATCATATACAAAAAAACAATCTTGCAAAATGAATTCTCTCCTCTATCCTCTCTCTTCTCTCCTCTCTCCTCACAATTTTTCTCATATTTTCTCATATTCTCTTTCATCTCTTTTATGTCATGTTTTATCTCCTCTACTCTCTTTTCCTCTTACATCTCAATTACTACTACATATAATAGCACTGTAGTGGGGACTCCATTGACGTCACAAATGTGTCTCAAATATATAATCAATGCTGCACTAATATTTAATAAAGGATAATGCTATGGATTTTTAATTTAAAATCTCTAATATACATGTAATTATTTCATTAGTATGTAATGAATGTTAAGGACTCACCATAATTTTGAACAATCAACGTAATAACACATAAGTATTTGACACACAAAAATTTGGGACATCTAATATTATCTTTAAAATGCTGAGTAGTTCTACATATATATATACACACACACACATATATAAGGGGGAAAAAGAGAGAGAAATAAGATGTGAGACCTACTATTTGATTGTTTTAACATTTTTATTGACATACATTATATGAGTCCTATCATTTGTGTACAAGTTTTTATGCATAACTTGTGCACGTAAAATTATTTATAAATGTTGAGAACTTATCATAATATTAAATAACCAATATAATGATAACATATATATTTTAGACACATTTGAGATTCACAAAATTTGACACCCTAACATTACCACCAGTAGACCCTTAATTCATAAATTAACAAAAGTACTTTTATAAGATAATAAAATAGTGTAACTTTACATAATTATAAAAGTAGTTTTGAAGGCATTAATGACAAATCAAAAATAATTGTACGGTATAAGATTTTATTTAGCTTTAACAATTTACATATAATTTTAAACTATGTCTTTTGTTAAAAGTGTTTCGGCCAAAATCACACGTTTTATGTTTTAGTTAAAAGTATCTTTTAGCCTAAATTTCTACATTTTAAAATTAGAGAGTTATCAAATATCAAAGTATTTTTATTTTAAATTAAAAATTCTTTAAGTTGACCCAAAAGCTCCTACAAATTAATGAACTTTAACTGTGTCTATTATCCACCTGAAAATTAGTACACCAATAAAAGTGATATGTCCATAAAATTTTCTTTAAATAAATATTAATTAAATCATGAATCTATATACAAGAAATTGTGTTAAAATATTAATATTTACTTGTAAAAATAACAATTCGCTATTGTCTATATAAAGTGAGTTCTCATGCTTCAAAGACCATTGTTTGTTTATGTTAAAATCCAACGAGAGAGTTAGACAAGGGTGATTTCACTTGGAGGGGAAATTCCTCGACATATTGAAGACTCTCGAGAAGGGGATAAAAGAGTTCTAGTTTTAGTAAGTGACATAAATCTTTTCATTTCATTTCCTTTTCCTTTCTACTCTTTTTATTTTCAATTCTTCTATCTTTTCTAACTCTATTATTTTTTTATTATTACTTATAATAGAGAGTATTTGAAGAAAAAAAAATGATTGGTTGATTACATATCGACTATGAAAATAAGGTAATTTATTTTATTTATTTTATTTATCAATTTATGCTAATTATATATGTTCACACATTTTATCTCTACCTAATATATATGGCATTTGGAAGAAAATCATTGCTATTTAATTTTAAAAAAAATGGAAATTTAATTAATTGATAAAATAAACATTAGTGAATAATTACATAATATAACTATACAAGAATAAATCACATATTACTAAGAAATTGCTTGTCATTTTCCTTTTTTATCTTTGAAATTTATTGAATTTTGAAGAATAAATATTGCTTCTACTATTTTTCCTTTTCAAATTTTTTTCAAAAAACAAAAACCCGAAAGAATTTGAAACTATTGTTGTTCTTCCCCCAAAATCAGTGAAATTAATTCCAAAAGGATGAATCCGCACTTGAATCTCAACGCAATAATTCAATAATTTTCCGTATTTGTGCACAATCCAATCCGTCACAATAAGAATCTAGGTTAGGATTTCATTTATTGTTTTTGAAACGGGATTTGGAGTTTAAATCAGATCTCTGTAATTCATATACAGTACAGCGAATTTCAAAACCGTAGAAATCGCCGGAAAATGAGCTTCCGGTCCGGAGTTCGGACAAGGAAAGAGAAACTGAATGGCCGGTAAATAGCTTCCGGTCCGGAGTTCGGATGTAAGAGTTTCATTTCGAGTACTAGTAGTGTTTTTCAAATAACTAAAGGACTTGCTATCATCTATCTTTTTGCTACTTCCACTTGTATACTTTGCATCCTTGTTATGGCACCTTATTCATGTCTTATTAAGATGTTCTACATGTATTTATCACAAAAAAACTGAATCCATTTCTACTTTTATCAATAATGATTAAGTGTACATTAAACAATGAGATCAATTATGAAAAAAGATTATTCTTTCAAGTTATATATATACATATTAAATCTTTTAAAAAATTTATTATTGCAAGACATATTTATAGGAATTTAGGTTAGTATTTACAAAATACTAGAAATAAAGAAGAGATTTGACCATCCTTATACAACGTTCTAGTTTGATGTAATGTAGTTCTTGTGCTTAGGGCAGCTCCCTCTTATCTTATTATAATCAATGCTCAAATTAATAATAGCTAGTATTGTTAAAAAAAATTTAATACATGTTGCCATATATAGTAAAACAAAATTCCTGCATACACCCCGGGTTATAATAAAGCGCAATGTTAACATTAGGTGTTCGATTATTGATTCATTATGTACTGTTGTCAAAACGCATGAAAGTACACCCTCAGATCTCTAAACTTTTATTGTGGAAGAGCGAGAGTTAAGCTTAACCCCAAGGTTTACAAGCTTGAGTTTAAAATGGGTGGTGTAGTTTTTTGTGTGCATGCTTCGGAATAGCATATCACTGAACATGATTTACAGTGAATAATGCTTAAATCCACTGAATTTGTAGTTGATATGAAGAATTTTTTCAGAGAAATCTAGTAGACTACCTTAACATATGACTTAACATGATTCTATTGGTTTAGACAGCACCTAGCTGTCTAAGACTCTGGATTTCTGATTTACCATCAAATGTCCTCGCTGTTCCTTCCTCTGTCTGTACATTGAAAGTTGATATCGAAGAACAATTCTCTGTGTAGTATGTGGACCAGCAAGGTAGTTTGGACAAAGTTTTGTCGACTATGTTGGTCTTCTCATCCTTTGCATCTTTAAAAGTTAGTTCGAATTACTTGATTAAATTGAGTACATGAAATTTGAAATTTATTCGAGGAAATTATGTTTTTTTGTTTGGGTAATGTTAGACATCTCAAATTATTTGTCTCAAATGTGTCTCATCAAACAATCTGCATTGAATAAGACAAATGGTACTTACATAGCCAATCACAAGAGATGTACTCAACCAATGCAATGATGATACATCATTTGAGACCCCTAGCATTACCTTTCTGAGTTTTTGTTTTTTATATTTCATTATGAAAAGGGATTGGAACAATAGACAGAATATTTTATTGAGTACTTTGTTGCACGGCTTCAAGCTGTCTTGGTTACACTTCACGAGCTATGCTGTCTTCGGTTACGCTTCACGAGTTACACTGCCTACTGAACAATTGGTTAATTTTCTTTCTAGAGGAAGATAGCACCACCGTTGAGTTGGGGCCCGAGAAAGTTAACAGCGTATACTATAAGGTAACCAGATGTGCATACTCGATGCTCCTGAATGTACTGGATTTTCTACTCCATATACCAGTGCTTAGGTCTTCTGGAGAATTTGTACTGATACTAGTTAAAGGTTCTAATCCAGCGAGTAGCCAGAATTTCTACAATTGTCCAAGGCAACTTGCTTAAGATTCCAAACTCGTCAAACATGCAAAAGCCACAGCAACTGAATAATTGGACACCTCAGGAGCCTACACCAACAGATTGGGTGGTATACATCAAGGACGACAACCTCGAACTGGCAATCCCGATTGGACCTTGTTTTCAAGCCAATGTACCTGAGTGGACTGGCCCACCTCACAAGATTTCTCATGTTGGTCAAATTGAACACGACAGTCTAAGGTGGTTAGGCACTAGAATATGGCCTATCCAAGACAAAAACTTGCCAGGAACCAAAGTACGTGTGATGGGGAAAGGGAGGCCTAATTTTTGTCTATGTGCCTCCCCCGGATCCCGAGAATGTGTTAAAACACCATATCGCTGTGAAAAGGACTCTACTGAAGTCCGAGCTCGGGCCTGTTTACTGGAGATGGAGATTCAATGAGATGGGAGATGAGGTTTCCAAGCTGTGGACTTCAGTGGAGCAGAAGAAGTTTGAATCTCTTGTGAAAATGAATCCTATCTCGCAGTGTAAAAGATTTTTGAAGCCTGCTTTGGAGTGTTTGCCATGCCAATCTAGACAAAGCATAGTGAACTACTACTTGAATGTACATATTCCTAGCCGAATGAATAGGCAGACAAGATTAGGATGTACAATAATTGATACGGACGATGAAGCCGAAGAGGCCCTTAATCCAAATGGTTCTCAAAAGAGGTATCGAGCTCATAATGTTTCCTCATACAGTTCCAAAGTTGTTAAGTCTAAATTCTTGAATGGGTATCGATGATGCTTCAACCTTCACACCATCTTAGAAGTTCTCAAGCCTTTGGTTGAGGCTATGAGCAAGGGCGAAGCTACGTGGGGGCTACGGTGGGCCGTAGCCCAGGTGATTATTTTGAAAAACCTTTAGTATATATTAATATATGTTTGTTTATAAGGCTGCCCATCATAACTCATAAGGCTGCCCATTACCCATAAGCTTGCCCATTACCCATAAGCCTGCCAACTGCCAAGTTCAGAAAAAAAAAAGAAAGAAAAACCCAAATCACTTCTTCTCTCTCTTTCGGCCAACAGTGAACAGACAAAGGAAAAACAAAACCCTCAAATCCCCTCTTCTCTCTCTCTGACTCTCTCGACAAATACAAACTAGAAGAAGTAGAAGAAGAAGAAGAAGAAAAACTATCAAATCTGAAATCCCTTATCTCTATCTGGCTCTCTCTCTCTCTCGGCAAATTTGGGGAAAAAGCTTGGCAACCTCCTCCTGTGGATTTACAACAGATTGGGGCAAAAATTGAGGTAATACCAGTTTAGTAGAATAAAGAATAAATCAAATTGAAAGTTATTTTTCATTATTGTAGACTTGTAGTGTACTTAGTTAATCATAGTTCTCGTGTTTGTAGAAATTGTGGGATATTTGATTGATTTATATTTATCTTAAATTCATGATTTATTTAAACTTTGAAGGTAATTTCTGAATTTTTAGGTTTTGGGGATTTTCAATTTGAATAAGTCACAATGGAAAGTCAAGGAAGCAATAGAGAAAAAACGTTGTTTTCTTTCTTTAAACCAAGAGAAAGTGCATCAACTAGTGATATCTCAAATCATCAACCACCCCTTTCCAAAATTCGAAGAGTTGAAATTGATCTTAGTACTCTTGAACGGGATCCTGGGATTCGGATCCCTATATGGCAACATCCCGTTAATCAACGAGATGAAATTAGGAGAGCTTATATCAAAATGGGTCCGTATCAACCTAAGTTGGTAGAGTACCGAAGGACTAAATCAGGGTCACAAAATCGAAAATTTCAATATTCGTGGTTTGAATCATTTCCTTGGTTAGAGTACTCTCCATCAAAGGATGCAGCATTTTGTTTTCCATGCTTTGTTTTTTTTCAGAATAAAGTGCCTCTTCATCCTACATTCATTACTGAAGGGTTTAATAGTTGGAAGAGGGTTCATGATGGAGTTAGATGTGCCACTTTTGATGCATGTGGGAGGTCCTACTTCACCACATAGGAATGCAGTGAAAGGTGTTGAAGACTTAATGAAAGTAACTGGACATATTGACAAAGTTTTAAATGCACAAACTCTAGAAGAAGTTCAGAAGAATCGGTTGCGACTTACCGGCAACAATTGAGAGTATAAAGTGGCTTAGCTTGCAAGCTTGTGCATTTAGAGGTCACGATGAATCTCCAACTTCTAGCAATCGTGGTAATTTTATAGAGATGATAAAACTTATGGGCCGATTGAGCGTTAACATTGGTGATGTAGTCTTAGAGAAAGCTCCGAAAAATGCTAAATATACTTCATCGACTATCCAGAAAGAAATTTTGCATATTCTTGCAAACAAAGTTAGAAGAAAAATTCGTGAAGAAGTTGGAGATGCAAAGTTTTGTATTTTGGTTGATGAAGCCAAAGATGCATCAAATAAAGAGCAGATGGCTATTGTTTTAAGATTTGTTGACAGTCATGGTTTCTTACGAGAGCGTTTTTTTGAGATTGTGCATGTTTCAGACACACTACTGCTTCAACATTGAAGAAAGAAATAATTAATGTCCTTGCTCGATATAATTTTGCATATCCTTAATATGCGAGGTCAAGGGTATGATGGTGCTAGTAATATGCGCGGTGCTTGGAACGGACTTCAAGCTCTATTTCTTAAAGATTGTCCATACGCCATATTATGTACATTGCTTTGCCCACAGACTACAATTAGCATTAGTTGCAGCTTCTGCAAAAGAGATTTCTGTTTGGCAATTTTTTTCGAAACTAACAGCCATTATCAACCTCATTGGTGCTTCTCCCAAATGGCATACTGAGTTACATTCTACTCAAGCTATTGAAATTGCACGTATGGTAGCTTCTGGTGAACGTGATACTGGTAGAGGCATTAATCAGATTGGTAATCTACATCGAAGTGGAGCTACTCGGTGGAGCTCTCATTTTGATTCTATTTGCAGCTTAATTGATATGTATGGTGCAACTATTTCAGTGCTTGAAAGTATTGTTGAAGAAGGATCCTCTAACTCTATGCGTGGAGAAGCTGGTGGTTGTTTGATCATAATGAGGTCTTTTGAATTTATTTTCACTCTATATATGATGCATAAAATTATGGGGATTACTGATTTGCTTTGTAGAGCTTTGCAGCACAAATCTCTTGACATCGTAAATGCCATGGATCTAGTCTCAACTACTAAAGCACTACTTCACACTTTGAGAGAGGAGGGATTTGATCATCTCCTTGAGCATGTGCAATCAGTTTGCACACAAAATGACATTGACATACCAGATATGAATGCTTTATACAAAAGGGCTACAGGTCGTTCATGCCAACAAAAAGAATCGATAACAATTTGCCAACACTATCAATTTGATGTGTTTAATTCAGCAATAGATTTTCAGCAGGAAGAGTTGAATTCGAGATTTAGTGATGGAGCAGTGGAACTCCTTATACTTAGCTCTGCTTTAGAGCCGAAGGACAACTTTAAATCATTCAAAATTGATGATATTTGCAAGCTTGCTGAGAAATTTTATCCAGAAGATTTCAGTGAACAAGAAATGCATTATTTGAGATGTCAGCTGAATCATTATGAAATTGATGTGCTCCATCATCATAGCTTTCAAAATATGTCTACCATTACTGAATTGTGTCGCGGATTAGTTGAAACAAATAAGTTGCAGCATTATAATTTGATTGATAGATTGATTCGTCTTGTTTTGACTCTACCTGTTTCCACTGCCACGACAGAACGAGCATTTTCAGCTATGAAACATGTTAAAACTGTTCTTCGCAATAAAATGGAAGAGGAGTTTATAGCAGATTCTATGATGATTTACATTGAACGAGAGTTTGTTGAAGATATCGATTCAGATTCCATAATAGACGAATTCTATTCTATAAAGCATAGAAGGATGCAACTTAAATAGTGTGTTTTGTTTTCCTTTTTCTTTAATTGTTATGTACCTTTGAACCTTACTATTATGTATGATTTTAAATTTATGATTGAATAATACATGGGACAATTTCTTGTGTATATATTTGGTACTTAGCCCAGGGCGGGAAAAAATCCTGGCTTCGCCCTTGGCTATGAGTAGTCATGTTTTTTTCTTTCTTGTGAACTTGTAACAATTACACAACATACACTCTAGAATCTTAATCAAGTTTGTTTAGCACTTGATGATGCTAATTTTCGTCTGCCTTCACCAGCGGGTATTGGTGCTCCAAAAGTCCTGAAAATAGGGCAGGGGAGTTGCCTCTTGATCAGCCTCCGTTGGTAAAGTCAGTAATTAACGTGGGAAGGTTTAAGAATCTAAAGCGTGTATATAATACGTATTAGAGGCCCCTAGGTATTTATAGTCAGAATATACGCTCCAGCCGTCTTAGGTTTCTGTCATTTATGGTAGGGGCCCATAATAGATAAGCCCATATATTAGAGGGATAGGATCAAAGTCCTTAACTGTTGGAGCCCATTCCATTTGCATACACCGCTTTTATGTGTTTTAGGTGGCGTTATGTGTTTTAGGTGGCCATGTCCTCGATCCAGGCCATGTCCTCGATCCAGACCCAACCAGTAAGCTCAAGTACAAGTCGGGCACATGCCTATGGACAACTGATCAGGAGCACCCGGGGCCACATTCGGGCCAATCAGCCCTAACAACACTAGTTAGATTCCTTTTCAGGTTATTTTGAATGTGTTGCCCTTCTGATTTTGTTGAATGCGGATGCTATTATTTGAGCTTGGATGGGATGGTTGCGTCTATAAATTCTATGCGAGTAGCGAATTTTGGGATTTTTTTAGTCATCAAGCAGAGTAGGGAATAAGATTCTTGTTGGATATTGGTGAGGCTGCAGAGATTTTTTTTTTCTTTCCACTCTAAATTACCGCTTTAGGGTAGTTTGAGCTTATCTTTTCAGTGAGGATTGAAGTGTTCTGATGTGGGTTTAATCCCTTTGGATTGTTACATTGTGCTGCTATTTTTTAGTTGCGAGAGATAGTCACCTGATCTATGGTACAGCTGGAGTGCTGGTGCTATGGTGATGGTACCTCATTTCTGTCTTTGCATTGTGGATTGATTGCTAAGTGCAAATTTCGTGGTGGTTTGTCTTGGCGTTAGCCATTAGCTCTGACCTGGTGTTCTGTAGTGATTGTCTTCGAAGAAGAGACTAAAATTACTGTGAAACAAAGAGGAGTCATTTTTAAAACTAACTCGCGTCTTGCACTGGTTACCAATTTTGTAATAATTAATTATATATATATATATATATATATATATATATGGATTATATGTAGGTATACAGTTGTGTAGTGCAGCGACGGTATTATCTATATCTCTAAAGGGTCTTACGCCCTCCACAACTTTATTCTGTTATGGGGTCTCGAAGACTTCATTTCGCAAAAAAACTGTCACTATAGCCGAATGTGTACTACACAATTGTGTATATACATTTTTTTTCTATATATATGTATATGTGTGTGTGTATATATATATATATATTTATATATATATATATATATATATGTATATGTATATATATATATATATATGTATATATGTATATCAGAGCATTTCTAAAGCACTCCCCTCTTAAGTAGCACTCCCCTCTAAAACGCCATCGTTCTGTTAAACCCAAACAAAAGACGACAATTTTTTTTTCTGGTCTTCGATCTACTCTTCGACAGTCGGCTCCATCGGATTCGAAGGCAAAATCCAAATCGCCAGAACAAAGAGATCCGACAAAAGGAATACCCCCAATTTCGATCTCCTCTTCAGCTCCATCAGATCCGACAAAAGGAAAAAACCCAAATCAGATCTAGGGCTCGTCACTCTTAAATTAAGGTACAATGCAGGAAATTTTGGCACTTTTTCTTTGTTATGCTTTGATAATCAATGAAGTTTGATTTGAGGAAAGAAATTCGAGTCTAAAGGAATTAAAATCCTTCACTCAAGAATGAATCAATCATTTGTTTATGTATAATTAGTTTAAGGGAAACCTCAACAAATAAACAAAAAATGGTGAATAATTAGTACTGTCTCTTGCAAATACTACATATTTTCTGCACTAATGTTACTGAGTGGATGATTATAAATTAGAATTATTTTTTATTTATTTTTTAATGTATGGACTGATATCAATTGATTCAATTTATTAAGTGAAGAATGCTGGTCTTTCTGGTGAAACCTATACATTTGTAAAAAGCAAATAATGGAGTACTGATTATTCAAATTAAACCACAAAAATATAACTGGCTACTTGATTTTGGCTATTTTCTGAGTTGTTTACATTCCAGTATTGTAGTTACATATCAATGCATTAAATTGTCAGGATTATTAAAAATGAATGACATGTACGATAAAATAGGCAGTTGTCAGAATAATGCAGAAATAGATTTAGACGACATGTTCAATTACGGTGAAGAAATGAAGGGAGATGACTTAAGTGCTGAGAGGTTGGATGTTAACAATGTAAAAACTTTTGTCTACTATCCTCAAGTAGACGATGAGTTTATACCTAAGGTAGGACAAGAATTTCAAACATTAGATGATGTTCACACTTTTTACAATACATATGCAATGCATGCTGGTTTTAGTGTGCGGAAATATAATGAGAAAAAAAGGTGGGAAGCAATGAGATAACTAGGAAGGAGTATGTGTGTTATAAGCAAGGAAAGGGCAAACAAATAGCTGATGTGGATGTAAAAAGAAAGCGTGGATCTAGAAAAGAAGGTTGTAGTGCAAGTCTTGTAGTGGTAAAAAGAAATGACTTGTACGTAGTATCTAAAATTAAGGATGGTCATTGTCACCCTTTGTCAACCCCGCATAAGAGACATCTTTTACGATCGCACCGTAACGTGTCAACTGCCCAAAAATCTTTGAGTCAACAACTAGACATGGTGAATATACCACAATGCCAACAATACAAATTTCTTGCAGTGCAGGCAGAGGGGATTGAAAATATTGGTTGCACGCAACGAGATTTGTATAACTTTAGAAGAGACCAACGCAATGAGTTGAAGGGACATGACGGCGATATGTTGTATGAGTACTTGAAGTTAGAACAACAAAAGAATCCTTCATTCACTTTCTTAATTGACACAGACGATGAAAAAAGGATCAGTCGTTGTTTTTGGGCCGATGCTACTTCGAGACGGGCTTATAGATGTTATGGTGATGTTGTCATTTTTGATACCACATACAATACTAATCGTTACGGAATGATATTTGCACCAATAATGGGGGTTAATAACCATGGTCAAACTATTGTATTTGGTTGTGCTTTCTTAAGTGATGAGACTATTGATTCTTTTGTTTGGCTTTTCAAGCGTTTTTTGGAAGCAATGCCAAGCGATGCACCTAGGATGATTATCACTGATTAGGATCCGGCTATAACCAATGCCATTGCACATATTCTTCCCGATACATTTCATAGATATTGCAGTTGGCACATTTTGACCAAATTTTCAGAGAAGATTGACTCAGTAAAATTGAGTGCATATTATAAAGAGTTTCAAGATTGCATTTGGAATTCCGAGACGGTGGACGTGTTTGACTCCACTTGGGTGGAGCTGGTGGAGAAAAGTGGGTTGAATACTAATAAATGGCTACAGTCAATGTATGACATCCGTTCTAGGTGGGTGCCCGCACATGTTAATCATATTTTCTCAGCCGTCATGTCAAGTAGCCAACGAGCAGAGAGTAGTAATTCATTTTTCAAAAAATTTGTTTCTAAAATAAATTCTTTAGTGGATTTTATGGTTCAATTTGGTCGGGCCCTTCAACATCAACGACATGCTGAGTTGGTTTCGGATAACAAAGATTTGATCGAGAGGCCGAAAATGAAAATTGGTCATGACTTCTTAATTCAAATGGTTAACATTTATACACACTCTATATATTATAAATTTGAAGATGAATTGTGTGAGAGCTTGAATTATAGGTTTGAACTTATCAAGGAGGATGTCAACTACCATGTATATAAGATTTACCGAAGGAATGTCAGCAAGTTTAAAGTGAGGGAAATTCAGTATGACAAATCTTTGGATTATGCAACATGCACTTGCAAAAAGTTTGAGAGTTCAGGAATCCTATGTTGGCATGTGATAGCTTACTTGAATAAGTATCATGATCTTGACAAGTTACTTACAAAATACATTTTGAATAGGTGGACCAAAACAACAAAATCAGTTGGAGTTTTTGATAATGATGGGGTGGAGATAAAAGATGACAAACCATATTTACTCTTGCGGAGTCAATTGATTAAATATGCTTTAGATTTGATTGACAAAGCTCTTACAAATGAAGATGCCACAAAGGTTTTACAAGAATGTTTAGAAAATGTGGATGAAAGGATCAACCAAATTGTTGGGAATAATGGTTCTAAAAGAAACTACGAAATGGAGTCCGGTGGGATAAGTGTATCCAAGTCAGTTAATATGACTTCGACCTATGAACACAGTTACATTGAGCCGGAGCAAGTGCGCGCAAAAGGGTGTGGCAAAAGGCTAAAGGGTGGCAAAGAAAGGGCTTTGGGAAAAGCCAAAAATTCCAAGGGTAGACGTTGTCATGGATGTGGTGGGATCGGTGTACACACGATAAAAGAAACTGTCCGGCGCTTAATAATCAGTAAGCAATTTTACTTATTTTAACTTTGCTATTTGCTAAATATTGACTTTGCTAGTTGTTTAGATTTGACTTGTGTATTTGTTTAAATGTAGAAGTGGAGCATCAAATGTTGATGTTACTCAGGATCCAACTGTGCATGATGATAGTGATTAACAGGTATATATAAAACATCTATGTTGCTTGATTAGTTTTTTTTCCTTCCTGATTTCATCTAAAAAAAGACTCTATTTGGAAAATTGCAAGCAAGTACTAGTTTTTAGTTGTTTAATTAACTGATGTTCATGGATCTGGCATAAATATTAAAGCTTTACCCTCTGTTGGAACTCTTGTGTTTGGTATTAAAGCTAGTACTTAGTGCTACTTGTTTGCTGTTTTCAGGTGAGTGAGCCAGACAAGTGGGGTTACACACCTGATTGGAAGAAAGTATTTGTCTACTTTTTTGGTACCCAACAAATGTGTTTCAGCTAGAGAGTAATCCAGATTTAATTGTTGATGGCACAATGTACAAGATTTCAGCTATAATGTAATCCAGATTTAGCTTCATGTTTTAATTGTTTCTCAATTTCTCTGTTTTTATATGGATGGTTGTGCTTTCATTGCTGTTACATTTGACAAGTAATGACTTGGTGGTGGTAATGACTTCAGCTGGATTATCAAGTGGAGTGGCTTGTTCCATCACCTAATATATAAAATACTTGTTGCTATACTTCAACTGAGAAAGTCATTAGTACAAATAAGTTATCTACTGGGAATTAAGTCACGAATTCTAATGCATATAGAACCTAGTAAGTATGCATATTATTTCAAATTAGGACATTTTAGCCTCTGTTTTGCTAAATACTAATACAAATAAACACAATTCTCCAAACAAAATCATTCTTCAAATAATGTAATTATCCAAACAGAATCATTAATCTAATTATCCAATCAACATTATACAATCCCCATTTATATATCAAATTTTTTTAAACATCAAAACAACTTAAACTATTTCATGGTTTTTAACATGCTCAAACACAGCACAAGAAGCAACCCAATTACAAGTAAAAACCATTTCTCCCTAGTTTGTAAAATCCTTATATCTTCTTTTAAACACTTCAAATCATTCTTCAAATGCACTTTTTTCTTTTCCAATTTCGATACTTGCACTCCCAAGTCATGAGCTTTCTCCTTCATCATCTGTAGTTCAATTTCTATGTTCCTCATATTCAACAGACCCGAATCATTCTCTACCCCAGCATCTTCTAACACGTGGATAGCGTCAATCCATTGAAAAAAGCCACAAAATGCTTGGGTCTGTCAAAATTAAACATACAGTTATCAATTATTATGATTATGTATAAACATTTAAAATTTTATCAAGGTAAATATAATAACTTACACAATAATTTGAACAACCATAAAATTTCCTCCCAACACTGAGTCCCTTTGACGATGTACAAATTCGTGCTCGTATCCCACACCCACAATATCTTGGTGATGAAATCCCACTGACTCCAGTGGATATTGAACCTTCCCCAATCATTTGATGGCTATTTTCTTTAGGGTGTTGCTTTCCTCTTTTCATTCCTCACGAAGTTCAAGATTAGAACAAGAGAGGGAGAGACGACGGAACCCTAACCTTTTGCCTCACTTTCCAACAAGACATAGAGACCATCAAAGAAAACAAAACCAAATCAGGGAAAATCAACACACCAAAATATCACTGATGACAGTAAACACACTAAGCCCTGTAATTATTTTCAATTGATTTCTTGTTAAATGCAATTTTTTTTATATGCAACAAATTTTAGGATGTAAATGCGAGTTTGTAATTATTTCGTATTGTTTTCTTGCTATAGCAATGGTGTAAAGATAGATCTAGACAAATATTAAACATGCACCTAATGGCAGGACAATAATTTTTAATACTACATGAAAATTTATTATCATCAACTGAACTTCTTGGATCCACATAATAATGCCATATGACATAAATGGCTACTAATTCATTCATTCAAAAGAAACAAAACTCCCCATAAATTTTGAACACCACCCCACTAGACTCTGGACCTAGAATACTACTTATAAGTTGAAAAAAGACTGAAACATTATTTATCAGCCAGCACCCCCCAGGCGGCTAAGAGAAATTCAATGGTATGACATAGAAGCCACATGACACATTCATTACCCAATTTCAAGCAAACAATCTGCAACTAAGAACAAGTCAGAAACACAATTATACAAGGATTGCTAATACACCACTTTTTTGATTAGTAAAAGGGTGGCAAGGGATTACAACAAACTAAGTTGCTCTTAAATAATTTATAAACAATACGAAATTATACATACATATGTATCTATTTCTGCGGTGCAACAACTGCTATACCATCTTTGCCACAAACATGAATATAAAATTTCTAGTTTTTAACAAAAAATAATATTACTAAAGTCCATGAAACTGAGAATTTCTTTCTCTCCGAATTTTCCCAGTTCTGAACTAAATTTCTGACTAGAAAGCTTTGGTCTTTCTTTAAATCCAAACAGAGTGTATTTATCATAATCTCAAGCTAAAAATACATAAAAACAAACGGAAAGGGTAATCTGAATACAGAAACCCATGCTTAACAAGTCAAAATCAAAATCCCTACAGTTAAATTAAGTGGAACTATGTAAAGGAGGCACCAAGGGCTTAATATAATCATATTATTAGAAATTATTTTTGATGAATAAAGCTAATAGAGACCTTATATGAGTATCTCAAATTCAAGTTTTCATCCCTGAATTGTACCTTAATTTAAGAGTGACGAGCCCTAGATCTGGATTTTGGATTTCGGTAGAGAGATGAATTCGGATTTGGCGATTTGGCTTTTTGCGACTTGAATTCGGATTTGGAGATCGTAAGCTTCGTGATTTGAGTTTTCCTTTTGTCGAATCTTGATTTGGGTTTTCCTTTTCCCAGATCTGATGGAGCCGAAGATAAAATCGAGTTTGGGGGTTTTCCTTTTGTCGTCTTCCTTTGTTCTGCCGACTTTCTCTTTTGTTTGGGTTTAATAGAACGATGGCATTTTAGAGGGGAGTGCTACTTAAGAGGGGAGTGCTCCTTAAGGGAGTGCTTTAGAAATGCTCTGATGTATATATATATATATATATATATATATATATATATATATATATATATATATAGGAGAATGATCCATAACATGTATTTGCTATGTATCAAAAATGGGCAAATACCATATTTACCTTCCATTACATTGATTAACGGCTAAGATTAAAAAGAAACTTAAGTTGTCCGCTAGTTATACTAGCGGACTGAATACCTGCATTTTTTGGACGTTTATACCCCTACTGAACCAACGTGAAAGTGAAGTTTTTTAAAGCAGTCCGCTAGAACTACTAGTGGACTACTCACCAACACCAAAGCACCAGCAGTTAAAAGCAACATTCCGATGTTTTTTTATTTATTCGATAATATGTCCTATACATGCTCTTGAACAACAAACGAATTTTTCACTGACGTTGCAAACACAGTTAGCATCACATGACACATTACTGAGAATAAGTTGAGATAAATGACAAAAGATAAACAACTTTTCATCTTTAGTGTTGCCCATAATGATAACAAATTATAAACTTATTACCATGAAATAATATGATAAACATCCCAACCAATATACACTACTATACTAGGATTCAGCAAGAATTTAACTTCTAAATCATATAGAGCAATATTAGAAAGAAAGAACCTATGCAAATACATCACAATCTATATACTACAATAACATGCAACATGTAAGCTGAAGAAATGACAAAATCACAGCTGGTCCTCAGTTTCTGATGAAAGTTCTGATGAAAGCAACCATGACATGTAATCAGGCCCTTGAACAGCAGGAGAGTCAGAGCAAACCCCACCCTTAGTCCCATAAACAGCAGGAGCAAAAACCTTAGAACCATAGCAACCACCTAATTGGGGACTTTTCACAAACAGGTTGTGGGCATCTATTTTCCTGGAAATAACAACCTTAGCCGAGAATTCATTTACCTCCTACATAGAAAATCCATGAACAGAGATGACTTCCACCAAAGATTGGTTCTTTTTCCCTTCATCAAAAACATCAAGTCGGTCTTGACGAGAGAAATGTTGGGCCCCTTAAAAATTTCCTGCATATCCGACTTAAGGCCCAGACCCATGTTCGCATTCATAATGCTATTTGCATCAGATTCAGTCGAATCAGAAGAGAGAATTAGGGGCAAAGCCTCCAATTCAACCATTTTGGGAGAATTTGGGTTTGACACCCAATACTCAGCGAACAATTCACAAGAAAGGCTAGTAGGAGAGTTTCCTTCAGATAAGTGCGAATGACTAACCATGAGGAAGAAAGAAGATGAGGGCTAGAGAAAGGGGAAAGGAAGGGAAACAGAGCGGAGAAAAGGAAGCGATGATAGGTGATGGGGGGTATTATCGGCAGAAATGGGGCATGAACCAGTCCGCTAGTTATTCTAGCGGATGGGGAGTTTGATTTTTAAATCTTAGCCGTTCATAAATGTAATGGAAGGTAAAGATGCTATTTGCCTATTTTTTATCCATAGCAAATACATGATATGGATCATTCCCCATATATATATATATATATGTATATGTATATGTATATGTACACATTGCAATTAAATATGTAAATGTAAAACACATCATATAGGTGTAATAAGAAAGTATCAAGATGATGGAATGTTATTATTGACATAATTTTAGTTATAATGAAATTGGATGAAAAAAATATAGCTTTGATTCACTCATCTATATATATAATAAATAGCACAAAATTGTCTCTCAACCCTAAAATTTAGGAATGGTCCTTCAACACTAAAATTTAGGAATAAAAACTCCCTAAAATCTAGACAAAGAAATTATTTTTTCATCGTTTTTTTTATTTCAAAATCAATATCAAAAAATATTAAAATAAAATAATTTTATAACAAAATCTGGGCTTCGCACGGGATTATGAGCTAGTTATAGCGGGCAATCACGTTATAGACATATTGCATGGCAAGAACTCTATGTAGACACGATAATTGGACATGAGCTTTTTATAATTTTATCTATTTGTATTTTGATCATCTATTATAAAAAATGAGAGTCAAAATATAAATTGCTGAAATTATAAAAAAAGTACTTATATCAAATTGTTATGTCCGCATAGAAGAGTTTATTGCATTGATATGATCCAAATCAAATGGCCCCAAAACGTCAAAACTATAATACGTGTTCCAAATCAAACGCCCCAAATAAATACTTCAAAACTATAATGTACAAAAAGACTACGATACTTAATGCTTTTGTCATAAGTACGTGATATTTCACTGTTAAAATGTGAGTATTGTTGTTACAACTAGTTGGTTGTGCAGTAACCAACCAAAAATGATAGATAATGAAATTATTAAGATTTGGAAGGACTAACAACATAACTATTATTATAATTTAGTAGCTTAATTCATGTATTAACAATTTAATTTTGATTGAGTTTAGTAAAATAATATATTTTTTGAAGTCAAAGGATTTATATAATGTTATAATTATACTGAGCTAATTTTTTTTTAAAACAGTCAAACTGACTAATACACACACACACACACACACATATATATATAAATATATATATATATATATAGGAATGATCTATAACATATATTTGCTATAAATTCTTATAAGGCGACATACACTATTTATACCATTGAAAACAAAAAGGAACGATCATGATTAGAAACTGAAAATCGACGTCTGCTACTATTAGTAACGGATGGTAGAAAAAACACATATCATCTGCTACTAATACTAGTGGACGCTAATCAGAATAAGGGTTTGACTTTACTAACTAGAGTTTCAATTAATTAACTAGGATTTAAGGTTTATTAATCAGAATTTAGGTTTTATTAACCAGAGATTACTTGTAAGACCTCAACTTTTTATAAATAAGATTTAAATTTTTAATATTATTCTAAATAGTAAGGTGTTGATTTAATAAATGTTATAATTTTAGGTGATGTGTGCTAATTATAAGAAATAAACAGTATGTCGGAAAATATTCTTTTTTGTCGGGAAATATTCTTTCTGTCGGGAAATATTATATTCGATAAAGTACAACGGCGCCGAAATAACCAATCATTGGTGGGCCCCATAACGACTAATTGTCGGATACGAAAAACGACAGAAATAATATTTTTATAAAAATTGTTAATGGTACTATCACTTACAACTGTTGAAATACCCAATAATAAAAGAATAGTAGCTTGTGTTATTCCAAAGTAGCACGTGTTATTCCACAGTAGCACGCGGTATTCTACAGTAACACATGGTATTGCATAGTATTTCATATTATTGATTCAATAATTGCTACAGTGACAATTACATGATATTTTATATTATTGATTTAATAATTGTCATAGTAACAACTGCACAGTATTTCACATTGATTGTCACGACATAGTAACTCATATTATTTGATATGATATTATTAGACCAGTTATATAGCATTATTGACAATGTCTAGAAGTTCTGTCAAGGAAAGTGGTTATTTAATTGCGCGTCGTTTCTACGGAAGGCCCCCTCTTTCCTGGGAACGTTCTGGTTGTCAGTATTATGAGCCTATAATATTAATTGTGAATAATTGTTTAAAAATTGACAAAGTGTGAATAATTAATGAATAAAAGGTGTTGATTAGAGATAAGTATAATAAAGAGTAAAATACAAAAGTGACCACTGTATTCTTAGTATATTTGGATATTGTGCATTAAGACTAAAAAATCCGCTTCTGTCAAGATTTGAACTCAAAACCTTAACCCCATAATTTTAAGTAATTATCCAACTAAGCTACATGATATAGTTGTACATGAGAGAGCATAAATTTTATTTATACAGATTGCTCCATTTAAACGCAAAAAAGAAAAGATAAATAACTTGCAGACTTTTTGATCTAGCTTTCTGTTTATATTTATTACTATTATTATGTTTATCTAGGGGGACGTGATATGGAGTATATTGTATGAGAAGATAAAAACTAATGCCAGCGCATGAGGCATTGTTTTTTTTTTCCTCACAATTTGAAGTCAACAAAATTAAAAATATTTAAATATTTGTCAATATTGTAGAAAATTATTGGAACATACAAAACTTTTATTATTAGTCAACAATATATATAATTTTCTGCTATACAAAATAAAATATTTTATAATACTCTTGACAAATTAATGACTTTGACAATTTGTTAACTTCACTAAATCTGTTTTTGAATATATATATATATATATATATATATATATATATATATATATATATATACATCGTAAGTATTATTACTATAACACAATTTCTTTCCTATATCCCGAGTTATTTCTCCATCAAAATTTGACAATAGTTTATCCACTTATTTATCTTTTTTTTATAGTTTAAATAGATAAGCTTGTATAAATAAAATTTACGTTGTCTCATTTACAATTATATCATGTAGCTCGGTTGGATTGTTGTTTAAAGTTATGAAGTTGAGGTTTTGAGTTCGAATTTTGACGGAAGTAAAGTTTTTAGTCTTAGTTTGGCTTACTTATATGTCATCATTGTCACGGAAGGTAGTCAATGCATAGTTGTCACATAAAGGTTTGTTATTTAAATTTTTCTATAGTAGAAGGTTTGTTTTACATTAACCAACAAAAAGGGGCACAATATCCAAATATACTACGAGTACAGTGGTCAGTTTTGCATTTCACTCGTATAATAAATGATGTGTGGTAGATATTGTTAAATTTTTAAATAGAGGGGTTTAAAGTGAAACGTTTGCTGCACGTTTGACTTACTACTCTGGTGGGACCCACCACTCATACTTTGTCAAATTTGGTTTGCCTAGGGTTTGGTTTTCTTCTATAAGACCCACTTGTTTTATCATACCAGCTAAAAATTTTTAAGAACGCAGTTCCTTATAATCTTCTGAGTAACCGACTTGTCTTAATCAACAAAATTTTATTATTATTATAATAATAGTAATAAAACTAAAAACTTTTTATATAAAACAAAATTTTTTATATAATATTTTATAATATATATAAAGTTATCTGTTTTATTAGAATATTTTATAATATATAAAGTTATTTGTTTTATTAGAATATTTTATAGTATATATAAAGTTATCTGTTTTATTAAAATATTATATTATTAAAAAAATTTAGAGAACAATTTTTGCCATCGGTGTGCTTAACCTGCACAATTGTCAAACGAGGTGTGCTAACCATTTTTCTATAAATAGGTTGCTTAACTGAGTAATGAAGAACACACCAAAAATATAAAATTCTTCTTCTATAATATTGTGAGTATTTCTTTTGAGTATAAAAATACTTTGAGTGTAGCTAATAGTGCAAAAAATTTTCAAGTTAATCTCCTTTATAACAGTCAGATCTAATCTCCTACTAAGGTAAGAAATATCATTTTCTTTCGTACTCTTAAATCTAAACTTACTATGATAAATATTGCTTCCATAATTCTTGAAATGATTAGAAATTCCTTTGAGGTTTGCGCTTCATCTAATATCATTTCATTAAAAAAATTTACCTGTACTTTCTTATTAAATTTTAATCATTATCTTTGAAATATGAATCTTGAACATCATTCTTGAATTTGATTCCACATTTTGGTCATCATGTTGATAATTTGGACATTATTAGACTCTAGACAAATTAAATGTCAAATCTCGAATGTTTATTCTTTTATTATTCTTACAACTTCCATTCATTCTTTATATTATTGTTACTTGTACTAATCATCAAAGAATCAAATTATGGTGAATGTCTTTGGCCTGGGTGCAAAGACGATATAATGTTTGGTGTCTTTGGTCTGTATGACAAGGACATGTGGTGAAATTTCTTTTTGGTCCATAGTACAAAAATGGACTGTTGATTGGAATGATCATGATCATTGGTGCTATAATTGAATATCTTTGGCCCGTAGTGCAAAAAATAAACTGTTGATTTGCATGATTATGAACAGGAACTGTGTATTGGTAAAATCATAATCTTTGGTGTTATAGGCAAAGACATGTGGTGAAAGTTCTTTATGGCCTGGGTGCAAAGAGTAATTGTTGATTGGTGTTATAGGGATAAAGTATTGATGGTGAATTTTTCAAATAGGAGAAGATAGTAGACATTATGTTCTATTTGGCTCTTCTAATGGATTGTTTATTCCGCTGCAGTAATTGTTGAAAATTTATTATCGTTAAATCTCTGATTTATTATTGTTGAAGGCTAAAGATAATTTATTCTTCTTAGAAAATGAGAGTGTAGCTGGGACTAGCCAAGGAATGGAGTGATGGTCCGAGACTGTAGAAGTATCTCAATACATTATAAAATAACATGACAATAATTGTATTGAGAACTTAAGTTGGGTGTGAATATTGTCGTACTAGATATGGTCAAATATTTGTACTGAAAACTTACAGTATGTGTGTTGTCGTAGTTTGCACGACAATTTAATAGTTGTAAATAGAAAATTTTGTATTTGAATTTTGTAGTATGTATTTTGGTGACTCAAAATAAGTTATGTGGACCTATTTTGGGGGCGTCACAGTTGGTATTAGAGCTTAGGGGTATGATCTCTGGTGAGGATCTGGGATTAGAATTAGGAGGGGAGAGACGAGTAAAATTATTCGCTAGTGTGTCCTACCTAAGCTAATCTGAAAGTAGTATGCACACAAGCCAATCATATTTGATAGGATGTAGCATATACTTTGTAATCTTATTCATTTATTAATAAAAAAATTGATTTTCTTAAAAGGCATTTTACATTATCTACATAGTGCTGTTATATTAAATGTGATAAACCCATAGTTTTGAGCAATGCTTTTAGAGTCATGATGGTGATCATGCTAATGAGATCAAAATTCTAGATAGCTCATAAACTAAGATTGTTCCTAATCGTTGGATTACTAAAAAGGGGATTAGTGAATCCAGATAAATTAGTACATACGTTGCTTGTGTGGAGACACTAAAGCAAGTATGTAGGTGTTTATTGGAGAATAAGTTCACTGAACGTGGCTCGCTAAGGAATACCTAATGGAGTTTTACTCGCCTGTTAATAGGAATTCCTCTAGTGATAGTAATACAAGTGATCCTTATACTTGAGATCATCATAGTATCTTGTGTATGATGAGTTATACTTTGACATGTCCCTTAAGACCTTTAGGGTATATCAAAGGGTATGATTGGGTATAATAAGTTGTACATGGAGAAAGGTGAATGATCAACAAAGAATTTACCACGTCTAGTAAAATATGTGAATGTCCTATTTGATTCGATAAATGACAACTCAGTAGTCCTTGGCCAAGGCAAAATGAAATTAGAAAGGAGTTTCTAATTTGCATTATTTAGAGTTGTGTATTTGGAAATCAAAATACATATAATTAAATAAAATAAGACTTGACAGAAATTCCATGTCTTATATTTAATTGGTACATTGTATGGTAGAAGGATTGAATTGTACGGTAACTATGCACTGAAAGGTTCTTTTGTGATTAATGTTGAAATCTATATTATCTGGAAAGTCGTTGATCGCTAAGGGGGCTTACCCTTATTGTAGAATAAATATTATTTATTTAAATGAATTAAATAGTTTAATTTATTTATTTAAATATAAGTATAATTGTTCTAATTGATTTATTCACAACCGGTTTAATATGGAGAACTTAAAGGGTCACACCGCAAAAGGAAAAATATTTATTTAAGAAGTAAATGACATAATTATAATAATAAGTTAAGTGTATTTAATTTAGTCTATGGAGATAGAATAAATTAAATAGTTGAATATTTATTATTTAATATTTTAGAAATATTAAATATAAATTAATAAGAGGAGTCTTATTATTATTATTACTATTATTTAATTCATAATAGGGATTGAGAATTAATTAATAGAAGTACTCTCTCATGAATTCCTAATTGGATTAGGAGCATAATTAATTAAAGGGGTTTAATCATAATAGAAACCCTAATCCTAAATAGTTTAGGGAAGGATTATTCCTACATCTATAAATAAGAGGAGTCTTATCATAGATTAAGGTTATACACTCTTGCATTAAATTATGGAGAGTACTTGCAATTTGTATAGAGATAAAAACTAGGCTTTTGCCAACACCCAACTTCTTGAATACATATTCTTCCTTGGTGGATCACCTCTAGAGGCCAAACACTTGGGTGACTAACGTTGATCAAAGGAAGGAATCTCATCGGTGGAATTCGAGGAGAACACGAAGGACTAGGAGTTGAAATTGTACCCGAGGAAGCTTTGATCTACGAGAGTATAATTCTTATTCTCTTTTTCTTTCGTTTAATTGATAATTGAACACAAGGATAGATCATGGTGATGGTTTGTATTAAATTTTTTAAAATCCGTTTTATCACGCTTCCACCCTATTTGTGTAATTAGATTACATGCTTGCGTAATATACAAACCCAACAGTAGTATCAGAGCCAAATCCTTGTGTTAATTATTGATTTTGATGATTCCATGTATGAATTGATATGCGATACGATCGGATTTTTGGCAAAAAAAAAATTTCTGAATCTGCATTGCGACGCGGCCGCACCGCTTCCAGTTCATTCTGGAGTGCGGCCGCGCCTGAACCCAGAAAATGTTTCTAGGGGTGCAGCGCGGCCGCGCCGCTCCTAGTTCAATTTGGAGCGCGGCCGCGCCGGTATGTAGGTTTTGAAAAATTATTTTTTCCTTCAATTAAAATAAAGAGTTTATTTAATTGATAAAAGTTTAAAATAAAGATGTTTATTTTATCTGGAATAGGATTTTAGGTTGCTAAAATTAAAGAAGTTTAATTTAGATTTGGTTTTTTGATTAAAATAAAAGAGTTTATTTTATTTCAAAAACTAAATATTAGCAAAACTTTTGCCCATTAATTGATATCAATGCATATATGAAATGATTTTATTATTCATGAGATGAATGTTATTTATTGATGCATATAGAGATATGTATGATAATAAATAGGGATTGATTAGGGACTATTGACCAATGTGTGATTGGAATTATTTTTAGGATGCTTGAATGTATGGGTTTTTATAAATAGGGTCTGCGTACCTCGTCTTCTCTAATTTTTCTTAATGTAAATTCTATCTCCCTCCTATGTACTTCCCCTTGACTGTTGATCAAGGTTTCTATTTATTGTAAATAGTTTTTGTAATAGGACTAGTTAGAATTAATTATGAAGAATTGGAGACAAAGGAGCAAGGAGCGCATGAAGACCCATTTGTATTGGAGCCCGGGTTTAAATGTAATAGTTATATTTAAATTTAATTCTTGTACCCTAGGTTTGACCTTTTGGTTCACTTGGTGGTTCTAGTGAACCAAACTAGAATAAAAGTGCATAATCAATCTGGGTAGAATATAGTATTCTATATGTGCATGATTACTATATATATATATATATATATATATATATATATTATTATTATCCAACATGCTTCGCATGTCAAATAATATGACGCGTATTTTATATATATATGTGCATGCGCGCTAAACAAGATGAGACAAATAATAACAAACCCCTTAAAGAAATCATATTAAGTCCTAAGCGTTCAAAGATATTAGGAATATCGAATGTCGTCTTCTAGCATGATAAAGCAATAGAGTATTAAATATTTAATATGAGTTTGTTGTGCACACACAAGGCGAGTATTAAATATTTAAGATGTTGTTTTATCACATTTGATGCTTATTAAGGAATTGAACATTACTGCTTTGTTGTGCACACACAAGGGCAGTCTTTTTCTCTTCACATATATGGAAGTGCTAGGTTGGACTTAACTTAGATTATTTTAGTTCGGATGTGCACACACTTGACTATTATAATCTAAGAGGCAAAATACAAGGAGTTACATAGTGATGTAATTGACAATAGTTGTCTACCTATTTATTTTATATATAGCTTGTTGTGCACACACAAGACTATATACATTTGAAATGAGATCCTTATTCTCACTAGCAAACCTTTAATTAGATTTGCCGAACTATATAGTGAGGGTAATATAGTTTGATGAAAAAGTGAGAGAGACCAATTTAAAATAAAGACCTAATTTATTTTAGTAATTAATTAAATGAATGTATACTAAAATGTTGTCTATTTCACATGCAGAATTTAAAAATGTCAAACTCACTATCACTGCGTAGCATACTTGATGCTAGCAAACTGACCGGACCGAATTATATGGACTGGTTAAGGAATTTGAGAATTGTTCTCACTGCTAAAAAGATTTCTTATGTCCTAAATTCGTCAGTCCCTGCAAATGTTGCAGAAACAGCCTCTGAGGAAGAGATTGCTACTTTAGAAAGTGGCAAGATGATGTAATCTTGGCTTAATGCATCATACTCGCATCCATGAGTAACGAGCTTCAGCGTCAGCATGAAACTATGGATGCTCCTACTATATCGCTGCACCTCAAAGAGTTGTATGGTGAGCAAAGTAGGAATGCTATATATCAGATATCTAAGGAGCTCTTCCGATCTCGTATGATCGAGGGCACTGCCGTTGAGACTCATGTCCTTAAGATAATCAATCTGATTAAACAACTTGGACAGCTTAGGTTCGTGATGGATGGAGAGTTAAGTTAAGATTTGATCTTGCAGTCACTCTCGGACACCTTCTCACAATTTGTTGTGAATTTTCACATGAATAAGTTGGACGTCAACTTGCTTGAGTTACTTAACATGTTAAAAACTGCTGAAGGTCACTTCTCATCCAACAAGAACCAAGTCTTACTAGTGGATGACTCTTCTAAGAAAAGGAAGAGGCCCAAGGTATCTTCTGAAAAGAAGAAAAATAAGAAGGCTAAGGGCAAGGCGAAGAGCAAGGATAAAAAGAAACCTGATCCTGATAGCAAAGGAATTTGCTACCATTGTAACAAGCCGGGACATTGGAAGAGAAACTACAAGGAGTATCTTGCGGATCAAAAGCAGAAGAAGCTTGGAGAAGCTTTGACTTCCGATCTAGGTTTGTTCATGATTGAAATTAATTTTTTTGAAAGTCAAAATTCTACTTGGGTATTAGATATCGGCTGTAGTTCTCATATATGTAATAATATGTAGGGACTAAGCAGAAGTAGAAAGCTGAACAAGGATGAAGTCGTCCTACGAGTGGAAAATGGAGCAAAGGTTGTTGCATTAGCTGTAGGGACTTATTGTTTAGCACTGCCTTCGGGAAAGTTCATTAGTTTAAATAATTGTTATTACGTTCCAACACTCATTAGAAACATTATTTCAATTTCTGTATTGGATATGGATGCTTTTGATATTATAATAAAGAACAACAGTTGTTCTATTTATAATAAAAATGTTTTATATGGTGTTGGCAATCTACTAAATGGACTTTACATACTTGACTTGCATGAAAATATACTTCAAATTGAATAAACTAAGAAAAGAAAAAGAGATGATGTTAATTATACCTTTATGTGGCATTGTAGACTCGGTCATATCAATGAAACAAGATTATCCAAGTTGCATAAAGATGAGATTTTAGAGCTATCTGATTACAAATTATATCCAACTTGTGAATCTTGTCTCATGGGTAAAATGACTAAATCTCCTTTTAGTGGAAAAGGAGAAAGAGTTACGGAGTTGTTAGCGTTGGTACACACAGACGTATGTGGACCTATGACAACGAATTCATGAGGAGGGTATTCTTATTTTATTACTTTTACTGATGATCATTCTAGATTTGGATATGTATATTTAATGAAATACAAATCTGAATCGTTTGAAAAGTTCAAAGAATTCAGAAGTGAAGTAGAGAAACAAACTGGTAAGAGTATTAAGATTCTTCAATCGGATCGAGGAGGGGAATACTTGACCAATGAGTTTCTCAATTGTCTCAAAAAAATGGTATAATCTCACAATGGACTCCACCAGGTACACCACAGTTGAATGGTGTATCTGAAAGGAGAAATTGAACATTGTTGGACATGGTTCGTTCCATGATGAGTTATACCGACCTTCCAGTATCCTTCTAGGGTTATGCCCTAGAAACGGCTGCATACCTACTTAACAAGGTACCTACCAAATCCGTCCTAAAGACCCCATATGAGATATGGACAGGGTAGAAACCTAGTCTTAAGCATGTTAAGACTTGGGGTTGTCCAGCATATGTCAAAAGGTTTGAGTATGATAAGCTGAAGACTAGATCCGACAAGTGTAGATTTGTGGGATATCCTAATGAAAGTTTAGGATATTATTTCTATCATCCTGCTGATCAAAAGGTGTTTATTGCGAAACATGTCGCCTTCTTGGAAAAGGAGTTTATCCTTGAAGGGGTCTGTGGGAGTAAGATATATCTTGAAGAAGTTCAAGAACCACAAAATACTACGGATCAAAGTCAGGTACCTGACCAAGTAAAAGAATCTACTGTACCACTACCTATTCGTAAATCTAGAAGAGTACCGAAGATACCTGATAGGTATGGATTCATCATAGAGGATGATGATGAGGTACGCATCATAGATGATGATGATCCATTGACTTACGAAGAGGCTATGAGTAGTAAAGACTTAGAGAAATGGCTAGAAGCCATGAAATCCGAGATGAACTCCATGTATGAAAACCAAGTATGGACTTTGGTTTCACCACCTGAGGGCATTAAGCCTATTGGGTGTAAATGGGTCTTTAAGAGAAAGACTGGAGCAGATGGCAAAACTATAAGGCCCGACTGGTTGCAAAACGTTTTAAACAAAGACAAGAAGTTGACTATGATGAAACCTTCTCGCCAGTAGCTATGCTCAAGTCCATTCGAATTTTGCTTGCAATTGCAGCTTATTATGACTACGAGATCTGGCAAATGGACGTGTAAACGGCCTTCCTCAATGGAGAGCTTGAGGAGAATGTATATATGATACAGCCAGAGGGTTTTATTTCAATGGTTGGAAGAAACTAAGTCTGTAATCTACAACGATCCATTTATGGATTGAAGCAAGCTTCTCGAAGATGGAACTTCCGTTTTGATGAGATAATCAAAATGTTTGATTTTATCAAAAATGAGGATGAACCTTGTGTGTACAAGAAGGTTAGTGGGAGCGCTGTTTCATTCCTTATATTATAGGTTGATGATATATTACTGATAGAGAATGATGTTCCTATGCTACAGTCGATCAAAATTTGGTTATTTAAACACTTCTCCATGAAGGACTTGGGTGAGACATCCTATATTTTGGGGATAAAGATTTATAGAGATAGATCTAAAAGGATGCTTGGCTTGACCCAAGAAAAGTACATTGACTTGATGCTAAAAAGGTTTAGCACGGAAGATTCGAAGAGAAGTCTCATGCCGATGAGCCATGGAATACATCTCTCCAAGAAACAGGCCCCAAAGACACCTGAGGAGAGAGATCGAATGAGTAAGATTCTTTATGCTTCAGCAATAGGATCTATCATGTACGGTATGATATGTACTAGACCAGATGTCGCTCATGCACTTAATGTAACAAGAAGATATCAGTCGAATCCAGGAGAAGAACACTGGAAGACAGTGAAAAACATCCTAAAGTACTTGAGAAGAACTAAGGATGTATTTCTTGTCTACGGTGGGTCTAAATTGAAACTAGAGGGCTATACAGACTCAAGTTTTCAAACGGACCAAGATGACTGTAAATCTATTTCAGGGTACGTGTTTACCTTAAACGGTGGCTCAGTGAGTTGGAAAAGTTCCAAGCAGCAAACGGTTGTTGATTCAGTGACAGAGGCAGAGTACCTGTAAGTGAAGCTGCAAAGGAAGCTGTTTGGATGAAGAAGTTCATAACTGAACTTGGAGTGGTTCCTAGCATTAGAGGAACCATACCTTTATTCTGTGACAACACCGGAGCTGTTGCGCAGGCTAAGGAACCCAGGTCTCATCAGAAATCCAAACACGTGTTGCGGCGGTTTCATTTGATTAGAGAGATCATTGAAAGAGGAGATGTCACCCTAGCGCGTGTGGACTCTCAAGACAACATTGCAGATCTATTTACTAAAGCTTTAACACAACAGTAGTTTGATCGTCACTTAGAGAAGATGGGTATTAGATACCATGGCGATTGGCTTTAATGCAAGTGGGAGATTGAAAGTAGTATGCACACAAGCCAATCATATTTGATATGATGTAGCATATACTTTGTAGTCTTATTCATTTATTAATAAAAGAATTGATTTTCTTAAAAGGCATTTTACATTATCTACATAATGCTGTTATATTAAATGTGATAAACCCATAGTTTTGAGCAATGCTTTTAGAATCATGATGGTGATCATGCTAATGAGATCTAAATTCTAGATAGCTCACAAACTAAGATTGTTCCTAATCGTTGGATTACTAAAAAAGGGATTAGTGAATCCGGATAGATTAGTACATACGTTGCTTGCTCTTAGGAAGAGGATGATTGATATCATAGTTATTTGTGTGGAGACACTAAAGCAAGTATACAGGTGCTTATTGGAGAATAAGTTCACTGAACATGGCTCGCTAAGGAATACCTAATGGAGTTTTACTTGCCTATCAATAGGAATTCCTATAGTGATAGTAGTACAAGTGATCCTTGGACTTGAGATCATCATAGTATCTTGTGTATGATGAGTTATACTTTGACATGTCCCTTAAGACCTTTAGGGTATATCAAAGGGTATGATTGGGTATAATAAGTTGTACATGGAGAAAGGTGAATGATCAACAAAGAATTTACCACGTCTAGTAAAATATGTGAATGTCCTATTTGATTCGATAAATGACAACTCAGTAGTCCTTGGCCAAGGCAAAATGAAATTAGAAAGGAGTTTCTAATTTGCATTATTTAGAGTTGTGTATTTGGGAATCAAAATACATATAATTAAATAAAATAAGACTTGACAGAAATTTCATGTCTTATATTTAATTGGTACATTGTATGGTAGAAGGATTGAATTGTACGGTAACTATGCACTGAAAGGTTCTTTTGTGATTAATGTTGAAATCTATATTATCTGGAAAGTCGTTGATCGCTAAGGGGGCTTACCCTTATTGTAGAATAAATATTATTTATTTAAATGAATTAAATAGCTTAATTTATTTATTTAAATATAATTACAATTGTTCTAATTGATTTATTCACAACCGGTTTAATATGGAGAACCTAAAGAGTCACACCGCAAAAGGAAAAAATATTTATTTAAGAAGTAAATGGCATAATTGTAATAATAAGTTAAGTGTATTTAATTTAGTCTATGGAGATAGAATAAATTAAATAGCTTAATATTTATTATTTAATATTTTAGAAATATTAAATATAAATTAATAAGAGGAGTCTTATTATTATTACTATTACTATTATTTAATTCATAATAGGGATTGAGAATTAATTAATAGAAGTACTCTCTCATGAATTCCTAATTGGATTAGGAACATAATTAATTAAAGGAGTTTAATTATAATAGAAACCCTAATCCTAAATATTTTAGGGAAGGGTTATTCCTACATCTATAAATAAGAGGAGCCTTATCATAGATTAATGTTACACACTCTTGTATTAGATTGTGGAGAGTACTTGCAATTTCTATAGAGATAGAAACTAGGGTTTTGCCAACACCTAACTTCTTGAATACCTATTCTTCCTTGGTGGATCACCTCTAGAGGCCAAACACTTGGGTGGCTAACGTTGATCAAAGGAAGGAATCTCATCGGTGGAATTCGAGGAGAACACGAAGGACTAGGAGTTGAACTTGTACCCGAGGAAGCTTTGATCTACGAGGGTATAATTCTTATTCTCTTTTTCTTTCGTTTAATTGATAATTGAACACAAAGATAGATCATGGTGATGGTTTGTATTAATTTTTTTTAAATCTGTTTTATCACACTTCCACCTTATTTGTGTAATTAGATTGCATGCTTGTGTAATATACAAACCTATCAATTTCGTTATTTAATTAGTCGGTCGGGATACAGGGACAAGATGTGACATGTCAATTTCTTTAATTAATCTTTGTTTTCTGATCGCATTTCAGAATGACATCTGAAAATCAAGAGGTGAATTATGAGACAAATATGGCTGAGAATTAGGAAGCTAAAAATAATACTGTTGCAAACTTAGAAAACCATGATGCTAACAACATGATGAATGATGGGTTTTTTCGGAACTTCATGCAATTCTTGCAGAACTAGGCGAGAGAAACTACTACTTATAATGCCGGTGGAAACGTGGGTAACTTACGAATGGTCATTACTAAACAATTTAAGGAGTTAGGACCACTTAAATTTCTCGGAAAACCGGACCCACTTAAGGTAGAGACGTGACTCAAACAAATGATGGAGATATTTGATGTACTACATTGCGCTGATGATCAAAAGGTTCCCTTCACTACCTTTATGTTACGAGGAGAGGCAGTTCACTGGTGAGAATCAGTGAAACATCATCATTTAGCACATGAAATGTCTTGGGCGGAGTTTCAAAAGCTGTTTAAGGAAAAGTATTTTTTGGAGAGTATTTGCCATATGAAGAAAGTGAAATTTATTAAGTTAGAACAGAATAATATAACTGTTATGCAGTACGAGGTCAAATTTGCTGAGTTATCCCAACTTGCGCCCTACTTGGTGGACAATGAAGAGCCATGACTCGAATGTTCTTACGAGGTTTGAAATTTGAGATTCGTCAACATCTTATTTCTCATAAACTTCGTTTATATTCAGATATCGTGGATAAGGCTCAATTGGTAGAACGAGAGAAAGAAACATGCAACTAAGAGACAACGACTGACAACGAGAGAGGAATTACGATAATAATCGTAACAATGACAATAATTATCAGAACAATAAGAACCAGCGAGGAGGAAATCATCATGCCAGAAATAGTAACCACTTCAGTGGTAATCCTACCCTAGATAATAGAATAAATGAGTCGAGTGAAAACAATTTCAATTAGAGAATATTCAACAATGACCATAGAAAGACATCGACAACAGCACCAATACCAGTTTCAAGGGAAGGAGAACGACCACCTGTCAGATGTTACGAGTGGAACAAGAGGGACACATCAGCCCAAACTATACACAATAATCCAAGGTGTGTTACAGTTGTGGAAAGGAAGACCACATAACTCGATCGTGTCCTATAGCAAAATCAAGTCTGGTTGTACTGATGACACCAAAGGCTGTCACGGACAAGTCAAAGCCTGTGGTACAGGGGAGACCTTTTGTCATAACCTCCCAAAAGGCGTGGAGACCAGATGAAGTCATAACTGGTAAGCTAATTATAAACTCTCACGAAGTCTATGCCTTATTAAATACTAGCTCTAGCCACTTTTTTATTTCACTTGCTTGTGCTCAATATTTGAACTTGACTCTTAAGAAATTAGATTTTGACTTATCTATTGAAATTTCATTAGGAGAAACCTTAATTACATCCACTGTTTATAAATCTTGTTTGATTCAAATCGGCACCCTCACATTACCCATTAATCTCATCTCTTTGGAAATACATGAATTTGATGTGATTTTAGGAATTGATTGGTTAACTACCCATCATACTAAAATTGGTTACTTTTGTAAGGTCGTTAGTTTTCATATTCCTAATCAACCTGTTATGCGAATTCAAGCAACAAACCGTTGAAATCAATAACTGTCATTTCTAGCCACAAAGTCATCCGTTTATTGAAAAACAGATGTCAAGCTTTCTTAGCCCATGTAATTGATTTAAACAAAAATACGTCAGATTTGAATGATATTTTTATTGTTACTAAGTTCTCTGATGTATTTTCCGAAAAACTTCCTGGCCTACCCCCAGACCGTGAAGTTAAATTTTGTATTGACCTTGAACCCGACACAAAACCTATTTCTAAGACCCCATATCGAATGGCTCCTATTGAACTTCATGAGTTAAAAGTTCAACTACAGGAATTGTTAGACACCGGTTTTATACGTCTAAGTACATCGCCTTGGAGTGCTCCTATTTTATTCGTAAAGAAGAAAGATGGGAGTATGAGACTCTGCATTAACTATCGGGAGTTGAACCATGTCAACATCAAAAATAGGTACCCGTTACCTCGCATTGATGACCTGTTCGACCAGTTGCAAGGTGCTCAATTCTTTTCAAAAATCAATCTCTGTTCTAGATATCATCAGTTAAAGATTAAAGCTGATGGCGTTCCAAGACTGCCTTCAGAACTCGATACGGGCATTACGAGTTCCTAGTCATGCCTTTCAGATTAACTAATGCTCTTTCTGCCTTCATGAATATGATGAACTGAATATTAAAGGAATATTTGGATCATTTCGTAGTTATCTTTATTAATAACATCCTTATATACTCCAAAAGTCGTGAAGATCATGAGCAACACTTGAGGTTGATACTCTAAAAGCTTCGTGAAAATAAGCTATATGCCAAGTTGAAGAAATGTGAGTTCTGGCTTGAAAAAGTAGCATTCTTTGGGCACGTAATCTTTAAACATGGAATATCAGTTAACCCGACGAAGATTGAAGTGATACTAAATTAGGAGTAACCTAAGTTAGTAACTGAAGTACGAATCTTTCTGGGCCTAGTTGGTTATTATCGGAGGTTCGTAGAAGGATTCTCTCGAATTACCACGGTAACGAATGAGATTTTTGTAAATAATTAAAAATATTTATTGAATTAAAAAAATATTTTAGTTGGTTTATTTATTGAATAAAATAATTTATTTAAGTACGATAATATTGATTAATTTTATGATTGGTGCGTATTTTATTACGCTAACGTAATGGTAATATTCAAATTAAATTAAATGATTAAATTAGAGGATTAATAATTTATTAAATAAGATGATTGATGTAGTAGACCAAACAAGGACTTGTGACTCTTTGCCTTTGTAACAGTTGAAACATTTCCTTTGTTTAATTGATAAACCACGTTAAACCAATCTTCAATTTATTTTTATACTCACGTTCATTTTGCTAAGTCTAGAAAATAGAGAAAAGAGAAATAGAGAGTGCTAGATAAGAGTTCTCTGTGATTTTTGAGAGAAAAGTCTGAAGAATCACAGAAGAGGAGGAATATTAACCAAACAATTCTCATCATCTACCTAATCTAAAGATCGAAAGTAATAATCTAGTTTTAAACTCTAGTTTGTTTTCCTTAAATCTACTTTACTGTAAATGGTTTTGAAGGGTAATTTGTAGAGAAATTGGTTATATGTGTTATTGGGATTACTTAATCTGTATATGTTGTCTATAGATGATTTTTGGATTATCGAATTCATGAAAATATATTAATTAAGAAGAATTTAGTTTTTGGTTGGAATATGTATGTTTTGGTCTGTTTAGAGGCTAAAATTAGTAGTGAACTTGTACTTGAAATTATAAATTGATTGTTGATTGTGGTAGAACTCTGAGATACGAAATCATTGCAAGTTGAATGAATCAAATTGGTTTAAAAATAAGTTCCAGGTGTTTGATTTCATACATTATATCAAATTACAAAAAAATTAGCATGAATGTGAATTTGAGTTTTTAATTGGTTATTTGGGCTTCTGAGTAATGAAAATTGCTAAGTAGTTATGTTCTGATGTGTTTAATGAAGTTTATTTCATCTGGGAATAGCTAATTTGGTGTTTAGATGATTAAGTTTTGGGTTTGAATTGGAAGCACGGCGTTTCGCGAACTTCGAAAACTGAATCTGCAGTTCGATGCTGCGACGCCATTCATACAGCATAAACCAGGCGTCGCAGCTCTGGGGTCCTATTGATTCAGGTCAGGCTAGCGCCGTAGCGTCGGCTCAAAGCTAAATCCTGGTGCCGCAGCACCGGTCCAGGTCAGAACCGGGTCGGGTCGGGTCAAAAATCCAGAAAATGAAATTTTTTCAGATTCTGATAAAATAATTTCACATATATGATGCAACATGATAAGTATGTGTATAATAGCAAGAGTTTAAGAGTGTGGGTTTAAGTTATGTTTCTGAAAGTGAATAATCATTTAATAAAGGAAGCAGTTAGTTGAACTATAATTATTAATTGTTCAACGTGACTTGAATGTATAGGTCACTCAAAGAGAAGTAAATAACACTAACTGTAGAAGACGTAGCAGGCAGGTTTCCTAACTTCATTCACTTATATATCGAATGCAAGATCCTAACCTTTGCTACTTATTTGTTCCGCAAGGTTTCATAATTTAATTCAATATTTATATTCTTTAACAAGCTTTCTAATTCTTCCGAAATATATTACTTTAATGCATGATGATTATTCAGCTATGGTTCATTAATATTCTATCATTGTTAAACGAGATTATGTTGTTATTAAACCTTTGAATGGTTGTCGAACCATTTTGATTTGACTAGTCCATAGTTGATGAGCGTTTTAAAGACTCAAACTTTTCTAAAGTTAATCCAAACCAAACTTGCCTTTGGTACGGATCCTAATATCAAAGTTGAGATGAACAACCTTATTATAGGGGATTATAATACGCTATAACGTTAAAATGTTTGTGCACAATACATTGTATGAAGGGCTGATCTCCCGAAGTATGAGATGAATGGTCCATATAGTCTAAAAGACTATTAAAGGTTACGGTAGAAATACCTGATAACCTAGGACATAGTTCGTGGTCTTGTGACCCTCAGTATTTATCTTAATCTTGATATTTAATATTGAATCAGAAATCGATTATTTCCCTGAACTCACAGTTTTTGACTCAAAGTTGATTGTTTCGGTAACGAATCCATTACTCAGTTAATGCTTAATCATTTGTTCATTCTTAAACTGTTATTCTTTATTATTTTACTTGCGGGCAAATTTTTTTGCTCACTCTTGCATAAAACATTTCAGCTAAAACTGAGAAGTCCGAAGAGCCGTCTACGAGCAAGGGCAAAGGAAAGATGCATAAGTAGTCGAAAATTAGACTATGCTTATTTGAGATGTTTATGTAACAGACTTATTTAAGTATGTAATCAGTTTTCATTGGATAATGTAACCTTTTATAAGGACTTATGTTTACGAAATTTATTTTTCCTTGATATGGGAACTTTAGATGTGATTGTGATGATTCGTGAACACCAGATCTATGGATTAAAATACCCGAATTTGGGGTGTCACAGGTTGGTATCAGAGCTGTAGGTTAAGAATCTTAGGTAGGGAAACCATAGGAATTAGCCTTTCAGGAAATTAAGAACGTAGTGGTGATAAAACTCTTATCGAGTTCTAAGGAATGAATTAAAGAAAATCATTAAAGATAAAAAAATAATAATAAAAGACTTTATGTGCTTACTTGTTAATAACTTATGTGCTCGCGAGCAGTTATTAAAGCTTAAAAAAATTTAAAATATTTTGTTATCAGGATGACTGATATAGGAGGATCCAGCCAGGCTAGGGAGGAGGAGCCCCGAGATATTCATATAGTCCAGGAGCAGTTAGTGTCGAGGGAGCCATCCCCATTAGTTATAGTTGTAGGTCCGGAGTATGAGCCTGAATCGAATCCTGAGGAAGAATCTGAAGAAGTGGAGGTAGAGGAAGAGGGAGACCCTGATGTGATACCACTTTCCTCGTTGGGAGTTATGATGTATGATGAGGTGTATGATCGCAACATTGAGTTACATGATAGGGTTGAGGAATTGGAGGAGCAAGCAGCAGAGCGTCAGGCCATTCTAGAACAAAAGGATTTGAAGATTCAGGATCTCACTACACGAGTTGCAGAACTTGATTAGAAGCTAGCTCAGTTAGAATATCAATGAGCAGAAATAATGATTGAGAATGAAGACGTGCAGGATGAATTGAGGGAAGAGTTAGCAAAATAGGCGAGGGCCGAGGATGCGTGGTTGAAGGCTGCTGATCGTGCAGATCGTGTTGAGGATGAGGGTCGGTCAAAGAAGGCCAAAATGGATGAGATGTATTATGCTTTCCACACAACAATGGATAGAGCTCAAGATCGACTTTTCCACTATCTAGTGCAGTTCAAGGATTTATAATGGTACATGATGGATCGTAGGACGATGATTCGTATCATGGAACAAGAGCGCAATGAAGCTGTACGACATGGAATGTCCTTATAAGTCGTGAGTAGAAGCAATAATATGATAAAATAAACAATTATGAGTTATCAATATGATGTAAATCCCAACTTTTGAAATAAATAATGGGATATAATGGCAATGTAATCCTAGAATTTTATAATTTACAAGATAGATGATGTAAATAGCAGTAATTTTATCTTAGTTATGTTTAAGTAATAAATGAATATTTATATTAGCGTTTATTAGATATGTCATGTGTTATCTAAACGTGTTTAAGTTAAGTCTTAAATGTTTCAATAAATGAATAATGATATAATAACGCAAGTTTTAAACAGTAAGATGTCGCCAAGTAGCCACGTTCATCGACCCCCGATGGATCTTCTGAGGGAACCGGTGAAGCTGACGTTAATCCGATGCAACAATTTGTGAATCTGTTAATGGGTGCACTTATGAACCAAGCTCCGACTCAGGCCAAGACTTTCAAGGATTTTAAAGTTGTAGGTCCTCCAGAGTTTAGAAGGACTACCAATCCGATAGAAGCCCAAATATGGGTCATGGAGATGGATAAGGTGTTCGAAGTTGCTAAAGTGGCAGAGGATCAAAAGACTGCATTCGCTACTTTTATGCTGAAAGCGGAAGCGAGCTTCTGGTGGCAAGCTAATAAGTGCCGGGAGGGTCAATGGATCATATGGTGGGAAAGATTCAAGGAGATGTTCTTCAAAACCTATTTTCCACCTCGTACGCAGAGTTAGATGGAGGTCTAGTTTTTAGAGCTTAAACAAGGAACAATGACGGTGGCTGTGTATGCTATGAGATTTAATGAGCTGGTAAGATTCATAACATATCAGGTCAGTACTGACGAAAGAAAGGCAAGAAGGTTCGAGCAGGGACTGAAGCCCTCGTTGTATAGTCGAGTCTCGATGTTCCAACTGAATTCGTTTGCAGTAGTGCTAGAAAAGGCAATCATCGCGGAAGGGGGAAGTGATGCATTGTCAAAGTACAATCAAGAGCAGAAGAAGAAGAAGAGTGAATGTGAGCATAAACCAGGAGGTAGCCATAGTGGCGGTAGCCAGAAAAGGAAATGGAATTATAGTATTACTGTTGAAAATCAACAGAGAAATCAGAAGAAGAAGATTGAGGCTTGTGTTACTTGTGGGAAGAATCATATAGGCATTTGCCTGAGAGGTAAGATGGTATGTTTTAATTATGGACTAGAAGGTCACATTGCACCGAATTGCCCTAGTCCGAAGAAAGGTGTACGTTTCACCTGTGGATCAAAAGAGCATTTGGCTCGTGATTGTCCTAAGAAAGTAGCAGGAGGAGCTAGCAAAAGTAGGGGAAACAGCAGTGGTGGCAATTTAACTATCACCGGACCAACGCCATCAAATCGACCAACTGCCCGAACATTCAACATGATGGTGCAGGATGCTATGCAGTCAAAGGATATGGTATCAAGTACCATTCCGATCAATGATATTAATGCTTACGTATTATTTGATTCGGGTGCTACTTGTTCATTTATATCCGATGAATTTGCTAGAAGATTAGAATTGCTTCAAAAAGAATTAAATTACCCTTTGAACATAGAAATTACGAATAGGGAAGTGGTTCCTGTTAGGTTTGTACACAAGAATTATCGCGTAGATATTAAGGGTCATTTGATGACGGTAGATTTAATCCCAATTAGACTTGGGTAATTTGATGCATTCTAGGAATGGACTGGTTATTTAACCATGGTACGATAATTGATTGTCAAATGAAATGCGTAAACCTTTTGACTCCGAAGAAGTCAAAGGTTGTATTTTATGGCTGCAAGTTGCCTAGAGAAGCGAGTTGTTTGACGATGATGCAGGCCAAGAAATTGTTGAGGAAAGGATGTACGAGATACTTAGCTTATATAAAAGATACTCAGAAGGTGAGTGCAAAACTAGAGGAGATACCAGTTGTTAAGAAATTTGTAGACGTGTTTCTGGATGATTTGCCTGGACTTCTGCCAAACAAAGAAGTTAAATTTGTGAATGAGTTGGCACTAGGAACTGCTCCTATATCGAAAGCCCCGTACCGAATGGCTCCAGTGGAGATGAAAGATTTAATGGTGCAATTGCAGGAGTTATTGGATAAGAAGTATATTTAACCAAGCGTATCGCCATGGGGAGCACCGGTCTTGTTCGTCAAGAAGAAGGATGGGTCGATGCGACTTTGTATTGATTATAGAGAGTTGAACAAAGTCACCATCAAGAATAGGTATCCGTTGCGACGGATTGATGATTTGTTCGATCAATTGAAAAGAGCAAAATATTTCTCGAAAATAGATTTGAGAAGTGGGTACCATGAGTTAAAGGTTAGAAAGGAAGATATGCCGAAGACGGCGTTCAGAACTCGATATGGTCATTATGAGTTTGTGGTAATGTCGTTTGGCTTAACAAACGCACCTGCAACGCTTATTGATTTAATGAATAGAGTGTTTAAACCATTTTTCGATAAGTTTGTGGTGGTGTTCATCGATGACATATTAGTTTATTCCAAAACCCAAAAAGAGCATGTAGAACACTTGTGGGTGACGTTAGAGGCATTAAGGAGAGAAAAGTTGTGCGCGAAATTTTCAAAATGTGAATTTTGATTGGAGCGTGTGCAATTTTTCGGGCATATAATTAATAAGGACAGAATTTTGGTGGATCCAGCAAAAGTGAAAGCTGTGGTGAATTGGGATCAGCCAAAGACACCATCGGAAGTGAGGAGTTTCCTAGGTTTGGCAGGTTATTATCGTCGGTTTATTCAGGATTTCTCCAAAATAGCCACTCTGTTGACTAATTTCACAAGGAAAGCAGTAAAGTTCATTTGGACAGAAAAATGCGAAGAAAGTTTTGAAGAATTGAAAAGGCTAAGTATGGCACTTGTGTTATCTTTGCCAGATAATACAGGGAATTTTGTGGTGTATTTTGACGCATCGCACAAGGAACTAGGCTGTGTGCTTATGTAAAATGACAAGGTCATTGCGTATGTATCGCGAAAGTTAAAGGATTATGAAAAAAGGTATCTGACCCATGATCTGGAGTTAGCCGCAGTAGTGTTTGCCCTAAAGATCTGGAGGCACTATCTCTATGGGGAGAAATGTGAGATATACACAGACCATAAAAGTTTGAAGTATATTTTCACACAGAAGGAATTAAATATGCATCAGAGGCGATGGTTAGAATTGATCAAGGACTATGATTGCGAAATTCTGTACCATCTGGGAAAGGCAAATGTGGTTGTAGACGCCTTGAGCAGGAAGGGTCGGGAGAAATTATCATTGTTAACTGCTCAAGAGGAGCTCATATCAGAAATGGCGAAGTTGGAGTTAGAGGTAAAGTATCCGAAGGAGAAGGATGAGAAATTGTTCCAGATAGAGACATGTCCAACCTTGGTGGACAAAGTGAAAGAAGCACAACTCCAAGATGAAGAGTGTGAAAAAATAAGAAAAAGTGTGTCTGAAGGTGAAGAAGAAAAATTCAAAATCGATACTGAAGGGTTGTTGAGATTTGATGGCAGAATCTGGGTTCCGCCAGTACAAGAAGTCAGAGATGAAATTTTGAGCAAGGCTCATAGCTCAAGATATTCGATTCACCCGAGGAGTGCGAAAATGTACCAAGATCTTCGGCAATATTTCTGGTGGACAAATATGAAGAGGGAAGTTGCTGAGTGTGTTGCAAAGTGTTTAACATGTCAGAAAGCCAAAGCAGAGCATCAAAGGCCGAGTGGTTTGTTGCAACCATTGCAGATACCAGAATGGAAGTGGGAGTATATTACGATAGACTTCATGGTAGGTCTTCCAAATACTCAGAAATGTTATGACGCAATATGGGTTATCGTGGATCGACTGACAAAATTAACACATTTCTTGCCAATCAAGATTAGATTTAATTTAGATTAATTGGCAAAGTTGTATGTCAAAGAGATCGTTTCAAGACACGGTGTTCCGGTGTCAATTGTGTCGGACCGAGATCCGCATTTTACATTGAATTTTTGGAAAAGTTTATAAAAACGCTTGGGGACACAGTTGAGAATAAGCACGACATACCATCCTCAAATCGATGGCCAGAGCGAAAGGACGATCCAGACATTGGAAGATATGTTGAGAGCTTGTGTCCTGGATTTTAAAGGGAATTGGGACAACCATTTACCTCTAGTTGAGTTTGCCTATAATAATAGCTATCACGCGAGTATTGGCATGTCGCCTTACGAAGTGTTGTAGGGAAGAAAGTGCAGAACTCTACTGTGCTTGGATGAAGTTGGTGAATGCCGATTGTTAGGACCTGAACTGGTATAACAAACTGCAGAAATTGTCAAAGTGATAAGAGCAAGATTATTAGCTGCTCAACACAGAGAAAAGAAATATGCGGATCAACATCGACAGAAACGGGATTTTGAAGTAGGTAACTTTGTTTTCTTGAAAGTATCTCCCTAGAAAGGGAAGATAAGGTTTGGCAAAAAGGGAAAATTAAGTCCGAGGTTCATTGGACCTTTTGAAGTGCTAAGAAGGGTGGGTGAAGTAGCTTATGAGGTAGCTTTACCTCCAGAATTAGAACACATTCACAATATTTTCCATGTTTCGATGTTACGGCCGTATAAGTCTCACTATAAACATGTTATAGAGTATGAACCGTTGCAAGTAGAGAAAAATTTATCTTATGAAGAAGTTCGTGTTCAGATAATTGATAGGAAAGAGTAAATTCTCCAAAACAAAGTCATACCTTCTGTTAAGGTAATATGGAGAAACCATAATGCTGAAGAAGTTACATGAGAACTCGAAGACAAGATGATGAAAACCTATCCGCATTTATTTGCTTAATTACGTTGTGATTCTGGGGACAGAATCCTTTTAAAGGTGAGAATGATGTAACGAATGTGATTTTTGTAAATAATTAAAAATATTTATTGAATTAAATAAATATTTTAGTTGATTTATTTATTGAATAAAATAATTTATTTAAGTACGATAATATTGATACGATAATATTGATTAATTTTATGATTGGTACGTATTTTATTACGCTAAGGTAATGGTAATATTCTAATTTAATTAAATAATTAAATTAGAGGATTAATGATTTATTAAATAAAATGATTTATGTAGTAGACCAAACAAGGCCTTGTGACTCTTTCCCTTTGTAACAGTTGAAACATTTCCTTTGTTTAACTGATATACCACGTTAAACCAATATTCAGTTTATTTTTATACTCACGTTCATTTTGCTAAGTCTAGAAAATAGATACGAGAGAAATAGCGAGTGCTAGATAAGAGTTCTCAGTGATTTTTAGAGAAAAGTCTGAAGAATCACAGAAGATGAGGAATATTAACCAAACAATTCTCATCATCTAGCTAATCTAAAGATCGAAAGTAATAATCTAGTTTTAAACTCTAGTTTGTTTTCCTTAAATCTACTTTACTGTAAATGGTTTTGAAGGGTAATTTGTAGAGAAATTGGTTATATGTGTTATTGGGATTACTTAATCTGTTATATGTTGTCTATAGATGATTTTTGGAGTATCGAATTCATGAAAATATATTAAATAAGAAGAATTTAGCTTTTGGTTGGAATATGTATTTTTTGGTCTGTTTAGAGGCTAAAATTAATGGTGAAGTTGTGCTTGAAATTATAAATTGATGGTTGATTGTGGTAGAACTCTGAGATACGAAATCATTGCAAGTTGAATGAATCAAATTGTTTTTAAAAAGAGTTCTTGGTGTTTGATTTCGTATATTATATCAAATAGCAAAAAAATTAGCATGAATGTGAATTTGAGTTTTTAATTAGTTCTTTGGGTTTCTGAGTTGTGAAAATCACTCAGTAGTTGTGTTCTGATGTATTTAACGAAGTTTATTGCATCTGGGAATAGCTAATTTGGTGTTTAGATGATTAAGTTTTGAGTTTGAATTGGAAGCAAGGTGTTTCGCGAACTGCGAAAACTGAATCTGCAGTTCAGCACCGCGACACCATTCATACAGCATAAACCGGGCGCCACAGCTCCGGGGTCCTATTGATTTGGGTCAAGCCAGCGCCGCAACGCTGACTCAAGGCCAAATTCGAATGCCGCAGCACCGGTCCGGGTCAGAACTGGGTCGGGCCAGCCGGGTCGAGTCGGGTCAAAAACCCAAAAAATGAAATTTTTTTAGATTCTGAAATAAAATAATTTCACATATATGATGCAACATGATAAGTATGTGTATGATAGCAAGAGTTTAAGAGTGTGGGTTTAAGTTATGTTTCTGAAAGTGAACAATCGTTTAATAAAGGAAGCAGTTAGTTGAGTTATGATTATTAATTGTTCAACGTAACTTGAATGTATTGGTCACTTAAAGAGAAAATAGATAACATTAACTGTAGAAGACGTAGTAGGCAAGTTTCCTAACTTTATTCACTTATATATCGAATGCAAAATCCTAACCTTTGCTACTTCTTTGTTCCGCAAGGTTTCTTAATTTAATTCAATATTTATATTCTTTAGCAAGCTTTCTAATTCTTCCAAAATATATTACTTTGATACATGATGATTATTCAGCTATGGTTCATTGATATTCTATCATTGTTAAATGAGATTATGTTGTTATTAAACCTTTAAATGGCTGTCGAACCCTTTTGATTCGACTAGTCCATAGTTGATGAGCGTTCTAAAAACTTGAACTCTTCTGAAGTTAATCCAAACTAAACTTCCTTTGGTACGGATCCTAATGTCAAAGCTGAGATGAACTACTCTATTATAGGGGATTATAATACACTATAGCGTTAAAATGTTTGTGCATAATACATTGTATGAAAGGCTGATGATGTGTTGTCGCAAGCACCCAAAAATAAAATCTTATTGCAAAAGATATTAATGTAGTAGTGCAAGTAAGAGTCGATACCACAGAGAATGATTAGTCTAATTTTATGCTTTGTTTACCAAAAGGGGTGGTTAGTTATTTTTTTAACTAATTAACAGAAACAAAATAAGAATAAAATAAAGACTTTAGTTCTTCCGTTCAATGTCACCTTATCATAGCAATATTTATCTTTCAATGATATTAATAACCCTAGATAACCGCAATCGCTAATTATCCAAAATTCTCCTTAGATTTTAAATCTAATGTGACAATCGCCCCCACCAGATCCTAACTATTATATATCCCAGAACTATCACTCTAGATTTAATATAACTGAAGCATTAAGAAATAGAGAATTAGGTTATTCCAAGCAACAATCACACTATCAGGGATTATTTAACCTATCTTCCGATAATCATAGAAATACTCAAAAGCTTGACCACAATCATGAATTACTAACTGCAACTTATGATCAGATATAATATCGTTTGCTTAATATTATACCTTAATCTAGCTAATGATATTAATTAGATTAATCTAACTGGCCATATTAATTCAACCAAATCAAATAGCATGCAATCAGTGAAAACAAATTGTCAAGAATGAACTTCATGTAAGAAGGAACCATTAGCCGTAAATAAAGTTCAACATCCCTTTGGAACTAAATAAAAGAAATGAGAAGAGTTCATAGCAAAGATGCAAAATATAATTTACAAGATATTCGACAATAATAGATTACAAAAATAAAGGAAGACTTTAGAGAAGAAAATTTGTGTTTTGACATCCGGCTGTCACTACGGATCATAATCTTCAATCTCCAAGTATTTGCCTTCGATTCTTAGCTTCCATAAGTGTTGATCTCTTGCGTGCACTTGAACTATAAAAATGGAGAGGAGAGTAGCCTCCCCCTGGAGGTCTACTTCCTCTCCCTACTCCTATAGTAACAAACTAATGTGGAGAATGGATACAAGGAATTGGTATATGAATTGGTGGTGAATTAGTGTGTAAATTGGCAAAATACAAGCCTAGCTTCACTTGTTATTTATAGGAACTCATGGTGTGTTAACCCATCATCATAAGTCAAGATTAAACGCCCAATCTACTCATGTGCATCAGCCAACCAAGGAAGAAGCCACCCAAAAACGTGCACAAGTGATGTTTAAAAAGTCCAAATCTGACAACTAAACTGATCAACACCTTGTAAGCTATTTTTGCATTTGCAAACCACCAAATTGGACCTTGGACAAAGAATAACAGTTGTAGCCCTAGATTTTCTAATGAATTTGGGCTTTTGAATCACCTGATTTGGAGTTAGGAAGAGCAAGCTATGGCCCAAATACTCCAATTGTTCCGAACAGGAATCCAGTCTAGGCGGGATTCAGATTAGTACACTTTGTCACACTGTTTAGAGGCCCAAATGAACTCGAATTTTTGCTCACCATACCATTCCAGAAAGCTTGAGAAGTCTACTAAAATCTTCAAGATGAATACATTCTCATTCGGGAAATCTAACACAATTCAAATCGCAAACGAAGGTCTAGTGGTCAATCTATCCAACCGAGAAATTTTCTTGGATTTTTAGCTTCGACGTCTATTGGAATATTGGCCATAACTCTCTCATCCAAGCTCTGATTTGGGTGTTTCAAGATGTTCTGAAAAGCTAAGAAATAGATCTACAGCTTTCCTTCTTTGAGCGTTGAGAGATATTGGTTGGACGAAGGACAGAATTGGGCCTCAAGCAAACGGACTAATTTCAAATTAGTCCAAAAGTGCGAAAATAACTCATTTTTCATTTAATGGCTCCATTTACAACCTAAATCAAAATATAAGAATAGTGAGTACATTTAGGTGCCAAATAAGTATAAAAGACTAGATATTAAGTGATAAAACATAACATATTTTATAATTATCAGCTGATCCCCCGAAGTACGAGACGGATAGTCCATATAGTCTAAAAGACTATTAAAGGGTACCGTAGAAATACCTGATAACCTAGAACATAGTTTGTGGTCTTGTGACCCTCAGTATTTATCTTGATATTGATATTTAATATTGAATCAGAAATTGATTATTTCCCTGAACTAACAGTTTTTGACTCAAAGTTGATTGTTTCGGTAACGAATCCATTACTGAGTTAATGCTTAATCATTTGTTCATTCTTAAACTGTTATTCTTTATTATTTTACTTGTGGGAAAATTTCTTTGCTCAGTCTTGCATAAAATATTTCAGCTAAGACTGAGAAGTTCGAGGAGTCGTCTACAAGCAAAGGCAAAGGAAAGATGCATAAATAGTCGAAGATTAGACTATGCTTATTTGAGATGTTTATGTAACAGACTTATTTAAGTATGTAATCAGTTTTCATTGGATAATGTAAACTTTTATAAGGACTTATGTTTACGAACTTTATTTTTCCTTAATATGAGAAGTTTAGATGTGATTGTGATGATTCGTAAACACTGGATCTGTGGATTAAAATACCTAGATTTGGGGGTGTCACAACCACTCTATTAACTCAGCTGACTCAAAAAAGCAAAAAATTTGAATGGGATGAAGAATGCGAGAAGAGCTTTCAAGAACTCAAGAGGAGACTCATTTTAGCACCTGTTCTGACAATACCATAAGGATTGGAAGGATTCGTCATCTACAACGATGCTTCAGGCAGAGGTCTAGGTTGCGTTCTTATGCAATATGAAAAAGTTATAGCTTATGCTTCTTTACAATTCAAGGAATATGAGAGGAATTATCCTACTCATGATTTACAGTTGGCAGTGGTCGTTTTCGCATTGAAGATCTGGAGACAGTACTTGTATGGAGAGAAAGTGGAGATCTATACAGACCATAAAAGCCTCAAATATTTCTTCACCCAGAAGGAACTCAACATGCAACAACGACGCTGACTTAAAATATTAAAGGATTACGACCATACCATCTAATATCATCCTAGAAAGGCGAACGTGGTAGCTAACGCGTTGAGTAAAAGATCATATGTGGGTACGAGTGCGATATTGTCAACATAAAGGCCTATTTTGTATGACTTACAAAAGATGGAGATAGAGTTAAAGACTCCAGGACCCACGTGAAGATGATAAATATACAAGTAGAACAGGCTTTAATCGACAAAGTTAAAGCTACTCAAGCTACAGACCCAGAGCTGATGAATATGAAGAAGAAAGTACAAGAAGGTGCTATTCTAGAAGCAAGAATCGACGAAGAATGGATACTTCAAGTTAACTTTAGACTGTGTGTTCCTAATGACCCTGATTTGAAATTTAAAATCATGATGGAGGTACACAATACACCGTTTTCAATCTACCCTAGAAGTATCAAAATGTATTATGATTTTTGACATACATTTTAGTGGAGCAATATGAAGAGAGAGAGAGATCGCAGAGTTTATCTCAAGGTGTTTAACTTGTCAACGTGTGAAGGCAGAGCATCAAGTACCAAGGGGTCCATTGCAACCACTTGAGATTTCAGAATGGAAGTGGGAACACATCAATATAGATTTCGTGACGAGTCTTCCTAAGGACTCTCAAGGCTTAGATGCAATTTGGGTCACTATAGATAGATTGACCAAGTTTGCTCATTTTTTGCCTATACGAGAAAACTATTCACTTGAACGTATTGCTAGTATGTACATAAGCGAGATTGTAAGATTGCATGGTATGCCAGTATCCATAGTTTCTGATCGAGACCCTAGATTCACTTCACGATTTTGGGTCAGCTTGAAGAAAGTTATGGGCACTGAATTACGATTCAATTCTATATACTATCCTCAGACGGACGGGCAATCAAAAAGGACAATTCAAACTCTCGAAGATCTATTGAGACTTTGTGTACTAGAGTTCAAAGGAATTTAGGACAAATACTTACCATTGGTGGAATTCTCCTACAACAACAGTTATCAAGCAAGTATATGCATGGCTCCATTCGAGGCGTTGTATGGACGAAAGTGTCGTTCTCCAGTATGTTGGGATGAAGTAAGCAAGGCAAAATTATTGGGACTAGAGTTGGTACGCATGACTACAGAAAAGATTCAAATAATCCGGCAACGTATACAAGCAACACAAGATTGACAAAAGAGTTATGCTGATCTTAATTGAAGGGACGAGGAATTCAATGTCAGAGACCATGTATTTTTACGTGTTGCTCTATGTAAAGGAGTTACGAGATTCAGAAAGAGAGAAAAGCTCAACGCTCGATTTATTGGTCCATTTAAAATCCTGGACCGAGTAGGAACTGTGTCCTACAGATTCGCCTTACCGCCAAGCATGTCTCGTGTTCACAACGTCTTTCATATATCAATGCTATGAAAATATGTGAAAGAGCCAAACCACATTACTGAATTAGAACCAGACGAGATAGCAGAGGATTTAACATATAACGAGGTACTTGTCAAGATCTTGGATAAGAAGGAACAAATTCTACGCTCAAAGGTTATACCGCAAGTCAAAGTTTTATGGAGAAACCATGATACATAGGAAATGATCTGGGAGTTAGAATTAGAAATGAGAGCTAAGTATCATCACCTCTTCGATTTGTAAGTACATACGTTAATTACAGGGACGAAAATTTCATAAGGAGGGAGGTTGTAAGACCCTAACTTTTTATAAATAAAATTTAAATTTTTAATATTATTCTAAATAGTAATGTGTTGATTTAATAAATGTTATAGTTTTGAGTGATATGTGCTAATTATAAGAAATAAACTGTATATCGGAGAATATTCTTTTTGTCGGGGAATATTCTTTCTGTCGGGGAATATTATATTCAGTAATGTACGACGACGCCGAAATAACCAATCATTGGGACCCATAACGACTAATTGTCAGATACGAAAAATGACAGAAATAATATTTTTATAAAAATTGTCAACGGTACTATCACCAGCAACTGTTGAAAGACCTGATAATAAAATAATAGTAGCAAACGTTATTCCATAATAGCACGTATTATTCCACAATAGTACGTGGTATTGCACAGTAACACGTGGGATTGCATAATATTTCATATTATTGATTCAATAATTGCTACAGTGACAATTGCATGGTATTTTATATTATTGACTCAATAATTGTCACAGTAACAACTGCACAATATTTCACATTGATTGTCACGGTATAGTAACTCATATTATTTGATATAATATTATTAGACCAGTTAGTATTATTGACAATATCTAGAAGTTCTGTCAAGGAAAGAGGTTATTTAATTACGCGTTTTTTCTACGGAAGGCCCCCTCTTTTTCTTGGGAACGATCTGGTTGTTAGTATTATTAGCCTATAATATTAATTGTGAATAATTGTTTAAAAATTGACAAGTTGTGAATAATTGATGAATAAAAGGTGTTAATTAGAGATAAGTGCAATAAATGATGTGTGGTAGATATTGTTAAATTTTTAAATAGAGGGGTTTAGAATGAAACTTTTGTTGCACTTTTGGCTTACTATACTAGTGGGACCCACCACTCATACTTTGTCAAATTTGGTTTGTCTGGGGTTTGATTTTCTTCTGTGGGACCCACTTGTTTTATCAAACCAGCCAAAAGTTTTTAAGAACGCGGTTCCTTATTTTTTTCTGAGTAACCGACTTGTCTTAATCAACAAAGTTTTATTCTTATTATAATATAATATTATAATAATAGTAATAAAATTGAAAACTTTTTATATAAAACAAAATTCTTTATAGAATATATTATAATATATATATATATATATATATATATATATATAAAGTTATTTATTTTATTAGAATATTATATTATTAAAAAAATTTCTGACGAACGATTTTCGCCATTGGTGTGCTTAGCCTGCGCAATTGTCAAACAAGGCGTGCTAACCATTTTCCTATAAATAGGTTGCTCAGCTGAGTAATGAAGAACACACCGAAAACACAAAATTCTTCTTCTATAATATTATGAGTATTTCTTTTGAGTATAAGGATACTTTGAGAGTAGCTAATAGTGTAAGATTTTCTCAAGTTAATATCCTTTATAATAGTCAGATCTAGTCTCCTACTAAGGTAAGGGATATCATTTTCTTTCATACTCTTAAATCTAAATTTATTGTGGTATGTATTACTTCTATAATTCCAGAAATGATTAGAAATTCCTTTGAGATTTGCGTTTCATCTAATATCATTTCACTTAAATTTTTTTACCTAAACTTTCTTATTGAATTTTAATCGTTATCCTTGAAATATGAATCTTGAACATCATTCTTGAATTTGACTCCATATTTTGGTCATCATGTTGACAATTTGGACATTATTAGACTCTAGACAAATTAAATATCAAATCTCGAATGTTTATTCTTTTATTATTTTTACAACTTCCATTCATTCTTTATATTATTGTTACTTGTACTAATCATCAAAGAATCAAGTTATGGTGAATGTATTTGGCCTGGGTACAAAGACAGTATAATTGTTTGGTATCTTTCGTCTGTATGGCAAGTACACATGGTAAAAGTTCTACTTGGCCCGTAGTGCAAAAATGGACTATTAATTGGCATGATCATGACCATTGGTGCTACAATTAAATATCTTTGGCCCGTAGTACAAAGATAAACTATTGATTTGCATGATTATGAACAGGAACCGTGTATTAATAAAATCATAATCTTTGGTGTTACAGGCAAAGACATGTGGTGAAAGTTTTATTTGGCCTAGGGGTAAAGATGAATTGTTAATTGGTATTACATGGATAAAATATTGATGGTGAATTTTTTAAATAAGAGAAGATAGTAGACCATTATGTTCTATTTAACTCTTCTAATAGATTGTTTGTTCCACTACAGTTATCATTGAAAATGTATTATCGTTAAATCTTTGCTTTATTGTTGTTGAAGGTTAAAGATAATTTATTCTTTGTTATCTTAGTCATGATATTTTTTACTGGGCTATTTGAGATCATCATTTTTTTTTGTTCCATTGTTCTTTTCAGGAAATAAGAGTGTAGCTGGGACTAGCCGGGGAATGGAGTGATGGTCTAAGACTGCTAAAGTATCTTAAAACATTATAAAATAGTGTGACCATAATTGTATTGAGAACTTAAGTTGGGTGTGAATATTATCGTACTAGATATGGTACATTATTTGTATTGAAAATTTACAGTATGTGTGTTGTCGTATTTTGCACGACAGTTTAATAGTTATAAATAGGAAAATTTGTATTTGAATTTTGTAATATGTATGTTGGCGACTAAAAATGGATTGTGTGGACTTATTTTGGGGGTGCCATATTAATAAGATTAATAAACCCTAAATCTAATTAAAATATGAGTTAATAAAGGTTTACCCTAAACCCTTGTTAATTAATTGAAACTCTAATTAATAAAGTCAAACCCTTATTCTGATTACCGTTTGCTACTATTAGTAGCGAATAGTATGGATTTTGTTAACCATCCGCTACTAATAGTAGCGGACATTAATTTTTAATTTTTAATCATGGTCGTTCTTTTTTGTTTTTAATGGTATGAATGATGTATGCCCTATAAAGATCCATAGCAAATACATGCTATGGATCATTACCCATATATATATATATATATATATATATATATATATATATATATATATATATATAGTCTATTACAATGATAAAAAGATTAGAACTGTAGAAAACAAAAATTAAAAATTCTTTCAAACCATAACTATTATCATATCAAGAAGAGGACCAATCATAGCAACATGTAATGAATACCAAGAATATATAAAATACAGCTACACTCCATAAATTTAAAAAAAAATTAACAGAATAAGCATGTATGATTGTTACTCCACACAAGTAACAAAATTTCACGCTGATATAACCTCTACACTCAAATTTGAAAATATCTATCATTGATAATCAGCACAATGAAAAATAATTATCCCAACTAAGAAAAAAACATCCATAATGGAGCAAACAAGGTTTCACATGAAAAATAATAATAAAATTCTTTCACAAAGATAATTAATCAATCATCTCATGAAAAGAATAAAATCCCAAACAAAATAAAAAATAATATCCCATATTAACAAAGAATAAAATACTAATTAAAAAAAAAAGAGCACAGAAAATGAAATGTTGGGAAGGACTCTCTAAAAACTAAGCGAGTCATCCCCACATTAAAAATAAATGCCAGGATTTTTTTGATTGGTGAAGATATAGAAAGAAAAAAGAAAAAGAGCATTTCAAAATCATGTATGTCATCACTTAGCCAACTCAAATGAATGAAAAAATAAAATCAATCGAGTTGACTAATGTGACGCCCCCAAAATAGGTTCACACAACCCATTTTGAGTCGCCAAAATACATCGTACAAAATCCGAATACAAATATAAATTTTCCTATTTACAACTATTAAACAGTCGTGCAAAATACGACAACTCATATACTGTGAGTTTCAATACAAATATTGTACCGAAACTAGTACAACGATAATCACACCCAACTTAAGTTCTCAATACTATTATTGCCACACTATTTTATAATATATTAAGATACTTCTATAGTCTCGGACTATCCTCCATTCCCTAGCTAGTCCTAGCTACACTCTCATTTCCTGAGAAGGACAATGGAATAAAAATAAAAATGGTGAGCACAAATAGCCTAGTAAAGAATATCATAACTAAGATAATGAAGAATAAATTATCTTTAGCCTTCAACAGTGATAAATCAGAGATTTAAAGATAGAATAAGTTTTCAACAACAACTACATCGGAACAAACAATCCATTAGAAGAGTCAAGTAGATCATAATATCTATTATCTTCTATAATTTAAAATTTCATCGTCAATATTTTATCCCTGTAATACCAATCAACAGTTCCTGTTCAACAGTTTATCTTTGCACTGTAGGCTAAAGATATTCATTTGTAACATCACCGGTCATGATCATGCCAAACACCAGTCCATCTTTGCACTACGGGCCAAAGAGAACTTTCACTACAAGCCTTTGCCTGTAATACCAAGATTATGAATATTCCAATACACAGTTCCTGGTCATAATCATGTCAATCACCAGTTCATCCTTGCACTACGGCCAAAGAGAACTTTTCACCACAATTTAAGTATGAGGATTATGACAATGACATAAAGGATGAATAGAAACAATAAGATTAAGAATAAATATTAAAGATTTATGAGTTAATATATCCAGAGTCCAAGATTGTCCAAATTGCTAACACGATGACTAAAATGTGGAGTCAAATTCAAGAATGATATTCAAGATTCATAATTCAAAGATAACGATTAAAATTTCAATAAAAAGATTCAGGTAAAAATATTAGATGAAGCACAAACTATTAAGGATATTATACTAATTTCAGGAATTTTCACCATTTAATAATAAGGTTATGGAAACGAATAATAATTCCTTACCATAAATGGAGAAATATAAAAGAAAATGATATCTTTTATGATTATGAAAGAAATAATATCTCTTATGAGTACAAAAAAAATGATACCACTTACGAGTTATGAAGAAAATGACACCATTTACCTTAGTAAGAGACTAGATCTGAGTGTTATGAAGAAAATAAACTTGAAAAAATCTTACATTATTTGCAACACTCAAAGTATCCTTATACTCAAAAGAAATACGCAAAATATTATAGAAGAAGAATTTTGTATTTTTGGTATGAGTTACATTGCCTCACTGAACAACCTATTTATAGGAGAATGGTAGCGCACCTCGTTTTAAAAAAAATTCACGGACGAACAATTAAAAAAATCACGGACGTCTGATTTTTAAAAATAGTAATATAATATTCTAATAAAACAAATTACTGTATATATAATATAATATATTCTAATTATAATCTAATAAAACAAATAATTTTATATATAATATAAAAAAATTCTGTTTTATATAGAAATTTTTCTGTTTTATTACTAATATAGTAATAATAAAACAAATACTGAACGAAATTTTCTACCTTCGGTTTGACAATTTGGCAAGTGGTGGGTCCAAGGAATAATAAGCTAAACTTATAGCAAATGCTTCATAACAAATCCCTGTATTTAACAAAAAATGAACAAATATCAACCACACATCACTTATCAACACATTTCAATCTTTTAACAATTATTCACCATTAAGATTATAAACTCACAATATTGACAACCAGATCATTCCCAGGAAAGAGGGCGTCTTCCGTATAAACGACGTGCAATTAAATAACTCCTATTCTCGATAGAACTTCTAGACATTGTTAATAATGCTAACTAGTCTAGTAATATCATATCAAATAATGTAAGTTACTGTGTTGTAACAATCATCGATTTAATAATATAAAATACTCTGCAGATGTTACTGTAACAATTATTGAGTTATAATACTGTGCAACTGTTACTTTATCAATTATTGAATCAATAATATGAAATGCTATGCAATCCCGTGTGTTACTGTGGAATACTGCGTGCTACTGTGGAATAACGCGTGCTACTACGGAATAACGCGTGCTATTGTTCTTTTATTACCGGGTATTTCAATAGTTTTAGGTGATAATACCGCTGACAAAAAAATAATACTATCACTTTTCGTGTTTGACAATTAATCGTTATGGGGCCCACCAATGATTTGTTATTTTGGCACCATCGTACTTTACCGAATATATATTCCTCGGCAGAAAGAATATTCTCCGACATACTGTTTATCTGATAATTTACATATATCACCTTTAACTATAATATTTTATCAATTAAACACTTTACTGTTTAGAATAATAATCATAAAGAAAAATAAACTTTTATTTCATAAAAGTCGAGGTTTTACAATCTCCCCTCCTTATAAAATTTTGTCCTCGAAATTGACGTACGTACCTTGCATTTTGAAGATGTGAGGATACCTTGCTTTCATTTTAGATTCTAACTCCCAGGTTATTTCCTCTGTAGCATGGTTCCTCCATAAAACTTTAACTTGAGGTATAACCTTTAAGCATAGAATATATTCCTTCTTATCCAAGATCTTGACAAGTACTTTCCCATACGTTAAAAACTCTGTTATCTTGTCTGGTTCTAATTCAATGATATGGTTTGGGTCTTTCACATATTTACGTAACATGAATATGTGAAAAATATTATGAACACGAGACATGCTTGGCGGTAGGGCGAGTCTGTAAGTCATAGTTCCTACTCGGTTAAGGATTTCAAATGAACCAATAAATCGAGGGTTGAGCTTTTCTTTCTTTTCAAATCTTGTAACTCCTTTCTATGGAGCAACACATAAAAATACATGGGTTCCGACATTGAATTCCTTGTCCCTTAGATGAAGATCAGCATAACTTTTTTGTCGATCTTGTGTTGTTTGTATACATTGCCGGATCGTTTGAATCTTTTCTGCAGTCATACGTACCAACTCTGGTCTCAATAATTTTGCCTTGCCTACTTCATCCCAATATGCTGGAGAATGACACCTTCGTCCATACAACGCCTCGAAGGGAGCCATGCCTATACTTGCTTGATAACTGTTGTTGTAGGAGAATTCCACCAATGGTAAGTATTTGTCCCAATTTTCTTTGAAGTCTAGTACGTAGAGTCTCAACAGTTCTTCGAGAGTTTGAATGGTCCTTTCCAATTGGCTGTCCGTTTAGGGATGATATGCAGAACTGAATCGTAATTCAGTGCTCATAGCTTTCTGCAAGCTAACCCAAAATTGTGAAGTAAATCTAGGGTTTTGATCAGAAACTATGGATAGTGGCATACCATACAATCTTATAATTTCACTTATATACATCTTAACAAGACGCTCAAGTGAATAATTTTCTCGTATAGGCAAGAAATGAGCAGATTTGGTCAATCTATCTATAATGACCCAAATTGCGTTTAAGCCTTGAGAAACCTTGGGAAGACCCGTTACGAAATACATATTGATGTGTTCCCACTTCCATTCTGAAATCTCAAGTGGTTACAATGGACCCCTTGGTACTTGATACTCTGCCTTGACACCTTGACAAGTTAAACACCTTGAGATAAACTCTGCAATCTTTCTCTTCATATTATTCTACCAAAATGTATGTCGAAGATCACGATACATTTTGGTATTTTCAAGCTGGATTGCGAACGATGTATTGTATGCCTCCATCGTGATTTTATATTTCAAATCAAGGTCGTTAGGAACACAAAGTCTAGAGTTGACTTGAAGTATCCCTTCTTCGTCAATTCTTGTTTTTGAAATAGCACCTTTTTGTACTTTTTTCTTCATATTCACCAGCTCTGTGTCTATAGCTTGAGCAGCTTTAACTTTGTTGATTAAAGTCAGTTTTACTCGTACATATGCAATCTTCATGTGAGTCCCTGAAGTCTTTAACTCTATCTCCATCCTTTGTAAGTCATGCAAAATGGGTTCTTGCATTGTCAGTATTGCATTTGTGCTTGCATGTGATCTTCTACTCAATGCGTTAGCTACCACGCTCGCCTTCTAGGATGGTATTAAATGGTATGGTCGTAATCCTTTAACAGCTCGAGCCATCGTCGTTGTCGCATGTTGAGTTCCTTCTAAGTGAAGAAATATTTGAGGCTTTTATGATCTGTATAAATTTTCACTTTCTCCCCATACAAGTAGTGTCTCCAGATCTTCAACGCGAAAATGACCGTTACCAACTCTAAATCATGAGTAGGATAATTCTTCTCATATTCCTTGAGTTGTCGAGAGGCATAAGCTATAACTTTTCCATGTTGCATGAGAATGCAACCTAGATCTTTGCCTGAAGCATCGCTGTAGATGACAAATCGTCCCGATCCTTATGGTATTGTGACGCCCCCAAATCTCTACACTTCCCTGTAGCAGATCTGGTGCTCACGTGAAACTAAATAACTATAAATATTCAATAAAATATGACTTCTATCTATCCAAGGTTCATAGTATCCCATAACAGGTACTAGTTCCGGCCAGAACGTTGTTTGTGTTTGGATACCCTCACTTGGATATATAGATTCATATCTAATGAATACCTCTTTCATATTTATATTCCCTATCTATCTGACATTCACAGTATTAATGATAAGATTGTCCATAGAACTGAGGGGCGCATTCCGGTAAAGATGACACCTTACCGGCGCTCATTAAGTGTAACCTCAGAGCTTATAGGACTTTCAATATCATTTAGATACCCTCATTCAGATGTATAGTTCGTATAGATACTGTATTTAACTTAGTACAACTATTCTAAATAACTTAAAGATCAGAGTATAACGCATTCAATAAAATAAAAGATGATAATATATTACAAATTATAAGATTCGATTACATCATTTACAGTACTAAGTTATTACAACAAAAGCCTTTAAAAGACTTAAAGTATTTCAAAACAGAAATTTAAACTAATAAACATGGCTTTTCCCCTTATCAGTACCAGACGTGTCGGGATTACTATTTTTAACTGCAAAAGAAGATATGTGCAAGAATGAGCTACAAATGCTCAGCAAGTTCATTTAAAAATGTAAACACATTGTGTTTGATTTAAACGATGTCAGATGATGTATAACTGATAACTGAGGGTTCTGTACTTGAACCATATATTTCAATTTGTTCTGTCAGTCTTCAATGACTTAGAACCTTTTGAGTTCGGATATCTGGTAGGGGATCAGCCTAACCAATATCCTAGGAGTATGCAAATCGTCCTACCATTTTGGTCAATTCATTTAATTGACAATTTAAACCTTATTTGAAGGTTTGTCGGACCACCTTCCATCCACGGTGTCCCTTTTACTCAGTATAGATATCGTACCAAAACAATTTGGTTTGACACAATAAATTTAAGCTCAAACAATCAATAAATGATTCATTTCTTAAGTTATGCTGAACAAATAGCAATAACTTCATAATAATTGATAGCAAGACATAAAAGAATTGCTTAAAGGTAACAAGGTTCGGAGACTTGCCTTAACGTAGTTTCGATAAAATTTAAGACAGTTGGTCAACGTACGTAGTCTACGTGTACCAATAATAAGCGTTAACACGTATATAAACATGTATTACGTTAATCTAGACAAGTTTCATTAAGGTTCGACGTTGATTCGGTATCTCGGTCGCGTCCTAAATCGATTAAACACATAGATTGTTCGATAAAACTTTATTTGGAAGCTTAATTATTAGTCTAAATAATTTATTTATTATTTATAATATTTTTAGAAGCTTGATATTATTTTTAAATAATTTTTAGAAGCTTAGAATTATTTTTAAATAATTTTACAAACTTAGGAATATTTTTAAATGATTTAATTATCATTTAGAATATTTTTAAAACATTTAATATATTATTTAAATGATTTATTTATCATTTAGAATATTTTTAGATATTTAAAATATTATTTAAATAATTTATTTTATCATTGATAATATTTTTAGAATTTATTTTATCATTAAAATAATTTATTTATTACTTATAATAATTTTTAAACCTTAATTTAATATTTAAATGATTTAATTATCATTTATAACATTTTTAAATACTTAATATATTATTTAAATGATTTATTTATCATTAATAATATTTAAATATTTACTATTTTATTTAATTATTATATATAATAATTTTATTTACCTTAATATCATTTTTAAATAATTAATATAATTATTAAATGATTTATAATTATTTATTATTTTATAATTTATTTAATTAATTTTTATTTAAAAATCTGTCGCTAACGGGCTTTAGCGACAGTCTGCATACGTTTAAAGGTTTCTGGGTTTGGCTATGCATTTCGTCGCTAAAGGTGTTCTTCATGAAGAACACCTGGTCAATGTCCAACAGTGACTTTTGACCTCAAATTAATCTCAGCTCGTTCATTGTTTGTGTTTGATTTTGGTTGTTGTTATAGCCAACATGGCAGTGTATAACGACATGTTAAATTTCATCTCAAATTATATCATATCATGCTCTAAAAATCATGGTCAAACTACCTGGTTCGTAACTGTTCTTGAGTTTCTGGGTTACCCAGAAACTTAGTCAGTCGTAACGGTCAACGTGGTTTGACCATTAATAACTTTGATTCTGTGTTTGCTAAATGTGTTTTGATGCTTCAAGATTGTAGTTTTCATATCAAAGAACATGTTTAAATCTAGAAACAACATATTAAATATCATCTAGGCATGATCTGGGTTGCTTACTTTCTTGTCAGGAAACTATCAGAACCTTCAAACGATTTCTGGGTTACCCATAAATCAGTTTGCATGGTCGGTCAATGGGTTTTGACCGTTAATAACTTTCATCCTAGAGATAATTTATCCATTCTATAAGCCGGATCTTAAAGCTAACATGGCATACTACTGATTCATGCTTTAAAACACATCAAACAAACATTTTAAGTCGATCAAAAGCTCTGACAAAGTAGCTTGTCAGACTGTTCTTGACTGCTAAAAATAGTTTGCTATTTTGGCTTAATTTTCATATCTAGATGCTATGTAAACGTGATTTAACAGCCCAGATCACTTAATTACATGTTAATAAGTATTCCTAAACACTAAAACATAACATCAAATTCAAGCTTAAAGATCTAGCAACAAAATAGGGTTTATGCACCTTTTTCTTCAAATTTTGATTTCTGATCTTTGCTACTGATCTTGTGATTGCAGAAGCTTGTTATGGCTAGTAATATAAGTGTTTAGGTTTTATAAATTCGTAGGTTAAATGACCAGCTTGATGTTCTATTTATAGCAACTTCCAAATTAGAGTTTTTAGGTCATTTCTCACATTCTTGCCTCCACAAATATCTACCCCTTAACTTGTGCTGCTTGTGATCTGGTATAATTCGCCTACTTGAGCTAGATATTTATAAATATCTGATTTTGTGTTCTTATCTTCTTTTGATTGGTTTAAAATTTTATTTTTAATTTATTTACTTACTAATTAAACCTAGATATTTGCTAATCATGATTATGATGTTAATTTAGGTTTAGTAATACCTTAATTAGGCTTATATATCATAATTAAGGTTTTACATTTCATAAATTAGGGTTTAGATAACCTAATTAGAATTAGGGTTTCATAATTAGGGTTTAGGATTTCTAATTCCACAATTAGGGTTTTAATCTTTCGTTTAGGGTTTAATTTAATCTTAATGATTCATAATTAATATTATGATTCATTATTTAGAATCTAATTATATCAATTAAGATTCTAGTATTGCAATTAGGGTTTTAATTGATCAATTCAGACAATTATTACCAATTAGGGTTTTCAAATTAGGGTTTCTATTTCAGTTTAACATTTTAACCCTAATTAACTTATTCTTGATTTTTATCAGTTAATATAATATTATATTAATGTCGAAGCACGACAAAGCACTTCGTCATTTTCAAGCGCGACACAGCAGCTTACAAAAATAATTTGCCAAGACACTTCTCGGTGAATTCGCCAGAAGCACGACAAATCATTTTGTCCGATTAAGCACGACACAGCTGTTTGGCGAAAAAATTTTATTTGACCTAATTGTTTAATAAAATACACAATCACATCATACAAAGTCAGATCATGAAAATTCATTTATTAAACACATAATTTACATATACAAATATTATTAGGGTTCAGAATATTACAGGTATTGCCAAAACAGGTGTTGAAATGAGTCTTCTTTTGAGTTCTTGAAAACCCTTCTCACATTCTTCTCTTCATTTGCATTTTGTACTTTTCCGAGTCAGCTGAGTTAATGGAATGGCAATTCGAGAGAATCCTTCTACGAACCTCCGATAATAACCAGCTAAGCTCAGAAAGCTTTATACTTCAGTTACTGACTTAGGTGGTTCCCAATTTAATACCGCTTCAATCTTCGTCAGGTCAACTGATATTCTTTGTTTAGAGATCACGTGTCCAAGGAATGCTACCTCTTCAAGCCAGAACTCGCATTTCTTCAACTTGGCATATAACTTATTTTCACGAAGCTTTTGGAGTATCAGCCTCAAGTGTCGCTTATGATCTTCACGACTTTTGGAGTATATGAGGATGTCATCAATAAAGACAACCACAAAATGATCTAAATATTCCTTAAATATTAGGTTCATCATATTCATGAAGGCATCAGGAGCATTAGTTAATCCGAAAGACATGACTAGGAATTCATAATGCCCGTATCGAGTTTTGAAGGCAGTTTTTGGAATGTCATCAGCTTTAATCTTTAACTGATGATATCCAGAACGGAGATCAATCTTTGAAAAGAATTAAGCACCTTGCAACTGGTCAAATAGGTTATCAATACAAGGTAACGGGTACATGTTTTTGATGGTGACATGGTTCAACTCCCGATAGTCAATGTAGAGTCTCAAACTCCCATCTTTCTTCTTTACGAATAAAATAGGAGCACCCCAAGGCAATGTACTTGGATGTATGAAACAGGTGTTTAACAACTCCTGTAGTTGGACTTTTAACTCCTGAAGTTCAATAGGAGCCATTCGATATGGGGTCTTGGAAATGTGTTTTGTACTAAGTTTAAGGTCAATACAAAATTCGATTTCACGGTCTAGGGGTAGGCCAGGAAGTTCTTCGAAAAATACGTCATGGAACTTATTAACAACGAAAATATCATTCAAATCTGACGTACTTTTGTTTTAATTAGTTACATGGGCTAAGAAAGCTTGACATCTGTTTTTTAATAAACGAATGACTTTGTGACTAGAAATGACAGTTATTGATTTCAACGGTTTGGTTGCTTAAATTCGCATAACAGGTCGATTAGGAATATGAAAACTAATGACCTTACGAAAACAATCAATTTTAGTATGATGAGTATGTTAGAGTTTATGCCCTAGAGGCCAATTCTTTGATGTAATTGCTTAACATTTCTTTTGATATTTGATTGAATAAATGAATTATTTTATTATGGTTTCATTTACTGTATTATATAAATGTTAGCATAATAAAAGTCCTTAAAATAATGATACAAATTATATAGCTTCAAGTATGTGACTTGAACATGAGATTATATAATTACAATTAGTATCATTACTCTTAAATGTCCCTAGTCGAGTATCATTATTAATAGGACAACAATGATACATTGAGACTAGTATGTGGATTGACTGATGGCTAAATCTCATTGGTCATTAATATATGAGATATTGAGTCAATGCATAGGTACATATTAGATAACAATGTACTCGACAGACCCACCATGAGAATTCTACGTGGAGCATTATGCAAAGTGTCATAACAAATTCTCATAGTGACAATGATGTAATGGTCCTCCGACCTGAAATCACTATATTACTACACGGGAATTTATGTACTTTGATATCATCAAATGTCACCTTTAATAGGGTGGACAATAAAGGTGATTATTAGGTACATCATGAATCGTGTGAGAAATATGAGTGATCTAGATGGAATTTAACCCTCCTATATATTAGGGGTGATATCCATAGGCCTCTTGATTGAGTAGGACTATGAAATGCATGGCCATGCTCAAATAGTGATTTGTTTGATATAGTCTACTCATTAATCAAGAAAACTCAGATTAAATTATGAAGAGTATAACACATTCCATAGCTCAAGTTTAATCTAGGATGTCAAGGTTAAAAGGATTAAATTACATTGAAACATTGGTCACGAAAAGGTTGCATCGAATCACCGATCTTATTATTACTTGGGTAGCAGTGATGCATTACTAGATGCCACTCACTGTTTATAATTTTATAATATGATTTTAAAATTATTGCCAATATAATAATAACCTATAGGGTCACACACTTATAACGTAATTAAAAGAGATTAATTTAAATTGTAAGGATTTAAATATGTCAATATGATTGATAGTATTTAAATTACGAATTTAAATTAACTGGATAATTTGTATATATGTATATTAATTAAGTAAAACTTAATTAAAATATAATATATATAAATTCGGATTTTACTTTTCTAATAGGATTAGGGTTTTGTTTAATTCCTTTTTGAAAGTTATATATATCTGATATATCAGCTGTCTTGTTTACGTGAGACCAAAAAGAAAACAAAACCCTAGTCATTTTAAAAAAGAGAGTTGAGAGAAAATACTTTAGTAAAATCCAGATCTTGGCGGCTAGTACCAAAATCTCTTTGTTGTAGATCGTTTGACGATTCGCGGGGCGTTCGTGTGGATACCCTAGAGACGCAGTTCCGTTGGATTGCGTTGGAGATTCGAAGTTGTTCCAGAGTCTTCCTTCATCTTCATTCAAGCTCGGATAATCGGTAACACAATCTAAACCTGTGAATTAATATGCTTTCGCATGGATCCTGTTTTAGGGTTTTCGAAAAAAAATTTTAAATTTTAAATTCTGCTGCTTTTATGTGTCGAAAATCCTACAGAGTAGTTAACCAATCAATTCCTAAAATCACATCAAATTCATGCATGTCCAAGAAGATAAGATCAACAAGTAATGTGAGGGTGCCGATTTGAATAAAACAAGATTTATAGACCGTAGATGTAACGAATGTTTGTCCTAAAGATGTTTCAACAGATATGTCAAAATCTAATTTTTCAGGATTCAAGTTCAGATGTTGAGTACATATAAGTGAAATAAAAGAGTGGGTAGAGCTAATATCTAATAAGGCATAAACTTCACAAGAGTTAATAAGTAGTTTACCTGTGATAACTTCGTTCGGGTTCCGTACTTTTTGGGATTGAAAGTAGTATGCACACAAGCCAATCATATTTGATATAATGTAGCATATACTTTGTAATCTTATTCGTTTGTTAAAAGCATTTTACTTTATCTACATGGTGCTGTTATATTAAATGTGATAAACTCATAGTTTTGAGCAATGCTTTTAGAATTATAATGGTGATCATGCTAATGAGATCTAAATTCAAGATAGCTTACAAACTAAAATCATTCCTAATCGATGGATTACTAAAAAGGGGATTAGTGAATCCGGATAGATTAGTACATACGTTGCTTGCTCTTATGAAGAGGATGATTGATCTCATAATCATTTGTGTTGAGACACTAAAGCAAGTATGTAGGTGCTTATTAGAGAATAAGTTCACTGAACATGGCTCACTAAGGAATACCTAATAGCGTTTTACTCGCCTGTCAATAAAAATTCCTCTAGTGATAGTAGTACAGTGATCCTTGGACTTGAGATCATCATAGTATCTTGTGTATGATGAGTTATACTTTGACATGTCCCTTAAGACCTTTAGGGTATATCAAAGGGTATGATTGGGTATAATAAGTTATATATGGAGATATGTGAATGATCAACAAAGAATCTACCACTTCTAGTAAAAGGAGAGAATGTCTTATGCGATTCGATAAATGATGACTCAGAAGTCTTTGGCCAAAGCAGAATGAAATTAGAAAGGAGTTTCTAATTTGCATTACCAGAGTTGTTCATTTGAAAATCGAAATGCATATAATTAAATAAAATGAGACTTGACAGTAATTCCATATCTTATATTTAATTGGGACATTGTATGGTAGAAGGATTGAATTGTACGGTAACTATGCATTGAAAGGTTCTTTTGTGATTAATGTTGAAATCTATATTATCTGAAAAGTCGTTGATCGCTAAGGGGGCTTCCCTTATTGTAGAATAAATATTATTTATTTAAATAAATTAAATTGTTTAATTTATTTATTTAAATAAGATTAGAATTGTTCTAATTGATTTATTCACAACCGGTTTAATATGGAGAACCTAAAGGGTCACACCGCAAAAGAAAAATATTTGTTTAAGAAGTAAATGACATAATTGTAATAATAAGTTAAGTGTATTTAATTTAATCTATGGAGAGAGAATAAATTAAGTAGCTTAATATTTATTATTTAATATTTTGGAAATATTAAATATAAATTAATAAGAAGAGTCTTATTATTATTATTACCATTACTATTATTTAATTCCTAATAGGGATTAGGAATTAATTAATAGAAGTACTCTCTCATGCATTCCTAATTGGATTAGGAGTATAATTAATTAAAGAAGTTTAATTAGAATATAAACTCTAATCCTAAATAGTTTAGGGAAGGGTTTTCTTACATCTATAAAGAAGAGATGTCTTATCATAGATGGGGTTACACACCCTTCCATAAGAATTGGAGAGAGGGAGTACTTGTAATTTTTATAGAGATAGAAACTAGGGTTTTGTCAACACCCATCTTCTTGAACAACTATTATTCCTTGGTGGATCACCTCTAGAGGCCAAACACTTGGGTGGCTAATGTTGATCAAAAGAAGGAATTTAATCGGTGGAATTCAAGGAGAACATGAAAGAATTGGAGGTGAACACAACCTGAGGAAGCTTTGATCTACGAGTGTATAATTCTATATCTCTATCTCTTTCGTTTAATTGATAATTGATCACAAGGATGATCATGGTGATGGTTTGTATGAAAAATTTTAAAATCCGTTTTATTGCGCTTCCGCACTATTTATGTAATTTGATTACATGTTCGCGCTATATACAAACCTAACAGTGGTATCAGAGCCTAACCTTGTGCTAATTATCAATTATTATGATTCTATGTATGTATGGGTATGCGATTGGATCAATTTTCTTAGCAAAGAAAAAAAAATACGCAGCGCGACCGCGCCGCTTCCAGTTCATTCTGGAGCGCAGTCGCGCCCGAACCCAGAAACTGTTTCTGGGGGTGCAGCGCGGCCGCGCCGCTCCTAGTTCAATTTGGAGCGCGGTCACGCCAGTCTACAGAATTTGAAAATTTTTTTATTTTGATTTTATTGATTTTCAATTAAGATAAAAGGTTTATTTTGAATTGGAATATGATTAAAATTAAAAGTTTTATTTTAACTTGGAATGAGATTCCACGTTAACTAGAACAAAGGAGTTTATTCTATTTTGGAATATGATTCCATGTTTCCTAGAATAAAGGAGTTTATTCACATATGGAATACGATTCCATGTTTCCTTAAAAATAAAGATGTTTATTTTGATAAGTAATAGGATTCAACATATTTTATTTTCCAACAATTTTAAGTTAAAATAAAAAAGTTTGTTTTGAACTTGAAATTGGATTCCATGTTAATTGAAATAAAACAGTTTATTTTGATTTGGAATTTGATTAAAATAAAGTAGTTTATTTTATTCAAAATTGGATAAAATAAAATAAATAAGTTTATTATGATTTAAATTTTGATTAAAATAAAAGAGTTTATTTTTGTTTCAAAATTGGATTTCTAGTAAACTTTTAATTGCCCATTAAATGATATCAATGCATATATGGAATAGTTTTATTATTCATGAGATGAATATTATTTATTGATACATATGGAGATATGTATGATAATAAATAGGGATTGATTATGGACTACTGACCAATGTGTGATTGAATTTTAGTGGATGCTTGAATGAATGAGTTTTTATAAATGGGGTCTGCGTACCTCGTCTTCTCTAGTTTTTCTTGATGTTAATTCTATCTTCCTCCTATGTACCTCCCCTTGACTGCTGATCAAGGTTTCTATTTATTGTAAATAGTTTATGTAATAGGTTTAGTTAGAATTACTTGAAGAATTGGAGACAAAGGAGCAAGGAGCGCTACAAGATCCGTTTGTAATTGAGCTCGGGTTTAAATGTAATAGTTATATTTAAATTTTGTTCTTGCACCTTAGGTTTGACCTTTTAGTTCACTTGGTAGCTCTAGTGAACCAAACTAGAATAAAAGTCCATAATCAATCCGGGTGAAATATAGTATTCTATATGTGCATGCTTACTATGTATATATTATATATTATACAGCATGCTTCGCATATTAAATAATATAACGCGTATTTTATATATATATATATATATATATATATATATATGTGCATGCGCGCTAAACAAGATGAGACAAATAATAACAAACCCCTCAAAGAAATTATATTAAGTCCTAAGCGTTCAAAGATATTTGGAATATCGAACGTCGCTTTCTAGCATGGTAAAGCAATAGAGTATTAAATATTTAATATGAGTTTGTTGTGTTACCACAAGGAAAGTATTAAATATTTAAGATGTTGCATTATCACATTTGATGCTTATTAAGGAATTGAACATTACTGTTTTGTTGTGTCACCACAAGTACGGTGTTTTTCTCTTCACATATATGGAAGTACTAGGTTGGACTTAACTTGGATAATTTTGATTCGGATGTGTCACCACTTGATCAAAATAATCTAAGAGGTAAAATATAAGGAGTTACATAGTGATGTAATTGACAATAGTTGTCTACCTATTTATTTATATATCGTTTGTTGTGTCACCACAAGGTTGTATACATTTGAAATGGGATCCTTATTCTCACTAGCAAATCTTTAATTAGAATTGTCGAACTATATATTGAGGGTAATATAATTTGATAAAAATAGTGAGGTACCAATTTAAAATAAAGACCTAATTTATTTTGGTAATTAATTACGAAATGAATGTATGCTAAAATGTTGTTAAAGTACAAATTCATTTACAGAATTTTACAATGTCTAATTTACTATCACTACGGAGCATATTAGATGCTAATTGACCGGACCAAATTAAAAAGACTGGTTAAAGAATTTGAGAATAGTTCTCAAGGCTGAAAAGCTATCTTATGTCCTTAATATTCCTATCCTTGCAATGGTTGCAGACAATACCTCAGAGGAAGATATTGCTACTTTTAGAAAGTGGCAAGATGATGCACAGTTAGCTCAATGCATCATGCTCGCATCCATGAGTAACGAGCTTCAGCGTTAGCATGAAACTATGGATGCTCCTACTGTACTCCGGCACCTTCAAGGAGTTGAATGGTGAGAAAAGTAGGACTATTAGATATCAGATATCTAAGGAGATTTTTCGATCTAAAATTACCGATGGCACTACAGTACAGACATATGTCCTAAAATGATCAATCTGATTGAACAATTAGGACAACTGGGTTTTAATGGATGGAGAGTTGATCCAAAATTTGATCTTGCAATCACTTCCGGACTCTTTCTCACAAATTATTATGAATTTTCACATGAACAAGCTATATGTCAGCCTGCCTGAGTTGCTTAAACATGTTGAAAACTGTAAAGAGTCACTTTTCAACCAAGAAAGACCAAGTCTTACTGGTAGATGATTCTTCCAGGAAGCGGAAGTGATACAATCCTGATCAGGCTCACATCAAACCTTAATAACTCAACTCAAGTCTAAGGGATTTATCAAGCGATTTTAAATATTTGGCCTGAAGTTTATTCAAAGATGCTTAAAATGGAGTTCAATTCAAGGCCAATTTTAATCAATTCATATGGCAATTTATATTCTAGCAAATTCGCATGTAGGCAACGGACATTCCAATTCTAATCAGCCAATCACACGGGTTTCCTAGCATATTCAGGACTTAACATTTACATATGAAGGACTTAACATATTAGCTTCTTATATCACGTGGGCCACACGATTTCCAAGTAGACAACTAGCTGATTTTGTTCTCCACGGATTAATGGGTTCCTAACAATTAATGGATTTCTAATTCCAAATGGAGGAAGGATTCGGATTTCTAATTCAAATTTGGACGCGGATTTCCTTAATTATTAGGGTATTTTCAGCATGTTTTAGATTCCTAATGTAATTAAAATGTTTGATAAGTAGGATTTAATTTCCTTAATTATTTATTAGTTAGGATTTGGTTTCCAAATTAATTTGGTAAGTTAGGATTTGGTTTTCAAATTAATTTGTTAAGCTAGTATTGTGTTTCCAGTTGATTTTATAATTCGTATTAGGATTAGAATTACTTTTGAGTAGTATAAATAGGGGACATAGATGATGTACTTGATACACTTCAATCAGATTTATTCAATTACAATTATTTGTGAGGTTTTCTCATGTTTTGGTTCTTTGAGAATTTCTAAGTTATTTCTTAGCTTTCTTTGAGATTCAATTTTGACTTATCATACAACAATACATAGTTGTGTGTGGCGTCTTCTACTACATCAATCGTCGATTGTACCGAGATTACCGCTTACATATAAGCGAGGGGTCAAAGTGTCGTTGGTGTCCATTCAACGCAGATCTCCAAGGCGAGCAATTGTACCAAGATTACCGTCTACATATAGGCGAGGGGTTAAGGTGTTGCAAGCTATCCACCGTTCAACTTTGCTAGAAACGATCCGGGCGACGACCATCTCACGCAAGCGTGCCGTGGAGTCTATCAGGAAGAGGGCCAAAGGATCTTCTTAAAAGAAGAACAATTCAAAGAAAGTAAATGAAAAGGCAAAAACAAAGGACAATAAAAAAAGACTGATGTGGATAGCAAAGGAGTTTATTTCCACTGCAATAAGCCTAGATACTAGAAAGGAAACTGTAAGGAGAATCTTACAGAGGCTAACCAGAAGAAGCTTAGTGAAGCTTCGGTTACAAATACAGGTTTGTTCATGATTAAAAATAAATCTTTCTGTAAGTCAAGGTTCTACTTGGGTATTGGATACCGACTGTAGTTCTCACGTATGCAATCCAATGCAGAGACTAACCAGAAGTAGAAAGCTAAACAAAGAGTAAGTAATCTTATGTGTGGGAATGGAGCAAAGGTTACTGCATTAACCATAGGAACTTATAGTTTAGTATTGCCTACAGGCAAGTCTATTAAGTTAATAAGTTGTTATTATGTTCCAGTTCTCATTAGAAATATTAGAACTTTCATTGTTGGACAAGGAAGGTTCTGGTATTATATTTAAGAGCAATTGTTGTTCTATTTATAATGATAATATTTTGTTTGAAACTGGAAGATTACTTGATAGACTTTGTATACTTGACTTACATGAAAAATATTTTGCAAATTGAATAAACTAATAAAAGAAAAGGAGATGGTCATTCAAAGAGTTAAATGTGTGTATTTGATAAAATACAAGTTTGAATCATTTGAAATATTCAAAGAATTCAGAAGTGAAACATATTGACAAAGTATTAAGATTCTTTAATCAGATCAAGGAAGGAATACTTATGCAATGAGTTTCTAGATCATCTAAAAATGGTATTTTCTTATAAAGGACATCTCCTGATACGCAATAATTGATTGGTGTATCTAAAAGGAGAAATTGTACCTTGTTGGACATGGTGCAGTCCATAATGATTTTTACCGATATTCTAATATCCATCTGGGATTATACCCTAGAAACGGCTGATATCTACAAAAATAAGGTAACCTCAAAAATCCGAGCCCAAGACTCCATAAAGGCTATGGGTAGGGAGGATTCCTACTCTTAAGTATGTTAAGATAAGGGGTTGTCCAGCTTATGTGAAAAGGTTTCAAAGATAAGTTTGGGACAAAATCTGACAAGTGCAGATTTGTGGGATATCCTAAAAAAGTTTAGGGTATTATTACTATAATCCTACATGCTGCCTTCTTAGATAAAAGTGTTTATCATTGAAGGAGCTAGTGGGAGGGTAATAGATCTTGAAGGAGTTTAAGAACCACAAAGCACTTTAAGTCGAACCGAGGAACCTGTAGATAGACCTATTGTACTACAACCGAATCGTAAATCTGGAAAAGTACCGGAGGTATGGATTCATCATAGAGGATAATGATGTGGTACGCATCATAGAGGATGATGATCCAGTTATATACGATAAGACTATGAGTAGAAGACACTTAGAGAAATGGCAGATGGCCATGAAATCCGAAAATAGACTCCATGTATGAAAACCAAGCACAAACTCTGGTTACTCCACAAAAGGGCATAGTGCCTAGAGGGTGAATATGGGTCTTTAAGAGAAAGACTGGGGCAAATGGCAAGGTGGAGACCTATAAGACCAGACCTATTTAAAAGGTTTTTCAAGTCAAGGAGTTGACTGTGATAAAACCTTATTACCGGGTAATGCTCAAGTCCATTTGGATTTTACTTGCGATTACAACTTATTATGAAATCTAGCAAATGGATGTGGAGACGTCCTTCCTCCATGAAGACTTGAGGAGAATGTATGTATGATACAACTAGAGGAATATGTTTCAAAGGTTGAAGCAAATCATATATATAAGCTGCAACGATCCATTTATGAATTGAAGCAAGCTTCTCAAAGATGGAACATTCATTTTGATGAGACAATCAAAAAAGTTTGATTTTATCAAAAATGAGAATGAACCTTGTGTGTACAAAAGGGTCAGTGGGAGCGTTGTGACATTCTTGGTATTATATGTTGATATACTACTGATAAGGAATAACACACCAATGCTACAATCAGTAAAGATAAAATTGTCTAAACATTCCTCCATGAATGACGTGGAAGGAACATCCTATAAATTAGGGATATAAATCTATATAGATAGATTTAAAAGGATGTTCGGCTTGACCTAAGGAACGTATATTCATTTGATGCTAAAGGCGTTTAGCATGGCAAACTCCAAAAGAGGTCTCATGATGATGAGCCATGGAGTGTATCTCTCTAAAATTGTCTCCAATTAAAAGAGAGATCGCATGAGTTACTATCATGTATGCAGTGAATATACAAGGCCTGATTTTGATCAGTCATATTCTGGAGAAGATCACTGTAAGACAGTGAAAAACATCTTTAAGTACCTAACCGGTATTGAGGATGTGATTATGATACATGGTGGGTCTGAATTAAAACTAGAGGGCTAAACAAACTTAAGTTTTTCAGACTGACCAAGACGATAACAAATCCACTTTAGGGTAAATAGTTACCTCAAAAGGTGGTGCAGTGAATTGGAAAGGTTCCAAACAGTAAAGAGTTGCTGGTTTAGTGACAAAAACAAAGTATATAGCTGTAAATGAAACTGCAAGTTGATTGTTTGGATGAAAAGTTCATTACAGAACTAGGAATAGTTCCTAAGTCTCATTTTGGATTCAAACAAGTGTTGTGGCACTTTCATTTGATTAGTGGAATCATTGAAAGAGAAAAAGTCACTATAGAGATAGTGAACTCTCGAGAACAACATTGCATATCCATCTACTGAAGCTTTATCCAACAGCAGGATGATCGTCACTTAGAGAAGAAGAGTATTAGATACCATGGCGATTGGCTTTAGTGCAAGTGGGAGATTGAAAGTAGTATGCACACAAGCCAATCATATTTGATATGATGTAGCATATACTTTGTAATCTTATTCGTTTGTTAAAGGCATTTTACTTTATCTATATGGTGTTGTTATATTAAATGTGATAAACCCATAGTTTTGAGCAATGCTTTTAGAATTATGATGGTGATCATGCTAATGAGATCTAAATTCAAGATAGCTTACAAACTAAAATCATTCCTAATCGAGGGTATAATTACATATCTCTATCTCTTTCATTTAATTGATAATTGATCACAAAGATGACCATGATGGTTTATATGAAAAATTTTAAAATCCGTTTTATTGCGCTTCCGCACTATTTATGTAATTTGATTGCATGTTCGCGCTATATACAAACCTAACAGGGATGTCGCGACAAAAGCTCTCCCCTGAACCAAAGACTTTGCCTTGTCCGTGACAGCCTTTGGTGTCATCATTACAGCTGGACTTGATTTTGCTACAGGACAAAATCGAACTATGTGGCCTTCTTTTCCACAACTATAACACGCATGGGATGGATGTGTACAGTTTGGACTGATGTGTCCTTCTTTTCCTCACTTGTAACATCTGACTGGTGGTCTTTCTCCTCCTTTTGAAAGTGGTGCTGGTGCTGATGCCTTTCCATGGTCATTGTTAAATCTTCTCTTCTTGAAGTTGTTTCCACTCGACTCACTTCTTCTGTTATCTGGGCCAGGATTACCAACGAAGTGGTTACTATTTCTGGCATGATGATTTCCTCCTTACTGGTTCTCATTACTCCGACGATTGTTGCCACTGTTACAATAATTATCGTAATTTCTCTCTCGTTGTTGGGTGTTATCTCTTAGTTGTAGTATTTCTTTCTCTCGTTCTACCAATTGACCCTATCCACGATATCCGAATATAGACAAATTTTATGAGAAATAAGATGTTGACGAATTTCAGGTTTCAAATCTAGTAAAAACATTCGCGTCATCCGTTCCTCAGTGTTCACCAAATATGACGCAAATCGAGACAACTCGGCAAACTTGGCTTCGTACTGCGATACGGTTATGGTGTTCTGCTCTAGTTTAATGGATTTTACCTGCTTCATATGGCGAATACTCTCCGAAAAACACTTTTCATTAAACAATTTTTGGAACTCCACCCAATACATCTTGAGTGCCGAGTGATGGGTACGTTTTACGGATTCCCACCAATTTCGCTTCTCCTCGCAACATAAAGGTAGCGAAAAGAACCTTTTGTTCGTCAGCGCAATGTAGTACATCAAATATCTTTGTCATTTGTTTGAGCCATGCCTCTGCCATGAGTGGGTCCGACTTTCTGAGAAATTGAGGTGGTCCTAACTCCTTGAACTGCTTGGCAGTGACCCTTCGTAAATTACCCATGTTTCCACTGGTAATATAAACAATAGTTTCTCTCGCTTGGTTCTGCAAGAATTGCATGAAGTTTCTAAAAAAATCATCATTTATCATGTTATTAGCAATATGATTTTTTGAGTTTGCAGCAATATTATTTGTCGCTTCTTGATTCTCAGCCATATTTACCTCATAGTTCACTTCTTGATTTTCAGATGTCATTCTGAAATGCGGCCACAAAATAAAGATTAGTTTAAAAAAAATTGACATGTCACATCTTGTCCCTACAACTAAACCAACTAATAAATAACAAAATAGCTTAGGTAGGATACACTAACGAAGGATTTTATTCGTCTCTCCCCTCCTAGTTCTAATCCCAGATCTTCACTAGAGATCATATCTTTAAGATCTGATACCAACTGTGATGCCCCTAAAATAGGTCAACAACCCATTTTGAGTCGCCAAAATACATAATACAAAATCCGAATACAAATATAAATTTTCCTATTTACAACTATTAAACTGTTATGCAAAATACGACAACACATATACTGTGAGTTTCAATATAAATATTGTACCGAAACTAGTACAACGATAATCACACCCAACTTAAGTTCTCAATATAATTATTGTCACACTATTTTATAATGTATTGAGATACTTCTACAGTCTCGGACTATCACTTCATTCCCCGAATAGTCCCAGCTATACTCTCATTTCTTGAGAAGGACAATGGAACAAAAATAAAAAGGGTGGGCATAAATAGCCCAGTAAAGAATATCATAACTAAGTTAATGAAGAATAAATTATCTTTAGCCTTCAACAGTGATAAATTAGAGATTTAAAGATAGAATAAGTTTTCAACAACAACTACATCAGAACAAGCAATCCATTAGAAGAGTCAAGTAGATCATAATATTTACTATCTTTTACAATTTAAAAGTTCATCATCAATATTTTATCCCTGTAACACCAATCAACGGTTCCTGTTCAACAGTTTATCTTTGCATTACAGGCCAAAGATAAGATATTCATTTGTAACACTATCAGTCATGATCATGCCAAACACCATTTCATTTTTGCACTATGGGCCAAAGAGAACTTTCACCACAAGTCTTTGCCTATAACACCAAGGTCATAAATATACCAATACACAGTTCCTGGTCATAATCATGCCAATCATCAGTTCATCCTTGCACTACGGTCATAGAGAACTTTTCCCCATAATTTAAGTATAAGGATTATGACAATGATATAAAGGATGAATAGAAATAATAAGATTAAGAATAAATATTAAAGATTTATGAGTTAATATATCCAGAGTCCAAGATTGTCCAAATTGCTAACACGATGACTAAAATGTAGAGTCAAATTCAAGAATGATATTCAAAATTCATAATTCAAAGATAACGATTAAAATTTCAATAGAAAGATTCAGGTAAAATATTAGATGAAGCACAAACTATTAAGCATATTCTACTAATTTAAGAAATTTTTACCATTTAATAATAAGGTTATGAAAATGAATAATAATTCATTTCCATAAATGGAGAAATATGAAAGAAAATGATATCCTTTATGATTATGAAAGAAATGATATCCCTGATGAGTATAAAAAAAATGATACCACTTACGAGTTATGAAGAAAATGACACCTCTTACCTTAGTATGAGACTAGATCTAACTGTTATGAAGGAGAGATAAATTTGAGAAAATCTTGCACTATTTGCAACACTCAGAGTATCCTTATACTCAAAAGAAATACGCACAATATTATAGAAGAAGAATTTTGTGTTTCTGGTGTGAGTTTCATTACTCTACTGAGTAACCCATTTATAGGAGAATGGCAGCGCACCTCGTTTTAAAAAACATTCACGGACGAACAATTAAAAAAATCACGGACGTCTGATTTTTAAAAATAGTAATATAATATTCTAATAAAATAAATAACTTTATATATAATATAAAAATTTTCTGTTTTATTTAGAAAGTTTTCTGTTTTATTACTAATATAATAATAATAATAAAATAAATACTGAACAAAATTTTCTGCCGACGGTTAAACAAATTGGCAAGTGGTGGATACAAGGAATAATAAGCCAAACTTATAGCGAACGCTTCATAACAAATCCCTCTATTTAATAAAAATTGAACAAATATCTACCACATATCACTTATCAATACATTTTTCAATTTTTCAATAATTATTCACTATTAATATGATAGACTCACAATATTGACAACCAGATCATTCCCAAGAAAGAGGGGGTCTTCCGTATAAACGACGCGCAATTAAATAACTCCTTTTCTCGACAGAACTTCTAGACATTGTCAATAATGCTAAAAAGTCTAGTAATATCATATCAAATAATGTAAGTTACTATGTTGTGACAATCATCGATTTAATAATATAAAATACTATGCAGATGTTACTGTAACAATTATTGAGTTAAAATATTGTGTAACTGCTACTTTATCAATTATTGAATCAATAATATGAAATACTGTGCAATCTCGTATGCTACTGTGGAATAATGTGTGCTACTATGGAATAACGCATGCTACTGTTATTTTATTACCGAGTATTTCAATAGTTTCAGGTGATAATACCGTTAACAAAAAAATAATACTATCATTTTCTGTATCCGACAATTAGTCATTATGGGGCCCATCAATGATTTGTTATTTTGGCGCCATCGTACTTTACAGAATATAATATTCTTCGACAGAAAGAATATTCCCCGATAGAAAGAATATTTTCTGACATACTATTTGTCTGATAATTTACATATATCACCTTTAACTATAACATTTTATTAATTAAACATTTTACTGTTTAGAATAATAAACATAAAGAAAAATAAACTTTTATTTCATAAAAGTCGGGGTCTTACAACTAAGGTTAAAGGAACCAAAGCAACTCACTTATATAATATAACTAATTACAATTTGGTCCACTAATATGTCTCATTTCTATTGATATAGAGGCTAAAGATTCAAATTTTATTGACAGCAAGTTATGAAGATAATTTTAGAAAGCAACAATGCAGCATGACGAATATAGTAAGTAATAACCTCTCGCATCTAGATCCAACCCTCCTAGATTAGGATAAATTATTGTAAGAAATTAGGACATTAAAAAATATAAAAAAATAAAAAACCTTATATATTTATATAAATATATATATGTGTATTTTTGTGTGTGTGTGTGTGTGTATATATATATATATATGTGTGTATATATATATATATGTATATATATATATATATATATATATATATATTAGAATTATAGATTACATATTGATTGAAAACGCCATAACCTGTAGAATAACGTTAGGGGTTTTAAATTTGAAATCTCAAATGTGTCTCAAATACATATGTCAATGTTGCATTAATATTTAATAAAAAAAAATAATGTTATATGAAGAATAATGCTATGGGTCTCAAATTTAAATTTTCAAATGTGTCTCAAATACACACATAATCATTTCATTTTTATGTAATGAATGTTAAGGACCCACCATAATGTTTAACAACTAATATAATAAACATATGTATTTGAAATGTAAAAATATGAGACCTCTAGTATTAATTATAATAAATGCTAATTACGGACCCATCATAATATTGAATAAGCAATATAATGATTACATATGTATTTGAGACACATTTATTGTTCAAAAATTTGACACCCTAGCATTACAACTAGTAGACCCTTAATTCCCATATTAAATGTTTGTTTGGCATAGTTGTGCAGTATTTTATGATGAGATAAAACACTTTTATATATAGTTCTTAACAAAAGTGTTTTTATAAGAAAATTAAAATCGTATTTCATTACATAAAGGTATTAATTACAATTTTAAAATATTTGTGTCGTATGAGATTTTATTTAGTTTTAATAATTTAAGGATAATTTTATACTTTGTACTTTTATTAAAAGTTCTTCGGCCAAAAGCACACATTTTCTACTTTAGCTAAAAGTATGTTTGAGTTAAATCTCCACACTTTCAAAATATTTTTAGAGAGTTATCAAATACCAAAATATTTTTATTTTAAGTCAGATGTTCTTTTATTCCGTCCAAAAAATTCCCCCAAACAAGCTTTAAATGTGTTTATTCTCTACCTGAAAATTGATAAGTCCATAAATAAAAATGATATTTTCACAAATTACTTCTCACATGAATAATAATTGAGTCACATACTTATATAAAAGTAATTGAATAAAATATCAATATTTACTTATAAAAATAATAATTCTCTGTCAATATAAAGTGAGTTCACATGCTCGAAAGACCATTATTGTTTATGTTAAAATCCAATGAGATAGCGAGACAAGGGTGATTCCACTTGGAGGGGAAAATCCTCAATATATTGAAGACTCTCCAATAGAGGATAAAAGAGTTCTAATTGTTGTAAGTGCCAATAAATCTTTTCTTTTCTTTTTTCCTTTCTTCTCTTTTTATTTTCTTTTCTTCTATCTTTTTTAACTCTATTATCACATTTTGTTATTTATAATAGAGTATTTGAAGTGGAAAAAATGATTGGTTGATAGCGTATCGACTACGAAAATAAGGTAATCTATTTTTTTTTTATCAAGTTATGCTAATTATATATATTTCATGCATTTGGATGAAAAACATTGTTATATAATTCTCAAAAAAACAAAGAAAAAATGAAATGTAATGTAATTAATTGATAAAAGAGTATTAGTGAATAGTTAAATAATAATTGCTTGTCCATTTTCTTTTTCATCTTTGAAATTTACTGAATTTTGAAGAATAAATATCGACTTTACTAGTTTCCCTTTTTACTTTTTTTTTTTTTTCAAAAAGAAAACTATACTTCTTCTTCCCTAAAATTAGTGAAATTAACTCAAAAGGATGAATTCGCACTTGAATCTCAACGCAATAATTCAATAATTCTCCATATTTTTTGGACAATCCAATCTATCAAAATCAGAATCTAGGTTAGGGCTTCATTTATTGTCTATCAATCGAGAATTTGAGTTTAAATCTAGAAACTGTAGTTGTTCTTCCCCAAAATTAGTGAAATCAATTCAAAAGGATGAATCCGCACTTAAATTCAACGCAATAATTCAATAATTTTCCGTATTTTTGCACAATCCAATCCGTCACAATAAGAATCTAGGTTAGGGTTTCATTTATTTTTTTTGAAGCGAGAATTGGAGTTTAAATCAGATCTCTGCAATTCATATTATACAGTACGGCGAATTTGAAAACTTTAGAAATCGCCGGAAATTGAGCTTCCGGTCTGGAGTTCGGACAAGGAAAGAAAAACTGAATCTAACCGTTAGTTTTTAACCGCTAATCAGTGCCGGTGAAAAACTGAATTTAAGGGTTTTTTTTTTCACACCTATTTTTGCTAAATCTTCTTAAACTTTGTAAGCAGAGTTGGGGTGGACCGGTGGACGTAGATTAGCCACAAAAACATGTTAGATTCTTGTTGAGCGCAAATATTATTAAATACAATAAAAGTCGAATATTTTTCTGTTGCGATATAAATTGTTTTCGTAGTTTTGATATTTTGAGCAATTTGTACAAATATCTGGGTTAAGCGTGTCGTACTAGCTCACTACTCATAAGTTTTGAAAATTAATTGTAACTTGTAAACAATAGTGTTTTACAATTAGTGGTTAAATCTAAATAGGCTCAATTGCATATCTTGTCTAGTCTGGGAGTTCATCTCGTTTGGAGAAATTAATATACGCTTGTGCGTTCTGGGCGGATTATAAACATTAAATTCATCGCAATAAAAATGATCTGATGAATATGGAGCTTATAAGTTTCGTTTGTAAGTTAAATAAGTTACATTCAAATAAACAATATTCTCAAGTGCTATAGAACTCCAAAAACCTCAAAAGCCACAAACCAAAAATGCACTATGTAGGCTTTGTGTATGATGCTTCTCAGTAAAGCCATTTTTGCATTCTTTGGTCCAATTCAATATTAGAGATACATTTTTAATTTTAAACTATAAAGTGAAGAAATTTTAATGTCATTTTTTATATTCTAGTTAGATTGAGTACTATTATCCTGTCAATAGTATATTTTTACTTAGATTTGAAAAATAAAATTATTTTTGAAAATTGTTGTTTTATAAATATATTTTTAATTTTGGAATGGAGAAGGTATTAAAAATTAAGAAAAGGCCAACAATCACAGTAGAATATCATTGTCTGCGAATTGCCAATTTATACACATCTTTACTTTCATACTTCCCACTCAAAGGTAAAAATAAGTAGGCTAAGGCCCTAAAACCTAATAGTTCAAGGTTTAATTTTTGTTACTTACTTTCTTATTGTTTCGTGACTTTTTATTTTTTTTTATTTTTTTATTTTGAGACTTATATTCTCACCTATATATAGAGTGTGAGATTTAGGTACTATTTAGAGTTTACTTGATTTATTGTACTTGTACTCATATTTTTTCAAGGTAGGTTGTTCAAAATAAGAGAGAGAGCGAGCAATGGTTACTCTTTTGTTGTACTGTCATGCCAAGCTACACTAGGAGTTGAATACAGTAAATAAAGACCCAACTCAGATTACTAGTAGTATTTTTGAAATTGACTTGCTATCATCCATCTTTTCACTACTTCCACTTGTATAATTTGCATCCTTGTTATGCTACCTTTTTCATGTCCTATCATGATGTTCTATATGTATTTATCACAAAAACTGAACCCTTTTCTATTTTTATCAACAATGATTTATTAGTGTACATTAGATGAACTTTTAAGCCACTGAATTTGTCAAAAAACTCTATGTGAACATGAAAATTGGACATAAAAATTGGACATTAGTGTATTTAAATTTCACTTATTTGTATTTTGACCCCCAATGGTGGGTAAAAATATAAATAGGTGAAATTCAAATACACTAATGTTTAATTTTCATATCCGTCTAGAAGAGCTCTTGTATTTGTAGTTGATATGAAGAACTTTTTAGAGAACTCCAGTAGCTTGATTACCTTATATAGCAACACATAATTAAGTCTTACTTAACTAGTTTATTCTTATCTTCTTATCACCCCCCCCCCCCCGGTGCACGCAAATTATAGTTTTGAGCATTTCTGTTAGTAACTAAACTTTTATGCTTTTGACATGAGCAAATGCTAATGGTGACAAGAACTAGCTGATGATGTATGTGCAGAACATGTCAACGAGTGAAGTACTAGTGGCATACTTGTCATTTGTTACACGGAATCTGATATAGGATCCCAACATATCTGGTTGGATAAAAATCAGAGAGTACAACCAGAGTTGCAACTTTATAGTTCCACTGTACATTACCCTTTGATATATGTTGTACATATATTATGATTTCGAAATTCCCTGATATATAGGATACAGTTTGACTAGGAAATTATATGGAAAATATTAGGAATTATGATTTATGAATCTCAAACTTAAAAACAAAAACAGACCTATATTATACAGAATCTAGATGTCTGAGACTCTAGATTTCTGATTTGTCATCAAATGCCCTCTCTGTTCCTTGCTAGATATGTACATTTTTACATAAAAATAAAATTTCCTTACACATGAAAGTTATTATCGAATAACAATTCTCTTTGGTCGGCTCTGTCTTGTGCAAAATGTAGTATGTTGACCTGCAATGTTTTTGGGACAAAGTTCTGTTGGATATGTTGGTCTTCTCATTCCTTGCATCATTAAAAGTCGATTCGAATTATTTGATTAAATTGAGTACATGAAATTTGAAATTTAGACGAGAAAATTACGTTTCTTGTTTTGTATATTTCACTATGAAAAGGGATGGAACGAAAGACGGGACATTTTATTTGGAGTACAATGTTTTGTTTTATTTTCTTTTTTTTTTTTTTTTTTTTTTACATTTGACTTTGTATCAAGGTTTCACACTGCCTTCAGTTACACTTCACCGGTTACATTGTCTACTGAACAATCGATTTATTTACAGGGTATACTATAAGGTAAGCAGATGAGATGATGATGCGTCTTTCCTTTATCAATCCGTTGCATACTCAATGCTCCTGAATGAACTGGATTTTCAGCTCCATATAGCAGTGCTTGGTAGCCTTTAAAGGTTCTAATTCAGCGAGTAGCCAGAATTTTCTACAATTGTCTCTGGCAACTTGTTTAAGATTCCAAACTCATCAAACATGCAGAAGCCTACACCAACAGATTGGGCGGAATACATCAACGACGACAACCTCAAACTGGCAATCCCGATCGGACCTTGTTTTCAAGCCAATGTGCCTGAGTGGACTGGCCAACCTCACAAGATTTCTCATGTTGGTGAAATTGAACACGACACTTCAAGGTGGTTAGGTACTAGAATATGGCCCATCCATGACAAAAACTTGTCAGGAACCAAAGTAGCTGTGATAGGAAAAGGGAGGCCTAATTTTTGCCTATGTACCTCCCCTGGATCCCGAGAATGTGTTAAACGCCATGTCGCCGTGAGAAGGACTCTACTGCAGTCAGAGCTTGGGCCCGTTTACTGGAGATGGAGATTCAATGAGATGGGAGACGAGGTATCCAAGCTGTGGACTTCAGAGGAGCAGAAGAAATTTGAATCTCTTGTGAAAATGAATCACACCTCGCAGTTTAAATGCTTTTTGAAGTCTGCTTTGGAGTGTTTGCCATGCCAGTCTAGAGAAACCATAGTGAACTACTACTTCAATGTACATATTCCTAGTCGAATGAGTAGGCAGACAAGATTAGGATGTACAAATATTGACACAGACGATGAAGCCGAAGAGGCCTCTAATCCAAATGGTTCTCAGAAAAGGTATCAAGCTCATAATGTTTCCTCGCACAGTTCCAAAGTTGTGAAGTTTAGTTTCTTAAATGGGTGTCGATGATGCTTCGACCTTCACACCACCTTAGAAGTTCCCAATCCTTTGGTTGAGGCTATGAGTAGTCATATTTTTTCCTTTATTGTGAATTTGTAACAGTTACACAACATACACTCTTGTATCTTAATCATGTTTGTTTAGCACTTGATGATGCTGATTTCCGTTTACCTTCATCACCAAGTATTGGAGTTTTGAAAGTCCTCAAAATAACAAATACACAGAGGGGTTTTCTCTTAATCCACCTCCAATGTTAAAATCAGTAATCAACGTGAGAATATTTTAAGAATATGAGAATGCCTATAATAAGTATCAAAGGCCTCTATGTATTTGTAGTCGAATATTACGCTCCAGCCGTCTTAGGGTTTCCATCATTTATAGTCGGGGCCCATAAGAGATAAGCCCTAATATTAGAGGGATAGATTTGGATCAGAGTCCTTAACTGTTGGAGCCCATTCCGTTTGCATTCACCGTGTTATGTGTCATAGGTACCCGGGGCCAGGTTTGAGCCATTCAGGCCTAACAGCATATTACAAACTTGTATCTTTGGCAAATTCATATGGATGTGAATTCGTCGTTTGGTGGTGTAAATAGAGGAAAACTGAGACCTCCATTAAAAAAGCTTGAAGCTTTCTCATAATATTTCTCTTCTATTTATTATCTTTCTAAACTTCTCTATTCACAAAATAACAACTAGCAAGTAAATAGGAAACGAAATTAACTAATGACTTATTCACTAACCCACTATTCCACTTCTTATATTTTCTACCATTACAACCACTCTACATAAGACTAGGATCGTACTCTTTAACCTATAAATTAAATACATAAATAAATTTCACAGACAATATTTAAATCAAATTTAATATCTATATGTAAAACAACACTAGTTAATTTCTTTTTCAGGTTATTTGAATGTGTTGTCCTTCTGATTTTGTAGCTTGGATGGGATGGTTGCTTCTATCAATTTTATGCGGGTAGGCGGTAGCCATTTTTTACGATTGTTTTAGTCATCGAGTAGGATTCCTGTTGGATATTGGTGAGACTGCAGAGATATTTTTTTCTTTCCATGCGTGGACGTAATACACAAAGACATTAACACACATGTTTGGAACCTAACCTAATCCAAAAACTTAAGCTATTATGCTACGTTTGGATTGGTGGAATATGAGGGAGAATGGAATGACTCATTCCTATAGAATGAAAAAAATTGTGTTTGGTTGTGATTGGAATGAAAAAAATTGTGTTTGATTCCTTGAGGGAGGGAGAGCATATGGAATAATTCATTCCAACTAGAATAGAATGAATCATTCCACTCTTCATTCCATTCCTTCAATCTAAACGTAGCATTAGGTCTTAGGCTCATGCATGTATATAATAATCCTTTACTTTTTCATTATTTCTCCAATATGACTCCAACTCATTTGTGATATCATAACAATCTCCCCTCACAAGTAAGTTCATGGCATCAAGAAACTTCAAGAATTGAATATCTTATCTTCAATCACCGCGACACCAATTCTTGGCTAAAACCCATCGAGAATTCAACATCACACCATCGAGATACTTTTGGAGAAGCACCAACATTTCATCAAGAATTCAACATCATTGCATGTCTTTTGAAGAGGATGTTTGAGATTAATTTTCGAATCCACCACCGCGTCTACTGAAGAGGTTCACCAGCCCGGATCAATTTTTCGTAACTCTGATACCAGTTGTTGAGAAAAAATTAGAGAGCTCGTGTGTTGTGTACACATACACAAGGCATTAACACACATGTTTGAAATTCAAACTGACTCAAAAGCTAGGTCTTGAGCTCATTCATGTATATTAATCTTTCATTTTTTCATTATTTCTTCGATATGGGACTCCAACTCACTTGTGATATCCTAACAGAGGGTAGTTTAAGACTTTGAGCTTGTCTTTCCGGTGAGGATTGAAAGTGTTCTGATGTGGGTTTAACCCCTCTTGAATTGTTATATTGTGCTGCTATTTTATAATTGTGAGAGATATTCACTTGATCTATGGTACTACTGGAGTGTTGGTGCTACCGTGCTAGTGTCTTGATTTCTTCTTTACATTGTGGATTTTTTGCCAAGTGCCAATTTTCGTGCTTGTTTGTGTTGGCATTAGCCATTAGCTCTAAGTTGGTGTTATGTGGTGATTGTCTTGGAAGAAAGAGAATGAAATAACGGTGAAAAAAGAAGAATTATTTTTAAAATTAACCCGTGTCTTGTACGGATTATCAATCTTGTAATAACTAATTTGACATACATGTAATTATGTGCACATTGTAATTAAATATGTAGATATTAAAATACATATCATATGGGTGTAGATATGCAGAAAAAGTCTAGGGTTCGCGGCCTGGCTTTGGTCCAGCCTGGTCAAAGCCTGGCCTAGTTAAGGTTTGGACCGATCAGGTCCGACCTGAAAGGTTAGGAAAAGGCCACTGTTTGGAAGTAAAAGTTCGGCCTAGTTCAATCTGGCCAAAAGCCCAGCTTAGACTGACATGTGGCCTTGGTCTGGCTTAGGCCTAACCTGGTTCGAGGCCTTAGGCCTGGCGTGGTCCGTGATATAAATAATTTTAAGTGTTAGTGGACCGGGCTGGGGTGGCATTTTTTTTTTGATACAATAAATCTCAGTCTATGCTGCACTGGGCTTGGGCATGTCGTATATCATCATGTAAATTAGCACATGCACATTTCCTTACTATTCTACCATTGAAAGTGTTTTATTTCACTTGCAACACACAATGAGTATTGTATTTTCCATCAAAACTACACTAAATCAAATTATTGTTACTTGTTTTGTTCTATAATAATAAGAGTCTCATCTGCTTCTTTTTTTTTGCTAAATTCAAAAAAAATTAAAAAATTAAAAAAAAATGAGACAAAGTTAAAATGAGACAATGTCAATTTATTAATTATTTTATTTATTTCGATGGTAATATAAAATGAGACAATGTTACCAAATTTACCATCAAATTACGTTATCATGACATCTTTCTTAAACTAAATACTCAATAATTAAGGTAAGTATGAAACAAAAATATTCAAATTTATAAATAACATTATTATTTTGCAACAAAAAACTTATATATCTTTTCAACTCTATAAATATCACAAAATACCCATGTAATGATTATAACTTCAACTACGATAGCAAATATTTGGGAGATGACTGAAAAACAGTGAAAAGTCACTTAGATTAGTCTAGCAGACTAGCACCATATGCATTCATCTATAGGCAGTAAGATACATTATCTCAAAGAAACAAAATGTTAAACTAGCACTTTGTTTCACTCATATGGCTCTCTGTGTAAGAGAATCATATATAGTAATACAATAGTTTTAACTAATACATCAATAAGTTTAAAATTTTAATTTTCATTCTTAATTTCTTATAATTATATTTAATTAATATACATCTTTATTAAAATTTTCACTTTTACAAAATTTTATTAGTTTATATATAGTTTTTATTTTAAATATTTAACATTAAAAGTAAAAATATTTTTAAAAAAGGGTTGGGTCGGACCGGTCTGGACCTGACCCTAGGCCTGGCCTAGGCACCAAGCTGGGCCTGGCCTGTCAAGCCCAAAGTTAAGGCTTGGCCTAGCCTGATCAACGGTCAAGGCCTAACAAGCCCCGATCGGACCAGACCAATTCGACCCGTTGTACATGTTTATATAGGTGTAATAAAAAAAACCAAAATGATGGAAGCTTATTATTGACATAATTTTAATTATAATACAATTAGATGGGGAAAAAAATAAAGCGAGATGTCCATCATTGTAATGAGCAATCACATTACAGACACATTGCATTAATATAATCCAAGCCAAACATCCCCAAAATAATTGCGTCAAAATTATAATGTAGAAAAAGACTATGATACCTACTACTATTGTAATAATTACCCGATATTTCACTTTTTTCATGATTTCTCTGTGGAGGAGTTTTGATTGACATTAATCGATGAAGACAGATCTATTCAAATTTGGGTGTGGGGTTATCATGACGACCTCCTCTTCGTTGCTCGTGTTGAAGAACTATGCAAGTCTGTATATTTTTGTCTGTTTTTTAGAAATATATGTTTTCGAGTTTCGAGTTTTAATTTGAAACGGGAGGAGATATCACCTCAACTCTACTGTTTTTGTAATTCGATTCACTTATCAATGAGAATTATTTCCTGTTCTTATTCCAGAGTTTTGTCAAAAAAATGTGAGTATTGTTGTTACAACTAGTTGATTGTGCAATAACCAACTAAATGTTGGGTTACTCCTCGAATCCTATTTAGAAAAGGATTGCTATTTTGGAAAGGAATTTATTTATAATAGGAATTTGGGTGGCAATCGTTAACACTCTAAAATTAAAATCTCACTTTCCACTCTACGAACACAAGATTAGTATAGCAATAGCAAGGGTCGATCCCACAGAGAATAATATTTTCTTATATTTATCCTAATGTTTCTAACAATAACCAAGGATGGGGGTTTTGTAAATTTTCCTAACTAAGATTAACAGAATAAAATTATTATGAATTACCAATGAATTAAAGACTCAGTTCTTCCAGTTCAGTATCACCTTTCCATAGCAATAATATAATCAAGTATAACAGTATTTATCATTCATTGAAACTAATAGCCCTAGATAACAATAAGCTCTGTTACCCGAAACTCCCCTTAGATTATCACTTAATGAAACAAGCTCTTCACAGGATTCTAACCATTATACAACCTAGAACAAGCTCTCTGGATTTAACATAACAACAACATTAAGAATTAGGGAATTAGGCTATTCCAAGCAACAAACACATAAGTTCGGATTGTTTAACTTGTCTTCTGATAATCATACCAATACTCAAAAGCTTGACCACAATCATGTATCACTAACTGCTACTTGTGACTAGGAACAATATCAATTACGTAATACTCTCCCTTAATCTAGCAGATATTATTAGTTAACTAATTTAATCCTGCAGAAACCAAATTAGTTAAGCCAAATAACATTCAACAATTAAAACAGATTATCAATAATGAATTTCATATAAGAAGGAATAAATAGTGTATAGTTAATCAAACCATTAGCTGTAAATAAGGTTCAACATTTCCTTCGAATTGAATAAAAAAAACTAGCCTGGCATAATTCTAATGAACACTCTAATTTATCTAAAGAATATAATAATCTCTCGTCCTCTTTCTGTTTACAAAGTGAAAGTATTTATTGATAAAATCTCTAAACCCTATAAGAATTCAATTCCTATTCTATTTCTAAAAATCCTAGCAGATATATTCAATTTCCATATCAAACTCTAACTTAGTTTCCAAAACAAACTCTACTTTCCTAACCAACTGTAGCTTCCATATCAGATCATAGCTCCTTAAACACGTAATCTGTAACGATTGTAAATATTTTGAATCCTTATAATTAGGGTTTTCGAGTATTATGGGATAAAATGATATCTTAAAGATAATACTGTCTTTTATGTGATTAAAGGTCGATTATTGACCTAATGTATGTGATATGTGATTATGTATATGTGTTGCGGTTTCATAGACGAAATAAAAATTTTCCAAGAAAAACGCTAAAACGCTATTAATAAAATGCAGAAAACGTCTTTTTCGTTTTTTGAATTTTCGAATCACGAGATATTATTTATTTGAAGACGGGAGACGTAATCTCCAATAAAACTGATGAAAGAAATTTCACGGTTTTTGCATATGAGATGAATTAGGAAATCTAACTAGAAGGAAATCGGGTAACCGAATGGCTTCGAAAATGGAAACCCTAATCGATTATATGAAAGGGTAAAATGGACTTTTTACTAACTAAATAAGTTATAATGGCTAACTAGAAAGAAACTAGAAATCGAAACTAAGTTTCGAAGTAACTGAGTCAAGTTGAGCCTAGGGTTTAAAATGACTTGGCTAGGGTTGAGTTAAGGGTTGGTGATGGATTGGCTATGGTTAGCCATAACTTGAGCTCTAGGGTTAAACCCTAGAGACTTAATACCCAAGCAAGGTTTGGTGAAATGAAATTCAAATGCATGTGAGATTAAAGCATAAAAGGATATCAAGCCAAGTGGGGGGGTAAAATAGGGCCATAGTGGTCGGACCAAATGGTGAGTCATTGGCATGACTCACCTTATTTAGACAAGCAATAAATGTTTGGTCCCCTTTCAATTCATTTTAATAACCAAACAAGCCCTTAAGTAATTAATTGGTTCCCTAACCTTGCATGAGTTAACCTAACTCTAGGGAGAAGTTAGGTTAGTTGGTGGGAGACTTAGCTAAGTTAATCTAACACTTAGCTCATTTCATTTATCTTCCATTTCAAGAGTTAAAGAGAAAAAAGAGAGTAAGAGAAAGAAGGAAAAGAAAGAAAGATCAAGATCAAGATCTTGTAAGTTCAAAGAGAGTATAGAGATTCAAGAAGGAAGAAGAACCAAGGGGATCAAAGCTTTGATCATCAAGCTAGGAAGAAGAAAAACAAAAGGTAAGAACAAGAACCCTAAAACTCATCTGCTTCATCCTTTTTCTTTTAAATGCTTTCTAGTTTGTTAGGAAGTGCCTTATTGGTGGATGTTGTTGGTTAATGAAAGATCATTGAAGGATCTTGGTGATATAAGAATGATGGACATTAGAGGACTAATATTTACCTGGTAAATGCATGCTAAGCGAGAACATAGTGTTAATAAAGAACCAAAACCGATAAGATATGAAATAGGTTGTCTAGAAATATCTTTATACATGTGATTTTGTTCTCTAAATATCACACCATGCACTGCAGTCTGCAGATATGATATTATTACTCTCTTCATTTTAGTATTGGATATATATACACATATATATATATATATATATATATATATATATATGAATAACCCATCTTAAAAATTAAAAATAGAATTATAAAATGACATAATATTGTTAATTAATAATTTTATTATGATTTCTTGTATCACATCATCATCACTAATTTTTTTAAATTGTTTGATAAACAAGTTTAAAACCATCGTTTGTATGTTAACTTTTAAAGTCTAAGAAGAATGAAATGTACTCAAAGGACTTATGAAAATATTCCAAGTGGAACGGAATAAAAACGAGCTATAACGAAGTTATGGCGAATTTTTATTAGAAATAGTTAAGTATAAAAACCCTAGCTTGGTACCTTTCAAACTAAGTTAGTGGATAGTTAAATATTTGTGAAAAAGTCTGAAATCATAGGGCATTTAGAGTTCATGAAAAATGTGAGTCGTAGGCTCGAGAACGAACTCATTTCGTCAACGGATGAGCAAGTTATGATATGGTGAAATAAGTGTGACGAGCCCGAAATCTGCAAGTGTAGAAAACACTCGCAGAGTAACCTTTAGATGAAAGCGCGGCAGCGCCAATTATAGAAGTTACGACAAAAGCTCTCCCCTGAACCACAGACTTTGACTTGTCCGTGACCTTTGGTGTCATCATTATAGCTGGACTTGATTTTGTTACAGGACAAAATCGAACTATGTGGCCTTCCTTTCCATAACTATAACACACATGGGATGGCTATGTACAGTTTGGACTGATGTGTCCCTCTTTTTCGCATTTGTAACATCTGACTGGTGGTATTTCTCCTCCTCTTAAAGTTGGTGTTGGTGCTAGTGCTGATGTCTTTTCATGGTCATTATTGAATCTTCTCTTCTTGAAGTTGTTTCTATTTGACTCACTTCTTCTGTTATCTGGGTCAGGATTACCACCGAAGTGGTTATCATTTCTGGCATAATGATTTCCTCCTTGCTGGTTCTCATTACTCTGACGATTGTTGCCACTGTTACGATAATTATCGTAATTTCTGTCTCGTTGTTGGGTGTTGTCTCTTGGTTGTAGTATTTCTTTCTCTCGTTCTACCAATTGAGCCCTATCCACGATATCCGAATATAGACAAATTTTATGAGAAATAAGATGTTGAAAAATTTTAGGTTTCAAACCTCGTAAAAACATTCACGTCATCCGTTCCTCAGTGTCCACCAAATAGGACGTAAATCGAGACAACTCGGCAAACTTGGCTTCGTATTGTGATACGGTCAAGTTGTTTTGCTCCAGTTTGATGAGTTTTACCTCCTTCATATGGCGAATACTCTCTGAGAAATACTTTTCGTTAAATAATTCTTGGAACTCCACCCAAGACATCTCGAGTGCCGAGTGATGGGTACGTTTTACGGATTCCCACCACTGATCCGCTTCTCCTCACAACACAAAGGCAGCAGGAGCATTAATTAATCCGAAAGACATGACTAGGAATTTATAATGCCCGTATCGAGTTCTGAAGGCAGTTTTTAGAATGTCATCAGCTTTAATCTTTAACTGATGATATCCAAAACGGAGATCGATCTTTGAAAAGAATTGAGCACCTTGCAACTGGTCAAACAGGTCATCAATACGAGGTAACGGGTACCTGTTTTTTATGGTGACATGGTTCAACTCCCGATAGTCAATACAGAGTCTCATACTTCCATCTTTCTTCTTTACGAATAAAATAGGAGCACCCTAAAGCGATGTACTCGGACGTATGAAATCGGTGTCTAACAACTCCTATAGTTGGACTTTTAACTCCTGAAGTTCAATAGGAGCCATTCGATATAGGGTCTTGGAAATAGGTTTTGTACCAGGTTCAAGGTTGATACAAAATTCAATTTCACGGTCTCGGGGTAGGCTAGGAAGTTTTTCGAAAAATACGTCAGGGAACTTATTAACAACGGAAATATCATTCAAATCTGGTGTACTTTTGTTTAAATCAGTTACATGGGCTAAGAAAGCTTGACATCCATTTTTCAATAAACGAACATCTTTGTGACTAGAAATGATAGTTATTGATTTCAACGGTTTGGTTGCTTGAATTCGCATAACAGGTTGATTAGAAATATGAAAACTAATGACCTTACGAAAGCAATCAATTTTAGCATGATGAGTAGTTAATCAATTAATTCCTAAAATCACATCAAATTCATGCATGTCTAAGGAGATAAGATTAACAGGTAATGTGAGGGTGCCAATATGAACAAAACAAGATTTATAGACTGTAGATGTAATGAATATTTGTCCTAATGATGTTTCAACAGATAAGTCAAAATCTAATTTCTCAGTATTCAAGTTCAGACGTTGAGCACATATAGCTGAAATAAAAGAGTGGGTAGAGCCAGTATCTAATAAGGCATAAACTTCATAAGAGTTAATAAGTAGTTTACCCGTGATAACTTCGTCGGGATTTTGCACTTTTTGGAATGTCATGACAAAAGCTCTCCCCTGAACCACAGACTTTAACTTGTTCGTGATAACCTTTGGTGTCATCATTACAGCTGAACTTGATTTTGCTACAAGACAAAATCGAACTATGTGGCCTTCATTTCCACAACTACAACACATATGGGATGGTTATGTACAGTTTGGACTGATGTGTCCCTCTTTTCTGCATTTGTAACATCTGACCGGTGGTCTTTCTCCTCCTCTTGAAACTAGTGTTGGTGTTGGTTGAATCTTCTCTTCTTGAAGTTGATTCCACTCGACTCACTTCTTCTGTTATTTGAGCCAAGATTACCACCAAAGTGGTTATCATTTCTGACATGATGATTTCCTCCTTGCTGGTTCTCATTACTCCGATGATTGTTGCCACTATTACGATAATTATCGTAATTTTTGTCTCGTTGTTGGGTATTGTCTCTTAGTTGTAGTATTTCTTTCTCTCGTTCTACCAATTGAGCCCTATACACGATATCCAAATATAGACAAATTTTATAAGAAATAAGATGTTAATTAATTTTAGGTTTCAAACTTCGTAAAAACATTCGCGTCATCCATTCCTCAGTGTCCACCAAATGGGACACAAATCGAGACAGCTCGGCAAACTTGGCTTCGTACTGCGATACGCTCATGTTGTTCTGCTCCAGTTTGATGAATTTCACCTCCTTCATATGGCGAATACTCTCTGAAAAATACTTTATGTTAAATAATTCTTGGAACTCCACCCAAAACATCTCGAGTGCCGAGTGATGGGTACGTTTTACGGATTCTCACCAATGATCCGCTTCTCCTCGTAGCATAAAGGTAGCAAAATGAACCTTTTGTTCGTCAGCGTAATGTAGTACATCAAATATCTTTGTCACTTGTTTGAGCCACGCTTTTGTCTTGAGTGGGTCCGGATTTCTTAGAAATTCAGGTGGTACTAACTCCTTGAACTGTTTGGCAGTGACCCTTCATAAAGTACCCGTGTTTCCACCGGTATTATAAGCAGTAGTTTCTCTCGCTTGGTTCTACAAGAATTGCATGAAGTTTCTAAAAAAATCATCATTCATCATGTTGTTAGCAGCACGATTTTATGAGTTTGCAGTAATATTATTTGTCGCTTCTTGATTCTCAGCTATATTTGCCTCATAGTTCACTTCTTGATTTTCAGATGCCATTTTGAAATGCGGCCACAAAACAAAGATTAGTTTAAAGAAATTGACATGTCACATCTTGTCCCTACAACCAAACCAACTAATAAATAACAAAATAGCTTAGGTAGGATACACTAGCGAAGGATTTTACATTTTTACTTGTCTCTCCCCTCCTAATTCTAATCCCAGATCTCCACCAAAGATCATATCCCTAATCTCTGATACCAACTATGACGTCCCCAAAATAGGTGCACACAACCCATTTTGATTTGCCAAAATACATAATACAAAATCCGAATACAAATATAAATTTTCCTATTTACAACTATTAAATTGTCGTACAAAATACGACAACACATATACTGTGAGTTTCAATACAAATATTGTACCGAAACTAGTACAACGATAATCACACCCAACTTAAGTTCTCAATACAATTATTGTCACACTATTTTATAATGTATTGAGATACTTCTACAGTCTCAGACCATCACTCCATTCTCTGGCTAGTCCCAGCTACACTCTCATTTCCTGAGAAGGATAATGGAATAAAAATGAAATGGGTGAGCACAAATAGCCCAGTAAAGAATATCATAACTAAGATAATGAAGAATAAATTATCTTTAGCCTTCAACAGTGATAAATCAGAGACTTAAAGATAGAATAAGTTTTCAGCAACAACTGCAGCGAAACAAGCAATCCATTAGAAGAGTCAAGTAGATCATAATATCTACTATCTTCTATAATTTAAAATTTCATTCTCAATATTTTATCCCTATAACACCAATCAACAGTTCATGTTCAACAGTTTATCTTTGCACTACAGGCCAAAGATATTCATTTGTAACACCATCGATCTGTTCATGTCAAACATCGGTCCATCTTTGCACTATGGGTCAAAGAGAACTTTCACCACAAGGCTTTGCCTGTAACACCAAGGTCATGAATATACCAATACACAGTTCGTGGTCATAATCATGACAATCACCCATTTATCCTTACACTACAGCCAAAGAGAACTTTTCACCACAATTTAAGTCTGAGGATTATGACAATAATATAAAAGATGAATAGAAACAATAAGATCAAGAATAAATATTAAAGATTTATGAGTTAATATATCCCGAGTCCAAGATTATCCAAATTGCCAACACGATGACCAAAATGTGGAGTCAAATTCAAGAATGATATTCAAGATTCGGAATTCAAAGATAACGATTAAAATTTCAATAGAAAGATTCAAGTAAAAATATTAGATGAAACACAGACTATTAAGGATATTCTACTAATTTCAGGAATTTTTACCATTTAATAATAAGGTTATGGAAACGAATAATAATTCCTTACCATAAATGGAGAAATATAAAAAAAAATGATATCCTTTATGATTATGAAAGAAATGATATCCCTTGAGTATAAAAGAAATGATACCACTTACGAGTTATAAAGAAAATGACACCCCTTACCTTAGTAGGAGACTAGATCTAACTGTTATGAAGGAGATAAACTTGAGAAAATCTTGCACTATTTTCAACACTCAGAGTATCCTTATACTCAAAAGAAATACGCACAATATTATAGAAAAAGAATTTTGTGTTTTTGGTGTGAGTTTCATTGCTCCGCTTAGCAACCTATTTATAGGAGAATGGCAGCGCACCTCGTTTAAAAAAAAAATTCACGGACGAATAATTAAAAAAATCACGGACATCTGATTTTTAAAAATAGTAATATAATATTCTAATAAAAAAAAAATTTATATATAATATAAAAACTTTCTGTTTTATATAGAAAGTTTTCTGTTTTATTACTAATATAATAATAAAAAAACAAATACTGAACGAAATTTTCTGCCGACGGTTTGACAAATTGGTAAGTGGTGGGTCCAAGGCATAATAAGCCAAACTTATACCAAAAGCTTCATAACAAATCCCTTTATTTAACAAAAATTGAACAAATATCTACCACGCATCACTTATCAACACATTTCAATCTTTCAACAATTATTCACCATTAATATAATAGACTCACAATATTGACAACCAGATCATTCCCAGTAAAGAGGGGGTCTTTCGTATAAACGGCGCGCAATTAAATAACCCCTTTCCTAGACAAAACTTCTAGACATTGTCAATAATGCTAACTAGTCTAGTAATATCATATCAAATAATGTAAGTTATTGTATTGTGACAATCATCGATTTAATAATATAAAATACTATGCAGATGTTACTGTAACAATTATTGAGTTAAAATACTGTGTAACTGCTACTTTATCAATTATTGAATCAATAATATGAAATACTGTGCAATCTCGTGTGCTACTGTGGAATACCGCATGCTACTGTGGAATAATGTGTGTTGCTGTTCTTTTATTACCATGTATTTCAATAGTTGCAGGTGATGATACCATCGACAAAAAAATAATACTGTCGTTTTTCGTATCTGACAATTAGTCGTTATGGGGCCCACCAATGATTTATTATTTCGGCGTCGTCATACTTTATCGAATATAATATTCTCCGACAGAAAGAATATTTTTCGACAGAAAGAATATTCTCGGATATAGTATTTATTTGATAATTTGCATAAATCACCCTTCACTATAACATTTTATCCATTAAACACTTTACTGTTTAGAATAATAATCATAAAGACTTTTATTTTATAAAAGTCGGGGTCTTACAACTAAGGTTAAAGGAACCAAAACAACTCACTTATATAATATAACTAATGACAATTTGGTCCACTAATATATCTCATTTCTATTGATATAGAGACTAAAGATTCAAATCTTATTGACAACAAGTTATGAAGATAATTTTAGAAGGCAACAACGCAGCTTAACGAATACAGTAAGTTATAACCTCTCGCACCTATATCTAACCCTCCTAGGTTAGGATAAATTATTATAACAAATTAGGACATTAAAAAAATAAAAAACTTTATATATTTTTATAAATATATATATATATATATATATATATATATATATATATATGTGTGTGTGTGTGTGTGTGTATTTCTGTGTTTGTGTGTGTGTATGTGTGAGAGAGAATTATAGATTACATATTGATTGAAAACGCCATAACCTGTAGAATAACGTTAAGGGTTTTAAATTTAAAATTTCAAATGTGTCTCAAATATATATGTTAATGTTGCATTAAGGACCCACCATAATGTTTAACAACCAATATAATAAACATATGTATTTGAAATGTAAAAATCTGAGACCTCTAGTATTAATATTAATTATAATAAATACTAATTAAGGCCCCATCATAATATTGAATAAGCAATATAGTGATTATATATGTATTTGAGACACGTTTGATGTTCAAAAATTTGACACCCTAACATTACCACTAGTAGACCCTTAATTCCCATATTAAATGTTTGTTTGGCAGAGTTGTGCAGTATTTTGTGATGAGATAAAGCACTTTTATATGTAGAGTTCTTAAAAAAGTGTTTTTATAAGAAAATTAAAATAGTGTTTCATTACATAAAGGTATTAATTACAAATTTAAAATATTTGTGTCGTATGAGATTTTATTTAGTTTTAATAATTTAAGGATAGTTTTATACTTTGTACATTTGTTAAAAGTTCTTCAGCCAGAAGCACATATTTTCTACTTTAGCTAAAAGTACGTTTGAGTTAAATCTCCACACTTTGAAAATATTTTTAGAGAGTTATCAAATACCAAAATATTTTTATTTTAAGTCAGATGTTCTTTTATTCCGTCCAAAAAATTCCCCCAAACAAGCTTTAAATGTGTTTATTCTCTACCTGAAAATTGATAAGTTCATAAATAAAAATGATATTTTCACAAATTACTTCTCACATGAATAATAATTGAGTCATGTACTTATATAAGAGTAATGGTATAAAATATCAATATTTACTTATAAAAATAATAATTCTCCGTCAATATAAAGTGAGTTCACATGCTTGAAAGACCATTATTGTTTATGTTAAAATCCAATGAGATAGCGAGACAAGGGTGATTCCACTTGGAGGGGAAAATCCTCAATATATTGAAGACTCTCCAAAAGAGGATAAAAGAGTTCTAATTGTTGTAAGTGCCAATAAATCTTTTCTTTTCTTTTTTCCTTTCTTCTCTTTTTATTTTCTTTTCTTCTATCTTTTTTAACTCTATTATTACATTTTGTTATTTATAATAGAGTATTTGAAGTGGAAAAAATGATTGGTTGATAGCGTATCGACTACAAAAATAAGGTAATCTATTTTTTTTTATCAAGTTATGCTAATTATATATGTTTCACTCATTTTATTTCTATCTAAAATATTTCATGCATTTGGATGAAAAACATTGTTATATAATTCTCAAAAAACAAAGAAAAAATGAAATGTAATTTAATTAATTGATAAAAGAGTATTAGTGAATAGTTAAATAATAATTGCTTGCCCATTTTCTTTTTCATCTTTGAAATTTACTGAATTTTGAAGAATAAATATTGACTTTACTAGTTTCCCTTTTTACTTTTTTTTTTTTGAAAAAGAAAACTATACTTCTTCTTCCCCAAAATTAGTGAAATTAACTCAAAAGGATGAATTCGCACTTGAATCTCAACGCAATAATTCAATAATTCTCCATATTTTTTGGACAATCCAATCTATCAAAATCAGAATCTAGGTTAGGGCTTCAATTATTGTCTATCAATCGAGAATTTGAGTTTAAACCTAGAAACTGTAGTTGTTCTTCCCCAAAATTAGTGAAATTAATTCAAAAGGATGAATCCGCACTTAAATTCAACGCAATAATTCAATAATTTTCCGTATTTTTGCACAATCCAATCCGTCACAATAAGAATCTAGGTTAGGGTTTCATTTATTGTTTTTGAAGCGAGAATAGGAGTTTAAATCAGATCTCTGTAATTCATATACAGTACGGCGAATTTGAAAACTTTAGAAATCGCCGGAAATTGAGCTTCCGGTCTGGAGTTCGGACAAGGAAAGAAAAACTGAATCTAACCGTTAGTTTTTAACCGCTAATCAGTGCCGGTGAAAAACTGAATTTAAGAGCATCCTCCTTTGTTTTCTATTTTTTTTTTGTGTGGAGATTTTCTCACCTATTTTTGCTAAATCTTCTTAAACTTTGTAAGCAGAGTTGGGGTGGACCGGTGGACGTAGATTAGCCACAAAAACATGTTGATTCTTGTTGAGCGCAAATATTATTAAATACAATAAAAGTCAAATATCTTTCTGTTGCGATATAAATCTTTTTCGTAGTTTTGATATTTTGAGCAATTTGTACAAAAATCTGGGTTAAGAGTGTCGTACTAGCTCATAAGTTTTGAAAATTAATTGTAACTTGTAAACAATAGTGTTTTGCAATTAGTGGTTAAATCTAAATAGGCTCAATTGCATATTTTGTCTAGTCTAGGGGTTCATCTAGTTTGGAGAAATTAGTATACACTTGTGCGTTTTGGGCGGATTATAAACACTAAATTCATCGCAATAAAAATGATCTGATAGATATGGAGCTTATAAGTTTTGTTTGTAAGTTAAATAAGTTATATTCAAATAAACAATATTCTCAAGTGCTATAGAACTCCAAAAACCTCAAAAGCCACAAACCAAAAATGCACTATGTAGGCTTTTTGTATGATGCTTCTAAGTAAAGCCATTTTTGCATTCTTTGGTCCAATTCAATATTAGAGATACATTTCTAATTTTAAACTATAAAGTGAAGAAATTTTTATTGTCATTTTTTATATTCTAGTTAGATTGAGTACTATTATGCTGTCAATACTACATTTTTACTTATATTTGAAAAATAAAATTATTTTTGAAAATTGTTATTTTATAAATGTATTTTAAATTTTGGAATGGAGAAGGTATTAAAAATTAAGAAAAAGCCAACAATCACAGTAGAATATCATTGTCTGCGAATTGCCAATTTATACACATCTTTACTTTCATACTTCCCACTTAAAGGTAAAAATAAGTAGGCTAAGGCCCTAAAACCTAATAGTTCAAGGTTTAATTTTTGTTACTTACTTTCTTATTGTTTCGTGACTTTTTATTTTTTTATTTTTTTATTTTGAGACTGTATTTTTTCTTTATTTGTGAAACTTATATTCTCATTTATATATAGAGTGTGAGATTTAGGTACTATTTAGAGTTTACGTGATTTATTGTACTTGTAGTCATATTTTTCCAAAGTAGGTTGTTCAAAATAAGAGAGAGAGAGAGAGAGAGAGAGAAATGGTTACTCTTTTGTTGTACTGTCATGCCAAGCTACACTAGGAGTTGAATACAGTAAATAAAGACCCAACTCAGATTACTAGTAGTATTTTTGAAATTGACTTGCAATCATCCATCTTTTCACTACTTCCACTTGTATAATTTGCATCCTTGTTATGCTACCTTTTTCATGTCCTATTATGATGTTCTATATGTATTTATCACAAAAACTGAACCCTTTTCTATTTTTATCAACAATGATTTATTAGTGTACATTAAATGAACTTTTAAGCCACTGAATTTGTCAAAAACTCTACGTGGACATGAAAATTGGACATAAAAATTGGACATTAGTGCATTTAAATTTCACTTATTTGTATTTTGACCTCCAATAGTGGGTAAAAATATAAATAGGTGAAATTCAAATACACTAATGTCTAATTTTTATGTCCAATTTTCATGCCCACCCAGAAGACCTCTTGAATTTGTAGTTGATATGAAGAACTTTTTAGAGAACTCCAGTAGCTTGATTACCTTATATAGCAACACATAATTAAGTCTTATTTAACTAGTTTATTCTTATCTTCTTATCAAAACCCCCCCCCCCCCCCCCCCTACACACAAATTATAGTTTTGAGCATTTCTATTAGTAACTAAACTTTTATGCTTTTGACAAGAGCAAATGCTAATGGTGACAAGAACTAGCTGATGATGTATGTGCAGAACATGTCAACGAGTGAAGTACTAGTGGCATACTTGTCATTTGTTACACGGAATCTGATATAGGATCCCAACGTATCTGGTTGGACAAAAATCAGAGAGTACAACCACAGTTGCAACTTTATAGTTCCACTGTACATTACCCTTTGATATATGTTGTACATATATTATGATTTCGAAATTCCCTGATATATAGGATACAGTTTGACTATGAAATTATATGGAAAATATTAGGAATTATGAATCTCAAACTTAAAAACAAAAACAGACCTATATTATACAGAATCTAGATGTCTGAGACTCTAAATTTCTGATTTGTCATCAAATACCCTCTGTTCCTTGCTAGATATGTACATTTTTACATAAAAATAAAATTTCCTTACACATGAAAGTTATTATCGAATAACAATTCTCTTTGGTCGGCTCTGTCTTGTGCAAAATGTAGTATGTTGACCTGCAATGTTTTTGGGACAAAGTTTTGTTGGATATGTTGGTCTTCTCATCCCTTGCATCAATAAAAGTCAATTCGATTTATTTGATTAAATTGAGTACATGAAATTTGAAGTTTAGACGAGGAAATTACGTTTCTTGTTTTGTATATTTCACTATGAAAAGGGATTGGAATGAAAGACAGAACATTTTATTTGGAGTACAACGTTTTATTTTCTTTTGTGTTTTCTACATTTGACTTTGTATCATGGTTTCATACCGTCTTCAGTTACACTCCACCAGTTACACTGTCTACTGAACAATTGATTTATTTACAGGGTATACTATAAGGTAAGCAGATGATGATGCACCTTTCCTTTATCAATCCGTTGCATACTCAATGCTCATGAATGTACTGGATTTTCAGCTCCATACAGCAGTTCTTAGTAGCCTTTAAAAGTTCTAATTCAGCGAGTAGCCAGAATTTTCTACAATTGTCTCTGGCAACTTGTTTAAGATTCCAAACTCATCAAACATGCAGAAGCCACAGCAACTGAATAATTGGATACCTCCGGAGCCTACACCAACAGATTGGGTGGAATACATCAACGATGACAACCTCAAACTGGCAATCCCAATTGGACCTCGTTTTCAAGCCAATGTGCCCGAGTGGAGTGGCCCACCTCACAAAATTCCTCATGTTGGTGAAATTGAACACAGCACTTCAAGGTGGTTAGGCACTAGAATATGGCCCATCCATGACAAAAACTTACCAGGACCCAAAGTAGCTGTGATAGGAAAAGGGAGGCCTAATTTTTGCCTATGTGCCTCCCCTGGATCCCGAGAATGTGTTAAACGCCATGTCGCTGTGAAAAGGACTCTACTGCAGTCAGAGCTTGGACCCGTGTACTGGAGATGGAGATTCAATGAGATGGGAGACGAGGTATCCAAGCTGTGGACTTCAGAGGAGCAGAAGAAATTTGAATCTCTTGTGAAAATGAATCACACCTCGCAGTTTAAAAGCTTTTTGAAGCCTGCTTTGGAGTGTTTGCCATGCCAGTCTAGAGAAACCATAGTGAACTACTACTTCAATGTACATATTCCTAGTCGAATGAGTAGGCAGACAAGATTAGGATGTACAAATATTGACACAGACGATGAAGCCGAAGAGGCCTCTAATCCAAATGGTTCTCAGAAAAGGTATCGAGCTCATAATGTTTCCTCGCACAGTTCCAAAGTTGTGAAGTTTAATTTCTTAAATGGGTGTCGATGATGCTTCGACCTTCACACCACCTTAGAAGTACCCAATCCTTTGGTTGAGGCTACGAGTAGTCATGTTTTTCCCTTTATTGTGAACTTGTAACAGTTACACAACATACTCTTGTATAATCTTGTTTGTTTAGCACTTGATGATGTTGATTTTCGTCTACCTTCACCACCAAGTATTGGAGTTTTGAAAGTCTTGAAAATAACAAATACACGGAGAGGTTTTCTCTGAATCTGTCTTCGATGGTAAAGTCAGTAATCAACGTGAGATGGTTTTAAGAATTTGAGAATGTGTATAATACGTAATCAAAGACCTCTATATATTTGTAGTCCATTCAGGCCTAACAACATATTACAAACTTGTATCTTTGGCAGATTCATATGGATGTGAATTCGTCCTTTGGTGGTGTAAATAGAGGAAAACTGAGACCTCCATTAAAAAAGTTTGAAGCTTTCTCATAATAATTCTCTTCTATTTATTATCTTTCTAAACTTCTCTCACAAAATAACAACTAGCAAGTAAATAGGAAACGAAACTTAACTGACTTATTCACTAGCCCACTATTCCACTTCTTATATTTTCTACCATTACAACCACTCTACATAAGACTAGGACTCTTTAACCAATAAATTAAATACATAAATAAATTTCACATACAATATTTAAATCAAACAAAATATCTATAGGTAACACAGCACTAGTTAATTTCTTTTTCAGGTTATTTGAATGTGTTGTCCTTCTGATTTTGTAGTTTGGATGGGATGGTTGCTTCTATCTATTTTATGCGGGTAGCCATTTTTTGCGATTGTTTTAGTCATCAAGTAGGACTTGGGAGTAAGATTCATGTTAGATATTGGTGAGGCTGCAGAGATTTATTTTCTTTTCAGCGTTGTGTGGACGTATACAAGACATTAACACACATGTTTTTCTTTTCAGCGTTGTGTGGACGTATACAAGACATTAACACACATATTTGGAACCCAACCTGACCCAAAAACTTAAGTCATTAGGTCTTAGACCCATTCATGTATATATTAATCATTTACTTTTTATTATTTATCCGATGTGACTTCAACTAACTTGTGATATCATAACAATTTCCTCTCACAAGTGAGTTCATCGAATTAAAAACTTCAAGAATTGAATATCTTCTCTTCAACATCACACTATCAATTCTCGGCTAAAACCCATCGAGAATTCAACATCACACCATCAAGAGACTTTTGGAGAAGCATCAACCCTTCATCAAAAATTCAACATCATCGCGTGTCTTTTGAAGAGGCAGTCCGAGATTAATTTTCGAACCCACCATCGCGTCTATTGAAGAGGTTCACCAACCTAGATCAATCTTCCGTAACTCTGATACCAGTTGTTGGGAAAAAATTAGGGAGCTCGCACGTTACGTACACGTACACATGGCATTACCATACATGTTTGAAACCCAAACAAACTCAAAAGCCAGGTCTTAGGTCCATTCATATATATTAATCCTTCACTTTTTTATTATTTATTCGATATGGGACTCCAACTCACTTGTGATATCCTAACAAAGGGTAGTTTGAGACTTTGAGCTTATCTTTCTGGTGAGGATTGAAAGTGTTCTGATGTGGGTTTAACCCCTCTTGAATTGTTATGTTAGATTCTATGATGAATGATTTGATGATGCAAAAAGTGATTAATGTATATTTATTCAAGTAAGTTTTGTAAAGTCCTTAAATGAGAAATATTGTACAAGGACATAGAATAGAATGATCAAACTTGTAAAGTTGATCCTTTGAGTTGATCTGATGTATAGTTGATAGGATCAAATCGATCGTATAGTATTGTTAAATGATCGTAGAATTACTCTGCCTATTTCTAAAGAAAATTATGTTCGCAAAGTAAGTCTTGAGTTTGTAGTTCAACAATCAGATGATTGTAGAGCAAGAATGAAGTTCAAATCAGAATTGTCGAGCAGATAGTAGAGTTGTGTGTGCAATCGTCGAGCAGATCATGATGTTATCTATGTAATTGTGAAGCAGATTGTAGAGTAACCCTGCCTGTTTATAATGTGAAAGATGTTAACAGAGTACTCTATGTGTTCATTAAGCATCAGAAGAAAGATTGTTGAAACTGCAACGATATCTCAGAATTAAAGATCGTAAAGTTGTCTTTAGAATCGTAAAGTGAAAGTTGAGATCGTAGTAAAGAAGAGAAGGTCGCAAAGTCTCCTACAACATTATAAAGAGATATTCGTAGAGCATATAGTCGAAGTACTTCTGAAATTCGTAAAATAGATCGTAGAGCTAACAAGGCTATCGTAAAGCAGATCATTGAGCTATCTCGACCACCGTAGAGTAGATCGTAGAACTGCCTCATAAATGGTAGAGTAGAACGTCGAGTAAAGCTAGTCAAGACTCTACGTACTTTAGCAAACTCAACGATCAAGTCAAGCTTGAAGAGAATGTCAGAACTGTCATATGATTAACAATCTCAGAGCAGAGCAAAACAAAGATTTCAAGAACATTTCTCACCATCTTCAAATTCAGAGAAGAGGATCAATATGAAGCTAAGTCTTAACGACTAGAATGAAGATGTGACATAACTAAAGTGTGGTAGAAGAGTTTTCAGTTTGATGTGACGTTTACAGAGCCGAAAGCAATATGTCTACCTACTCTTAAATCAAGTGTCATAAAATATCAAAGAGCAGAATATTAAATGCACCAACGAGAACTCTCCAACGGGACAATTTTTAAAGGTCTATAAAAGGCGTACTAGGATTCAAATCCAAGTACGAATCACCAAGAACAAAAAGCTAAACCTCTGCAAATTTATAAAGCTCTACTCTACGACTCAGTACAAGTTCAAAGCTGCTAAGTACCAGAAGAAGTCAAGCATCATTGCAAAGCTTAGTAGCAACTTATACGCAATCAACATTCAGTTATGATTCACTTGGTCTTAGTGACCATTATATCAAGTTGAAGAAACTTGAAGAAACTTAAAGAGGTCTAAGTGTCCGAATACCAAATTGAAGAGACTTGAAGAGGGCTAAGAGTCCTGGACTGAGAGTCCGAATTCCAAGTTGAAGAAACTTGAAGAGGTCTAAGTGTCTGAATCCTAAGTCGAAGAGACTTGAAGTAATCTTAGTAATTTAGTTGTAAATGGTCAAAGCTTAGGCTTGTCAATCCTTAGACCGGTCAGCCCAACCTAGTCAATGCCTAGCCTGATCAATGTCTGGACCGGTCAGGCCTAGCCTGAAAGGCTAGGAAAAGGCCGTTATCTGGAAGTGAAAGTTCGGCCTGGCCAAAAGCCCGACTTAGACTGACCAGGGTCTTGATCGGGCCTTAGACCTGGCCTGTTCCGTGATATAAATAATTTAAGTGTAAGCGGACTGGGTTGGGGTGGCATAAGCTTTAAGTATTTTTTTTTGATACAATAGATCTCAGCATATGCTGCACTGGGCTTGGGCATGTCGTATATCATCATGTAAATTAACACATGCACATTTCCTTACTATTCTGCCATTGAAAGTGTTTTATTTCACTTGCCACAGACAATGAGTATTGTATTTTCCATCAAAACTACACTAAATCAAAATATTGTTACTCTTTTTGTTCTATAATAAGAGCCTCATTTACTATTATTTTATTTCAATTTATTATTTTATTTATTTTGATGATAATATGAAATGAGACAATGTTACCAAATTTATCATCAAAATTACGTTATCGCGACATCTTTCCTAAACTAAATACTCAATAATTAAGGTAAACATGAAACAAAAATATTCAAATTTGTAAATAACACTATTATTGTGCAAAAAAAATATTATATATCTTTTCAACTCTATAAATATCACAAAATGCCCATGTAATGATTATAACTTCAACTACGATAGTAAATATTTAGGAGATGACTGAAAAATAGTGAAAAGTCACTTAGATTAGTCTAGCAGACTAGCACCATATGCATTCATCTATTGGTAGTATGATACATTATCTCAAAGAAACAAAATGTTAAACTAGCACTTTGTTTCACTCATATGGCTCTATGTGTAAGAGAATCATATATAGTAATACAATAGATTTAACTAATACATTAATAAGTTTAAAATTTTAATTTTCATTCTTAACTTCATATAAATATATTTAATTAATATACATCTTTATTAAAATTTTTATTTTTATAAAATTTTATTAGTTTATATTTTATAGTTTTTATTTTTAATATTTAACATTAAAAATAAATTTAAATAAAAAAGGATTGGATCGGATCAGTATGGGCCTGGCCTAGCCTGGCTTGTAGGCCACATCAGTCCACACTTTCAAGCACCAAGCCTGGCCTGACATGTCTAGCCCAAGTCAAGGCTTAGCCTAGTCTGGTCAACGACCAAGGCTTGACAAGCCCAGGTCGGACCAGACTAGGCCGACTCGTTGTACATGTTTATATGGGTGTAATAAAAAGGATGATTTACATATTCTATTACATTTTTAAAAATAATTACAACAATAGTGCACTCATAAAATCTTTACACAACTAATTCACTTCCATATTTATTTACAATGTTAGTGCAATTAGGATTCCTTAATTTAGGGAATTAGTATTCAATTAGAATTCTTTAATTTAGGGATTAGTTATACTCATGGTTTCTTCTCTCTCTCTCCTCATCTATAACAACTGCAGTTAATAATCACCCTTCTTCTTCATTCAACGTATTCTTTCTATATAAATATATATATTTATATATATATATATATATATTATATATATACACACCATGTCGCCAAACATAACAAACGAACAAAGTAGCCAATATTTTCGGACACAATTCCTGATTGAATCTTTCAGTTCTCCTTTTTCTCCTCTTTGCCATTCATATGACTTCCAGGAAGCTTGTCCTTGATCTTTTCCATTATTCCTTTCTTCTCCTTTGTTTCTCCTACATGCGAATGCCCATTTGCTTCACTCTGGTGGAGGCTTTGCAGTTCCCTCTTCGGTCTTCTTGTTCTGACCAGGTAGTTTCTCTTTGATCTTCTCAAGAAACCTTTCTTCTCTTCTGGCTTCTCAAAATGAAGGGTCAAGATGGAGGTGGGTATGAAGATTCAGGCGGTGGTGGCGGTGGATATTAATACTGGATGATGGTAACCAAACCTTCATACCAAGGTAACCAAACTGTCATATAAAAGTAACCAATCAACCTCCACACTTTAAATTTTTTCTTAGTACAGTTGGTTACCAAACCTTCAGATCAAGGTAAGCAAACCTTCGTACCAAGGTAACAAAACCTTTATACCAAAGTAACTAATTCACAACCACACCTGTAGTTTTTTCATAGTGCAGTTGGTAACCAAACCTTCAGACCAAGGTAACCAATTCAAATTTATTAAGTTATCAATTTCGTTTGAATGTGATGCAGTTGGTAGCCAACCATTCATACAAAGGTAACCATTTTATTATTTATGAGTAACAAAATAGTTATAAAAAAAAATTCAGAACATTAAAAGTTACATCTATTTATTTTTAAACTTTTTATAGGGCGAATCTTTTTCTTATTCTCATTGGCGTTTTGGACAACGGAGATTCGCGGTGGTGTAGCGGCGGAGTATGTGAGGTGTAACGACGGACTATTATTTCAAAGTGTATGTGAGGGAGATGAAGATTTGAATATTTAAATTTGAATTATTATTTTGAATTTGAATTTGTTTTTGTTGTTAGATCCAAATATTTGAATTTGAATTATTAATTATGGCAGTTATTTGTCCTTGATTTTAGGTTTTCTTATTAATGTGAATTGTACTATTTTTGTAATATGGGTCCTAATTACACTCTTTTTGTAATTATTTGGTTGATGCACTTTTCTTGTAATTACTTTCTATTTGTTGTATACTTATGTAAAGAACCCTAAAAAAAAGGGTCAAAATGATGGAAGCATATTATTGACACAATTTTAATTATAATGTAATTGGATAGGGGAAAAAAATAAAGCAAGATGTCCGTCATTGTAATGAGCAATCACATTACAAACACATTGCGTTAATATAATCCAAACCAAACATCCCCAAAGTAATTACGTCAAAATTATAATGTAGAAAAAGACTTTGATACCTAATAGTCTAGTACTATAGTAATAATTACTCGATAGTTCACTTTTTTCATGATCTCTTTGTGGAGGAAGTTTGATTGACATTAATCGGAGAAGACAAATCTATTCATATTTGGGCATGGGGTTATCATGACAACTTCCTTTTCGTTGCTCGTGTTGAAGAATTACGCAAGTCTGTATATTTTTGTTTATTTTTTAGAAATATATATGTTCTCAAGTTTTGAGTTTCAATTTGAAACTGGAGGAGATATTACCTCGACTCTAGTATTTTTGTAATTTAATTCACTTATCAATGAGAATTATTTCCTATTCTTATTTCAGGGTTTTGTCAAAAATGTGAGTATTGTTGTTACAAGTAGTTGATTGTGTAGTAACCAATCAAATGTTGATTTACTCCTTGAATCCTATTTAGAAAATGATTGTTATTTTGAAAAGAAATTTGTTTATATATAGTAGGAATTTTATTTTGAAAGTGTCCTATTTTGAATAGGAAGGGGAGAATTGTGAGTTACTCTATAAATAGAGTATTATGTTGAGTTGTTGAAGTGTGGCACAACTATAAGTCATGTAACATCCTAAGAGTTGAGAGATAGTGTGAGTGGATTTTGTGTTTGTGTGAGGGAGAGGGTTTTTATAGCTTTTATATTTCACGCAAAAAAGTTGTATTATGGGTGAAAGGGTTTTGCAGCTTTTAGTCCGTGCAAAAAATTGTGTCGTGATATTATGGAACCTCAAGTTTTATGACGTAAAACTTGAGAGGATTATTATAAACCCATTATATTAATATAGTGGAGATTCGGAGTTTGGCCGGTGGTTTTTCACTTTAAGAATTTTTCACGTTAAATATCGTGTTGTTTTATCTCTCTTTATTTTATTATATGGTTTGCGTTGACTTAATTCCCAACAAGATTTTAGATAATGAAATTTTTAAGATTTGGAACGACTAACAATAAGATTATTATTAGAATTGTGTAGCTTGATTCATGTATTAACAATAATTTTGATTTGAGTTTAGTAAAACAATATGTTTTTTAGATTAAAAAGATTTATATAATGTTAAAAATATACTAAGCCAGTATTTATTTTTATTTTTTAAAACTGTCAAAATGACAAAATTAAATATATCGAGCTATAGTCTGTTACAATGATAAAAAAGATTAGACATTTATTAAAGCAAAATTAAAGATTCTTTCAAACCATACCTATTATCAAATCACCAATTGTAGCAATAGCTAGTAAAGACCAAAAATGCCTAAAATACATTTACATTCCATAAAAAAAATCAGCAGAATAAGCATATATGATTATTATTCAACATGAGTAACAAAATATCCCGCTAAAATAAACCCCACACTCAAATATAAAAATATCTATCGTTGATAATCAGCACAATGAAAAACAATTATTCCAACTAAGAAAAAAAAAGCCTCCATAATGGAGAAAACAAGGTTTCACAAGAGAAAATAATGAAATTCTTTAATGAAAAGAAGAAATCAATTATCTCATAAAGAAATAAAATCCCGAACAAAATAAAAAAAACAATCTCCCATATTAACAGAAAATAAAATACTAGTTAAGAAAAAAGAGTACATAAAAGAAGATGGAGGGTGGGGAACTCTCTAAAATGTAAGCGAGCCCTCCCCACATCAAAAATGAATGCTAGGATTTTTTTGATTGGAGGGTGAAGAGATAGAAAGAAAAAAGAAACAGAGGGGCTCAAAATAATATATGTCATCACTTACTCAACTTAAATGAATGAAAAAATGAAATCAATTGAGTTGACTCAGCTTAAGGGAGCCGAAGCAACTCATTTATCCATAACTTATAGGATAATATTAGGAGTCTCAAATTTAAAATCTCAAATGTGTCTTAGATATAAGTGTAATCATTTCATTTTTATGTAATGAAAATATTAAGAACTCACCATAATGTTGAACGATCAATGTACTAAATATATGTATTTGAAATGAAAAAAATTGAGAGCTCTAGCACTACTTATAATTAATGCAACTCAGACCCATCATAATATTGAATAAACAATATAATAATAAAATATGCATTTGAGACGCATTTGAGGTTCAAAAATTTGATACCCTAATATTACCACTAGTAGTCCCTTAATTCTGATATTATGTGTCTGTTTGGCTGAGTCATGCATTGTTTTGCGATAAGAGAAAACACTTTTACATGTAGATTTTTTAACAAGAGTTTTTTTATAAGAAAATTAAAATAGTTTCGTTAGATAATTATAAAATGTACTTTTGAAGGTATTACTTACAAATCTAAGATATTTGTGTCGTATGAGATTTTATTTAGTTTTAACAATCTAAGGATAGTTTTGTACTTTGCGCTTTTGCTAAAAGTGTTTCATCCAAAAGCACACATTTTTTGATTTAACTAAAAGTGTTTTTGCACCAAATCTCTACACTTTAAAAGTATTTTTAGAGAGTTATCAAATATCAAAATATTTCTATTTTAAATCAAATGTTCTTTTAGTCCACCAAAAAATTCTCCCAAAAGAAATTTAAATGCGTCTATTCCCCACCTGAAATTGATATGTCCATAAATAAAAATAGTATTTTCACAGGTTGCTTCTCATATGAATAATAATTGAGTCACATATTTATATAAAAACAATTGTATGAAAATATCCATATTTACTTATAAAAATAATAATTCTTTGTCTATATAAAGTCAGTTCTCATGTTTGAAAGGCCATTGTTATTTATGTTAAAATCCAATGAGAGTGAGACAAGGGTGATTCCATTTGGAGGGGAAATTCCTCAGAATATTGAAGACTCTCCAAAAGAGGCTAAAAGAGTTCTAGTTGTTGTAAGTGCCCATAAATCTTTTCTTTTTCCTTCCCTTTTTATTTTATTTTCTTCTATCGTTTTTAACTCTATTATTTTATTTTATTATTTATAATAGATTATTTGAATAGGAAAAGATGACTGGTTGATAGCGTATTGACTACAAAAATAAGGTAATATATTTAATCTATTTTTATTTATCAATTTATTCTAATTATATATGTTTCACACATTTTATCTCTACCCAAACTATTTCATTCATTTGGAATAAAATCATGGTTATTCAATTCTCTAAAAATAGAAAAAGAAAATATAATTAATTGATAGATATTATGAAACTTTATAAGCATAAAATTATATATTTAGAATCATATAATATATTTAATAAAGAGTAAATAGAATAATAAGAACAATGCTGATTAGGGAAAAGGATATAGAACTCTTATTTCATGTAATCTTATTATTGTAGTTATATATGTGTACATCATTCTCTTGATAATGCTCCTATTTATAGGCACATGTACATAAATACTTGTAAGCTCAAAGGTCATAGGAAGGTGTATATTCAAATGAACTTGGAGAGATTCAAATGAACTTGAGAATGATGAATGGACATAATAATGAAGATGTGTAAGAATGCATCTAGACATCCACATACTATGTATGATTTTATAACACTTCCCCTTAGATGTCTATTATAAAGCCTTACACATTGAAAACTGCCTCATTAAAAACCTTACCAGGAAAAACTCAATGGGAAAAACCTTGGTTAAGGAAAAAAGAGTACAGTGCATATTAGCCTTCCCTCATGCATGTATCACCTTAAGTCCTTAAGTTGTCGCATTCTAATATTGCATCGCAATCCATCAAACGTTGTAGTTGGTAATGCTTTAGTGAACAAATCTGCTAGATTATCTTTTGAGCGAATTTCTTGAACATCACTGTTACCACACTTATCAAGGTCATATGTGAAAAAGAATTTCAGTGATATGTGTTTTGTTCTATATCCTTTGATGTATCCTCCTTTTAATTAAGTTATACATGCATCATTGTCTTCATATAGAATGGTTGGAGTTCCTTTGTTGGAGGATAAACTACATGTTCCATGAATATGTTGAGTCATTGATCTCAGCCACATACATTCTCGGCTTGCTTCATGGATTGCAAGTATTTCAACATAATTAGATGAAGTGGCAACTAATGTTTGCTTTGTAGATCTCCGTGATATAGCAGTATCACCACACATAAAGAGATAACATGTTTGAGATCGACCTTTATGTAGATCAGATAAATATCCTGCATTAGCATATCCAACTAATTCATGATTATCATTATTTGAATAAAATAAGCCCATATCCATAGTTTCTCCCAGGTAACGAAAAATATGTTTAACTCTATTCCAATGTCTTCGGGTAAGAGAATAACTATATCTTGCTAGCAAATTCACAGAGAATGCTATATTAGGTCATGTATTATTAGCAAGATACATTAGCGCACCAATTGCACTAAGGTATGATACTTCAGGACCAAGTAATTCTTCGTTATCCTCACGAGATCTAAAAGAGTCCTTTTTCACATCAAGTGATCGAACAACTATTAGGGTACTCAATGGATGTGTTTTATCCATATAAAATCTTTAAAGGACCTTCTCTCTGTAAGTTGACTGATGAATGAGAATTCCATCTGCTAAATGCTCGATCTGCAGGCCAAAATAAAATTTTATTTTTCTCAAATCTTTCATCACAAATTCTTTTTTTAAATAATTTATTATCTTTGGTATCTCTCTATGAGTTCCAATAATATTTAAAGTATCAACATGCACAACAATAATAACAAAATCGGATTCTGACTTCTTTATAAAAACACATAGGCATATAGGATTATTATTATACCCCTCTTTAAATAAATATTCACTAAGACGATTATACCACATGCATCCTGATTGATTTAACCCATATAGGGATCTTTGTAGCTTGATAGAATACATATTTCAAGTTGTAGAATTATATGTTTCAGGCATTTTATATCCTTCAGGGATTTTCATGTAGATATCATTATCTAATGATCCATACAGATATGCTGTAACAACATCCATTAATCGCATATCCAAATTTTCTTTTGCTACCAAGCTAATTAAAAATTTGAATATAATTGCGTCGATTACAAGAGCATATATTTATTCAAAATCAATACCAGGGCTCTGCGAGAAACCTAGTGTTACAAGTCGCGTTTTGTACCTTATAATTTCATTTTTCTCATTTCGTTTACGTATAAATACCTATTTGTATCTAACAGGCATTACGTACACCTTTAGGTGTTCAGACTCAGGTCCAAAAACATCACGTTTACTTAGTACATTTAATTTTGATTGAATCGCCTCTTTCCACATTAACCAATCATTTCTACGTTGACATTCATTAACAGTTTGTGGTTTATATTCATTATCATTATTTCTGGTAATATCAAGAGCAAATTTATATGAAAATATGTTATCAACAACAATTTTATTTCTATCTCATATTTCTCCTGTATGTACATAATGTATCGAGATCTCGTTATTTTCAGGTACCTGATCGTCTTCAAGAGGTTTATTTTCAGGAGATTTTTGTTCATAAGTTTTGGATAGATCAATTATTTTTGTGGCCTGTTTTCTGGGTATAGCCTATTTTAGGCTGCAACTTATATTTCTTGTACTTTTCTCTTTCGGAGAATTTTATCTTTAACATCGATAGGTCTTCCACGCTTCAGGTGTGGCTTTGATTCATTTGCTGCTGTATTAATTGATTGTTCTACATGGACTTCAATTCGTGCTGGAGTATTAGCAACTAGAATGTGAGATTTCACTATTTTCTTATTATCGGTGAATACATCCAATAATTGATTTGCAATTCCTTGCAAATGAATTTTTCTTTGAACTTCCAGTTCACATTGATTTGTACGAGGATCAAGATGAGATAACGTCGAAACATTCCAAGTAATCTCACGTCGTGGTTCAGGCAACGACTTTTCTCCCCCTAATGGTGGGAAGATTGTTTCATTAAAATGACAATTCTCAAAATGTGCCTTAAAACAATCACTTGTTAGAGGTTCAACATATCTAATGATAGATGGGGAATCAAACCCGTATAAATTTCAAGTCTACGTTGAGGACCCATCTTAGTGCATTGTGGGGGTGCAATAGATACATATATAGCACAACCAAATGTGCGCAAGTGAATAATATTTGGCTATTGGCCAAGTATAAGTGGCAATGGTGAGAATTTATGATAAGCAGTTGGCCTAATGTAAACTGAAGCAACATGTAAAATAGCATAACCCCAAGCAAAAACTTGTATTTTTGATTTCATAAGCAAAGGTCGAGTAATAATTTGAAGTCTCTTGATAAGTGATTCATCTAAACCATTTTGAGTATGTGTATGGGAAACAGGATGTTCAACATCAATTCTTATTAACATGCAATAGTCATCAAAAGCTTGAGATGTGAATTCACCAGAATTATCTAAACGAATTTTCATAATTGGATAATCAGGAAATTGTGCTTGCAACCTAATTATTTGAGCAAGAAGCCTAGCAAATGAAATATTTATAGTAGAAAATAAACATACATGCGACCATCTGGTTGATGCATCAAGTAAAACTATAAAATACTTGAATGGACCATAAGGTGGGTGTATTGGTCCACATATATCACCCTGAATTCTTTCTAAGAAAGATGGACATTCAACAACAATCTTTAAATGTGATGGTTTGAAAATTAATTTACCTTGAGAATATGCACTAGATGGATAATCAGTAGGTAAAAGAATCTTCTAGTTCTTTAAGGAAGGTCCGTGGGAGTTTTCAATATTTCGACGCATCATTATTGATCCTGCATGACCAAGACGATTATGTCAAAGCATAAAAACCTTTGGTTTGAACACTTCTGGTGTATTGTAACATTTGTTTCAACTATTCTCATTGTAGTATAATATAACCCAGAAGAAAAAATAGGTAATTTTTCCAATATGAGCTTCTGGCCTGATATTATTGAAGTAATATAAAGAAATTTTTCACTGTCTTCGTTATTGGTTTCAATATGATAACTATTATAACGTACATCCTTAAAGCTAAGTAAATTTATGCTTGATTACAAAGCATCATCAATACAAAGTTTTGTGCCCTTTAGCAACATTATAATCGCTCTTCCAGAGCCTTCAATTAAGTTCGATGGACCTGATATGGTATTGACATTAGCTTTGCATAATTTTAAAATTTGAAAATATTTTTTTATCTTTAAGGATCGTATAAGTTGTTGCACTGTCTGCTAGAAAAAAATCTACTAATGTTTAAGAGTACGACAGGTACATGACCAATGACCTTCCATTCTACACCTATAACACTTATTGTGACGCCCCCAAAATAGGTCCATATAACCCATTTTGAGTCGCCAATAATATTATACAAAATACAAATACGAATTTTCCCATTTACAACTAATAAGTGTTGTGCAAAATACGACAACACAATACAAATACATCTTAAATTCTCAATACACTTATTGCCACACTAATAATGATGTATTGAGATACTTCTATTGTCTCGGACCATCACTCCATTCCCCGGCTAGTCCCCGCTACACTCTCTTTTCCTAAAGAGAACAATGGAACAAAAAGAAAAAGGGTGAGCACAAATAGCCCAGTAGGAAATATCATGACTAAGATAATAAAGAATAAAATTATCTTTAGCCTTCAACCGAAATAAATCAGAGATTTAAAATGTTATATTTATTCAACAACTGCAGAGGAACGAACAATCCATTAGAAGAGTCAAGTAGATTATAATATTTACCATCTTCTATAAGTTTAAGGATCACCACAAATATTTTATCCCTGTAACACCAATCAACAGTTCCTGTTTATGAACATCCAAATCAACAATTTATATTCAACAGCCTCTCTTTGCATTATGTGCTAAAGATATTTATTTGTAACATCACCGGTCATGATCATGCCAAACGTCAGTTCATCTTTGCACTACGGGCCAAAGAGAACTTTCACCATACGCCTTTATTTGTAACACCAAAAGTCATGATTATACCAATACACAGTTTGGTTAAAATCATGCCAAGCCAGTTCATCTTTGCACTACGGGCCAAAGAGAATTATCACCACAATTTAAGTATGAGGATGATGACAATGATATAGAATGAATACAGTGAGATCAAGAATAAGAATGAATGTTTAATTTATCCAGTGTCGAAGGTTGACCAAATTGCCAACATGATGACCAAATTGTGGAGTTAAATTCAAGAATGATATTCAAGAATAAGATTCATGATTCAACTATATCGTATCAAACGAAATAGAAAGATTCAGGTGAAAATATATTAGATGAAGCACAAACTATTAACGATATTCTACAAATTTTCAGGGATTTTCACCATTTAAAATACGGTTTTGGAAACAAACAGATATTTCTTATCATAAATGGAGAAATGTGAAAGAAAAAAAGTATCCCTTAAAGAGTACAAAATAAATGATACGTTATACGAGTATAAAAGAATATATGAAACTGCAAATGGATTTTTACCCGTCATGCGATAATCCGCGTAGACAGATTATTTTTACAAAAGATTAATAAGTAATGAATACGAAGGGTTGTTTACCAGGCATGCGTCAATTCGCACGAACAGGTTATACCCACAGATTAATAAGGAATAAATGCAAAGGAATATTCACCAGGTACGACACTCCGTACATATAGGTTATTCCCACAGAATAATAAGGAATGAATACAAAAGGATATTCACCAGGTACGACACTCCGTACATACAGGTTATTCCCACAGAGTAATAAGGAATGAATACAAAAACGATATTCACCAGACATGCGTTAATCCGCACGGACAGGTTATCCCCACAAATTAATACGGAATGAATAATAACCTTTATGAGTATAATATCACTTACGAACATGGAAGCAAATGATATTGCATAAGAGTATGAAAGAAATGATATCCCCTACCTTTGTTGGATGTTGCTTTCTATAAAGTTTACTAACTTGGACAATATTAGTATTCTCACAAATACTTACAATAGCCTAGCACACTGAGAAAACTCAAGAAATTTAGAGAGAGAGGAAGTATAAGCAAGGAAGGTGTGAAGATTTCTTAAGATAATCCTTTCTATTTATAGGAAAACCAAGTTTCATTATTTGCACAATAAGGGCTCGACTTATTATACTTTAGTACCTCCATCTTTTCCTCTATTTTTAATATAATCCCTCAAGTATTATCAATCTTGCATAACATCCCCTAATAGTTCCCACATGTGAACCAATAGTTCATAGAATGTGAATTTTACAATTTCAATTAGGTACCCCTAAGTTAGATTCCATTTTTAATCCGTCAATAATGCTAAAATATCATATCAAATAATATGAGTCACAGTGCAATGACAAATAATAAAAAAAATAGTACCATGCAGATGCTATTGTAAAATAATGTGTAATTGCTACTTTATCAATTATTGAATCAATAATTTAAAATACTGTGCAACACCGTGTGCCTGTGAAATACCGCGTACTACTGTGGAATAACGTGTTTTACTGTTCTTTTTATTACCGGGTATTTCAACAGTTGCCGGTGATAATACTGTTGACAAAATACTGTCGTTTTCAGTATCCGATAATGGGGCCCACTATCGTTGACAATATTGTCATTGTAGGGCCCACTAATATTTTGTTATTTCGGCACCGTCGTACGGTACCGAATATAATATTTCCCGACAGAAAGAATATTTCCCGACATACTGTTTATCAGATAATTTGTAAATAATACCCTTAACTATCATTTATAACAATTAAGCACTTCACTATTTAGAAAAATAATCATAAAGAAAATAATAAACTTTTATTTTATAAAGTCGGGATCTTACACTTATTTTCATAACCGTTTGATGGTTTCATACGCCCGAGTACATCTTCTTGGGGTGCTCCTTTATTTCATAATGTTCATCTTCTTGATGATTTATTTTATAAATCCTTGCTCGGGCGTATGAAACCATCAAACAGTTATGAAAATAAGTGTAAGATCCCGACTTTATGAAATAAAAGTTTATTATTTTCTTTATGATTATTTTTCTAAATAGTTTAGTGCTTAATTGTTATAAATGATAGTTAAGGGTGTTATTTACAAATTATCTGATAAACAGTATGTCAGGGAATATTCTTTTTGTCGGAAAATATTTTTTCTATCGGGGAATATTATATTTGGTACCATACGACGGCGTCGAAATAATAAAATATTAGTAGGCCCCATTGTCGGATACTGAAAACGACAATATTTTGTCAACAGTATTATCACCGACAACTGTAGAAATACCCGGTAATAAAAAGAACAGTAAAATGCGTTATTCCACAGTGGTACGCGGTATTTCACAGGCACACGGTGTTGCACAATATTTTAAATTATTGATTCAATAATTGATAAATTAGCAATTGCACAGTATTTTATAATAGCATCTGCATGGTATTTTTTTTTATTTGTCATGGCACTATGACTCATATTATTTGATATGATATTTTAGCATTATTGACGGATTAAAAGTGGAGTCTAACTTAGGGGTACCTAATTGAAATTATGAAATTCACATGCTATGAACTATTGGTTCACATGATGAAACTATTGGTTCATATGTGGAAACTATTAGGGGATGTTATGCAAGTTTGGTAATACTTGAGGGATTATATCAAAAATAGAGGCAAATATGGAGGTACTAAAGTGTAATAAATCGAGCCCTTATTGTACAAGTAATAAAACTTGATTTTCTTATAAATAGAAAGGATTATCTTAAGAAATCTTCACAACTTCCTTGTTTATACTTCCTCTCCCTCTCTAAATTTCTTGAGTTCTCTTAGTGTGCTAGGCTATTGTGACTATTTGTGGGAATACTAGTATTGTCCAAGTTAGTAAACTTCATAGAAAGTAACATCCAACGAAGGTAGGGGATATTTTTTCTTTCATACTTTTATGCAATATCATTTGCTTCCATATTCGTAAGTGATATTATACTCATAAAGGTTGTTATTCGTTCCGTATCAATTTGTAGGGATAACCTGTCCGTGCGGATTGACGCATGTCTGGTGAATATCGTTTTGTATTCATTCCTTATTACTCTTGAAATAACCTGTATGTACGGAGTGTCGTACCTAGTGAATATCCTTTTGTATTCATTCCTTATTATTCTGTGGGAATAACCTATATGTACGGAGTGTCGTACCTGGTGAATATTCCTTTGCATTTATTCCTTATTAATCTGTGGGTATAACATGTTCGTGCGAATTGACGCATGCCTGGTGAACAACCCTTCGTATTCATTACTTATTAATCTTTTGTGGAAATAATCTGTCTACGTGGATTATCGCATGACGGGTGAAAATCCATTTGCAGTTTCATATATTCTTTTATACTCGTATAAGGTATCATTTCTTTTGTACTCTTTAAGGGATACTTTTTTTTTTCATATTTCTCCATTTATGATAAGAACTATATGTTTGTTTTCAAAACCTTATTTTAAATGGTGAAAATCCCTGAAAATTTGTAGAATATCCTTAATAGTTTGTGCTTCATCTAATATCTTTTCACCTGAATCTTTCTATTTCATTTGATACGATATAGTTGAATCATGAATCTTATTCTTGAATATTATTCTTGAATTTGACTTAACAATTTGGTCATCATGTTGGCAATTTGGTCAACCTTTGACACTGGATAAATTAAACATTCATTCTTATTGTTGGTCTCATTGTATTCATTATATATCATTGTCATCATTCTCATACTTAAATTGTGGTGATAGTTCCCTTTGGCCCGTAATGCAAAGATGACCTGGCGTGACATGATTTTAACCAAACTGTGTATTGGTATAATCATGACTTTCGGTGTTACAAATAAAGGCGTATGGTGAAAGTTCTCTTTGGCCCATAGTGCAAAGATGAACTGACGTTTGACATGATCATGACCGGTGATGTTACAAATAAATATCTTTAGCACATAGTGCAAAAAGAGGCTGTTGAATATAAACTGTTGATTTGGATGTTCATAAATAGGAACTGTTGATTGGTGTTATAGGGATAAAATATTTGTGGTGATCCTTAAACTTATAGAAGATGGTAGATATTATAATCTACTTGACTCTTCTAATGGATTGTTCGTTCCGCTGCAGTTGTTGAATAAATATAACATTTTAAATCTCTGATTTATTTTGGTTGAAGGCTAAAGATAATTTTATTCTTCATTATTTTAGTCATGATATTTCCTACTGGGCTCTTTGTGCTCACCTTTTTCCTTTTTGTTCCATTGTTCTCTTCAGGAAAAGAGAGTGTAGCGGGGACTAGCCGAGAAATGGAGTGATGGTCCGAGACAATAGAAGTATCTCAATACATCATTATTAGTGTGGCAATAAGTGTATTGAGAATTTAAGATGTATTTATATTGTGTTGTCATATTTTGCACAACACTTATTAGTTGTAAATGAAAAAATTCGTATTTGTATTTATATTTTGTATAATGTTATTTGCGACTCAAAATGGGTTGTATGGACCTATTTTGGGGGCGCCACAGTTGGTATCAGAGCTTAAGGATATGATCTCTGGTAGAGATCTGGGATTAGAACTAGGAGGGGAGAGACGAGTAAAATTCTTTGCTAGTATGTCCTACCTAAGCTATTTTTGTTATTTAAGTAATTGTTTTGGTTATAGGGACAAGATGTTGCATGTTTATTTCTTTAAGTAATCTTTGTTTTGTGATCACATTTCAGAATGGCATCTGAAAACCAAGAGATTCACTATGAGACAATTGTGGCTGAAAATCAGGAAGCTACAAATAATATAGGTGCCAACTCAAAACATCATGATGCTAATCATGATGTTAACAACAAGATGAATGATGAATTTTTTAGGAACTTCATGCAATACATGCAGAACCAGGCGAGAAGAGCTCCTGTCTACAATACTGGCAGAAACGCTGATAATGCACGAATGGTCACTGCCAAGCAGTTCAAAGAGTTGGGACCACCTGAATTTTTCGGCAAGCCAGATCCACTCAAGGCAGAGGCGTGGCTCAAATAATTAACAAAGATATTTGATGTACTGCGTTGCACAGACGAACAAAAGGTTCATTTCGCCACTTTTATGCTGCGAGGAGAAGTGGATTATTGGTGAGAATATGTGAAACGTACCCGTCACTCGGCACTCAAGATCTCTTGGGTCGAGTTCCAAGAAATATTTAACGAGAAGTATTTCCCGGAGAGTATTCGTCATATGAAGGAGGTAAAATTCATCAAACTGACACAGAACAACATGACGGTGTCGTAGTACGAAGCTAAGTTTGCCGAGCTGTCTCAATTTGCATCCCATTTGGTGGACACTGAGGAACGGATGACACGAATGTTTCTACGAGGTTTGAAACCAGAAATTCGTAAATATCTCGTTTCTCATAAAATTTGTCTATATTCAGGTGTCGTGGATATGGCTCAAGTAGTGGAGCAAGAGAGAGGAATACTGCAACCAGGAAGCAACACCCAACAGCGAGAGAGAAATTACGATAATAATCGTAACGGTGGCAACAATCATCGAAATAGTGATAACCAGCGAGGAGGGAATCATCACGTCGGAAATGGTAATCACTTCGGTGGTAATCCTGGCCCAGATAACAGGAGGAGTGAGTCAAGCAACAAAAATTCCAAGAAGAGGAAATTCAACAACAACCATGAAAAGGTACCAACATCAGCACCAGCACCAGTACCAGTTTCGAGGGGAGGAGAACGACCACCAGTTAGATGTTTCAGGTGTGGGAAAGAAGGACACATCAGTCCAAATTGTACACAGCCGACATCTCAAGTATGTTACAATTGTGGAAAAGAAGGTCATATAGCTCGATTTTATCATGCAGTGAAGTCAAGTCCAGCTGCAATGATGACATTAAAGGCGGTCACGGACAAGTCAAAGTATGTGGTTCAGGGGAGAGATTTTGTCGTGACATCTCAAAAAGCACAGAACCCGAACAAAGTTATTATGGGTAAACTACTTATTAACTCTTATGAAGTCTATGCTTTGCTAGATACTGGTTCTACCCACTCTTTTATTTCACCAACATGTGCTCAACGTATGAATTTAACGCCTGAGAAATTAGATTTTGACTTATCTGTTGAAACACTATTAGCGCAAACATTCGTTACATCCACAATCATAAATCTTGTTTTGTTCAAATCGACACCCTCACATTACCTGTTGATCTTATCTCCTTGAACATGCATGAATTTGATGTGATTTTAGGAATTGATTGGTTAACTACTCATCATGTTAAATTGATTGCTTTCGTAAGGTCATTAGTTTTCATATTCCTAATCAACCTATTATGCGAATTCAAGCAACCAAACCGTTGAAATCAATAACCGTCATTTCTAGTCACAAAGTCATTCGTTTATTGAAAAACAGATGTCAAACTTTCTTAGCCCATGTAATGGATTTAAACAAAAGTACGTCAGATTTGAATAGTATTTCTGTTGTTAATGAGTTCCCTGACGTATTTTCCGAAGAGCTTCTTGGCCTACCCTCAGACCGTGAAATCGAATTTTGTATCGACCTTGAACCCGGTACAAATCCCATTTCCAAAACCCCATATCGAATGGCTCCTATTAAACTTCAAGAGTTAAAAGTCCAACTACAGGAGTTGTTAGACAGCGGTTTCATACGCCCGAGTACATCTCCTTAGGGTGCTCCTATTTTATTCGTAAAAAAGAAAGACGGGAGTATGAGACTTTGCATTGACTATCGGGAGTTAAACCATGTCACTATCAAAAATAGGTACTCGTTACCTCGCATTGATGACCTGCTCGACCAGTTACAATGTGCTCAATTCTTTTCAAAGATCGATCTCCATTCTTGGTATCATCAGTTGAAAGTTAAAAGCTGATGACATTCCAAAGACTGCCTTCAAAACTCGATACGGGCATTATGAATTCCTAGTCATGTCTTTTGGATTGACTAATGCTCCTGCTGCTTTCATGGATATGATGAACAGGATATTCAAGGACTATTTGGATCATTTCGTGGTTGTCTTCATTGATGACATTCTCATATATTCTAAAAGTCGTGAAAATCAGGAGCAACACTTGAGGCTGATACTCCAAAAGTTTCGTGAAAACAAGTTATATGCTAAGTTGAAGAAACGTGAATTCTGGCTTGAGGAAGTTGCATTCCTTGGTCACTTGGTTTCTAAACAAGGAATCTCGGTTGACCCTGCGAAGATTGAAGCAGTATCAAATTGGGAACAACCTAAGTCAGTAACCGAAGTACTAAGCTTTTTGGGTCTAGCTGGTTATTATCGGAGATTCGTAGAAGGATTTTCTCGAATAGCCATTCCATTAACTCAACTGACTCGAAAAAACACAACATTCAAATAGAGCGAAGAATGCGAGAAGAGTTTTCAAGAACTCAAAAGAAGACTCATTTCAGCACCTGTACTGGCAATACCATCAAGATCGGAAGGATTTGTCATCTACAGCGACGCTTCAAGCGAAAGACTAGATTGTGTTCTCATGCAACATGGGAAGGTTATAGCCTATGCGTCTTGGCAACTCAAGGAATATGAGAGGAATTATCCTACTCACGATCTAGAGTTGGCAGTAGTCATTTTCGCGTTGAAGATTTGGAGACATTACTTGTATGAAGAGAAAGTGGAGATCTATATAGACCACAAAAGTCTCAAATATTTCTTCACCCATAAGGAACTCAACATGCGACAGTGGCGTTGGCTCGAACTATTGAAAGATTACGACCATACCATCCAATACCATCCTCGAAATGCGAACGTAGTAGCTGACACATTGAGTAGAAGATCATATGCAAGTACGAGTGCGTTACTGACATCGTAAAGGCCCATTTTGGATTATTTACAAAGGATAGAGATAGAGTTAAAGACTCCAGGAACCCATATGAAGATCGCACATATACGAGTAGAACCGGCTTTAATCGAAAAAATTAAAGCTGCTCAAGTTACAGACCCAGAGTTGGTGAATATGAAGAAAAATGTACAAGAAGGTGCTATTCCAGAAGCAAGAATCGACGAAGACAGAATACTTCGAATCAACTCTAGACTGTGTGTTCCTAACGACTCTGACTTGAAATACAAAATCATGATGGAGGCACACAACACACCGTTTGTAATCCACCCTGGAAGTACCAAAATGTATCGTGATCTTGGACATACATTTTGGTGGAACAATATGAAGAGAGAGGTTGCAGAGTTTATCGCAAGATGTTTAATTTGTCAACGTGTCAAGGCGGAGCATCAAGTACCAAGGGGTCCATTGCAACCTCTTGAGATTCCAGAATGGAAGTGGGAACACATCAACATGGATTTCGTGACAGGTCTTCCCAAAGTTTCTCAAGGCTTATACGCAATTTGGGTCATTATAGATAGATTGACCAAGTCTACTCATTTCTTGCCTTTACGAGAAAACTATTCACTTGAACATCTTGCTGGTATGTATATAAGCGAGATTATCATATTGCATGGCATGCCAGTATCCATAGTTTCTGATCGAGGTCCTAGATTCACTTCACGATTTTGGGTTAACTTGCAAAAAGTTATGGGCACTGAATTACGATTCAGTTCTGCATACCATCCCCAGACAGACGGATAATTGGAAAGGACTATTCAAACCCTCGAAGATCTATTAAGACTCTGCGTACTAGACTTCAAAGGAAGTTGGGACAAATACTTACCATTGGTGGAATTCTCTTACAATAACAGCTATCAAGAAAGTATAGGCATGGCTCCCTTCGAGGCGTTGTATGGACGAAGGTGTCGATCTCTAGCATGTTGGGATGAAGTAGGTGAGAAAAAATTGTTGGGACCCGAGTTGATACGTATGACTACAGAAAAGATCCAAATGATCCGGAAACGTATACAAGCAGCTCAAGATCGACAAAAGAGTTATGCCGATCTTCATCGAAGAGACGAGGAATTCAATGTCGGATATCATGTATTTTTACGTGTTGCTCCGTGGAAAGGAGTTACGAGATTCGGAAAGAGAGGGAAGCTTAACCCTCGATTTATCGGTCCAT